>CM060944.1:90283340-90800840 GCA_030765085.1 Allium cepa
ATTTATGTTGAATTGTTTATATAAATGTGTGTAATGTTCAAATATTCATAACTTTTTCATACGAGGTCGAAAACGCGCGAAACCAGTTGCGTTGGAATCGTATGGACGAGCACTACGCGATGGAGTTGGTTTGGAGTCGTTTGGAGTTAGTGAGAATTTTGGGTAAAATTAAACGTCCGTTTAATTTTATTCGAAATAAATCGCTAAAACGGAAATTAAAACCAACGTGAGAATTTCTCACTCAATCGAATCAGTTTCAATTTTATTTTAAATAGTTAGATTTAAAATATTTGAATGCATGTTTGAATGTTGATTGTTATCTATTGATTGTTAAAATAGACATTATACGCCGTTAGTAAGCGGATGTTATTTATTAAAAACATATACCACGAATATTTCATAAACAGTGAAATTGGTATTATAAATAATATCAATATATATATATATTGGCATACGTATATATTGCAGTTGATTGATTTCCCGTATTTTTTAGCGGATGAGACCCTATTACGCCGTTATTAAGCGGATAATATTTAATAAGAACATGTACCGCGATAATTTCGTACTGGAGCGAAATTGGTATTGTGCTAATGTTTTTGGATGCAGGAAAACAGGTTGGAGGGATCCAACTGGATTCCTCAACAGTATTTATTTGATTTCAGATATTTTGATATTTGATGGATTTTCATATTGATATATGATATCGTTGTAGTCGTGATTGACTATTTGGTGTGTAGCATCATTGGACCAGATTTTGGGATTTTAAAATGATTTATAAAGTGATTTTTGAAAAAATACTTTATGTTTGGAATTGATCCATATTAAATAAATAAACGTTATAATTTTTAAAGTTATAAAAATTATGATTTTTGAGAAATATAGTTAAAAACTGATTTTTGAGAATATGATGCTATTGAGTTTATAAAATAGTTTAATCGAGATATTTTAGAATTTATTGTGAAAAGTTTAAATATAGAATTCATGAAATTTAATTATTTTATGAATCAAAATGGTGAAATAATAAAGGAGATTAAAGACGTTTTAAAGAATAATATAAATTGATTTATATTAAGAGATTTATAAATAGATATTTATAAATTGAAATATTGACATTATAAAACGAGTTTTTATAAGTGTTTGTTGAATGAAGTGAAAATGAATTTCATAAATGAATGAAATTTATAGAATTTTATACGGTGAAGTTATAAATGGAATTTTATAAGCAGTAGGTTTATAAAATTTATTAAGTTATTAAAATAATGATTTTGGATAAATGAATGAATCTTATAAGTTATAAGATTTATAATTATGAAGTTAAAAGAATGATTTTTGTAAAGTAATTGTTTCATAAGTATTTAACTTATAATATGAACTTTTAGTTTATAATTGAGTTATAAACTGGAATAGGTTAATAAAAGAATTTATAAAAAGGAAGTTTTTATAAATAAATAGAAATGGAATTTATAAACGTTGTTTTATAAATTCGCAAATGACTTATTTTGATAAGAAAATTGTTGAAACCTATTAATGGAGTTATATTCACGTTTTTGAATTGTGAATAATCCTTTGAATTAAAATGTATAAAAGGATGAAATGTGTTAACGTAGTATATTCACGTTTTTGAATAGTGAATAAGATGTTAAAGAAATTGTTTTGAATGTGATATTTGAAATAGAATTAAAACGATCTAACGAAGTTTTAATTGTGTTGAGATTCGAAACCATAGATTTCAACATTTATTGTTGAAATAGACGTTTTCGAGAAATAGAAGGAAATAGTGGACTATAACACTGTTGTTATAGTAAATGATTTACGAAAGGAAATGTTTTGCATAGTATTGGGATTTATATATCTATTTTAATTTCGAATCCCTATACTAGTGATTTTGGGACGTTGTAACGATGTTCTACGCAACATTCGTTTTGGCCCAAAGAAATATGTTTAAGAGCATGATTTCCTTAAAGAATGAAATATATACTTAATCTCGATTTAAGTATATTGAATGTTTTCCAAGTGTTGAAAATAAATAAAATTTGTGAATTACTTATGAATAAATAAGTATGGAAATGTTTTTCCAATATAAAGTGAATATTAGAGAATTTATCTTTTTGAAGATAAATTGAAAATGAATATTATAAATCGAATTGAAGTCGTATATTCATTAATACTTTGGAATGTAAATTCACTATTGAATTTATAAAAGAAAGTAGAATTTGTTTAAAAATAAATATTGATTTATTTTTGAAGTGTGAAATAATATATATCTTGTAAAGATAATTTGGAAAATAAATAATTTGGAAAATTATTTGGAAACTGGTGATGTGTGCATATCAATTGATAGTTCAATAACCGACTATCAATATTTCCCTTTGATTGGGTAATTGATGTGATTTGTTTGAATTTGAATGCCACACTTATTTTTGAATAAGCGCTCACTATTCGGGTTAACCGGGAAAGGACCATGGGGTCGTATAACCCATTCCGAATATGTGATACGTCGTTGTGAATTGCATTTGAAGATCGGTGTTGAAGACCCGGTATTTGCGAGAGCGATAGGATGACCTGTCGATTTACTCTGCACCGAGTAGCTACGGTATAGAGTTCTCCATATGTGATGGTGAATCCGATCAGGATTGTGAATATCCGGATTGCAAGGACTTCTTTGTAAGTGCCTTCGGTTTTGTTCGAGCCCGGAACAGACTTGTATGGATTGTGTGTCTGACATTACAAGTTGAGATATAAAGCCGATTTCTTTCAAATATATTTCTGTTGGTGGCGGAGAATTTATTCTTTTAGCTTAACACCCTTCTCTGAGACGTACGAGCTCAGAGGTTATATAGTTGAAGTTATCAGCGATATATTCCCAATTTGGTAATGTGATATGCTGAGTGATGCTGTAAATGATCATTGTGTTGATTATTGTGATAGGATCGTTTATTTGATCGTCTATCTTGGTGATCATTGTGTTGATCATTTGTTGACCCAAAGCATGGCTTTTGTATAAAGTATGTTTTTGTGGACGTGACTTCGTCGAACCTCACACCCCGGAAATGGTCAAAACAGGAAAGATGCGGCAAGGTTATGAGGGGTAGCACCCTTTAGGGTATGTACATTCCTTCTGGATAGAGGTGGTATCATGGTATGGAGCCCAGATATTTAACCTATGTGGTTACTACGAATTTATTACTTTGTGGTTGTTGGTTTTCGGGATCCCGTGAGAAAGGTCGTTTACGATCGGGGAATGGCGTGCTCGTGTCAGTAGTTACCCAGTTAGGGGTAACCCGGCCTTGTGTTGGCAGAGTTCCGGTTTGGTTCTCGGGGATGTCTTTCCAAAGGCATTCTCATGTGGCAATGGGAAGTTCCTTGGCCTGACCATTTGTTGGAAATCCAAAGAAACAATACGAAACTTATACGGTTTTAGTTGTATAACCTGCTATGGAATGTGGCGGTAACTTGCTATTGAACATAGTTAGCTATAGTAGGCATAGTTCGAAATGTCTATGTTGGCTAAGATTTATATTCTACTTTCGAAATGAATTTTTCTCTACACTATGCACTAGTAATAATATCAAATGTTATTTTAAATGCGTATCAAGCATCTTTGACTATCATAAGGAGAAATCTCCTCCGATTCTGCGTTTGCATTGTGTGTGTGTGCGGGAGGCCTTATGGTAGTCTCATTTTTAAAAGCATTGCGAATTGAATTTAAAAATATCTCTCTATTTTGATTTTAAAGTTAAATAAACTGTTTTGAGTTCTCACACCAGTCACATGACTGACTTGGAGTTTATTGTTTTCCTTCCTAAACTTTGGGTGCCCACCAATTTCCACACGGGCAGTC
Organism: Allium cepa; assembly: GCA_030765085.1. Taxonomy (NCBI): domain Eukaryota; kingdom Viridiplantae; phylum Streptophyta; class Magnoliopsida; order Asparagales; family Amaryllidaceae; genus Allium; species Allium cepa. The sequence continues at coordinate 90,287,182 of CM060944.1, forward strand.
AAGAGTTAAGGTTCATCAGGATATTCTGGATATTCTGGAGTTGCTGGAGGCAAGCTGGATGGCATGGCGTATTACTAGTTTACATAATATTTCTTTTTCCGCTGCACTGTTTGTTGTATGTTGTAGTACACTCTGATGATATGATGTAATGAAATGAAATGTAATGTATAACTGATATAGTTCTTTGTTTAAAGATTATTCATTTATTATTATATGTTGTTCCGCTGCGAATTGTGAGATTCTGATGTTGTTCTGTTTTCTGTTCCGTTCTCTATTCTCTTTTCCTTCTATTTTAAAATTTTCTATTTTCTTTTCTCTCTCTCCATTTTCTACCTTCTTATTTCTTCTGTCTCTTCTTCTTTCTTTTTTGCTTTTCTTAAATTTTTCTTAAAACCCCTAAGGGTTCGTATTTTCGTTCATCTTGAATTAAACAAAGGAGATTAGTGTCTATTCAAGGAGTACGGATTTACGGGTCTTTACATCTCATGTTATAAAAATAAATCTAGGTTGAGTATAAAAATAAAATATTTAATTAAAAATGAAGTTAACACCTTTTTCAAACTAAACTTTCTACATAAAGTTACATACGGTAAACATAACAAATGTATTATTTATACACTTATATTTCTTTTTTCAAATACGATGGAGAATTTACTATTTGACAAATATTTTACTTCATGGACGATATTTTCTCAAACTTAATTTTCTTGAATTCAGAAATGGAAAAACATCAAGTTTATCCCAGATTATACATAATTTAAGATTGTTTGTTATATACATGTGTTAGTAAACCAAGTATGCTATACAAAATATATAAAGGAAATAAAATTCATAATCATACTAACTAAACATAAATCAATGAACGTCGATATAAATATAAAACTGATGAACTAAAAATAGTTCAGCATTACATATCAAGGATTTTATAAAATGATCAAAGGCTACATGATATCGATGTATAATAAATCCAATATAACCGCTTGTAGAATACAAAGGAAACTAAGTTGATAATGATGCCGACTGAAACTAAAATTATAAGAAAGAATGAGATGTTTGCCAACCCGACTTTTGTATATACTTGTACTTCAAAATAAAAAAGATCTACTTTACCACTTGTGTATAAAAATGTTTAATAATACTTTATATCTATATGTTAGTAATCCATTTATTCACTACGAAATGAATGAGGGAAATAAAAATGATAATCGCACTGAACAAATACAAATAAGATGAATGTCAATATAAATAGAGAACTTAAGAATAAAAAATAGTTAAGCTTTACGTATTATAGATTTTACAAAATAACCGATGATTATGTGATATCTATATATTAATAAATCCAATAACCTTCTAAAATTGTAAAGGAAACCTAATTCATATCCATATAAATTGTAATAAAAATAGGAAGAATACAATTTTTGGGACACAAATTTGAAGTAAAGATCTAAAATCATATATTTAAAGCTAAAAAAAAAGTCAACCTTAAATTAAATGAAAATAAATATAATAAAATAAAAACCAAACCATTAAATCCAACTTGATACATCAGTAAGCCAAGATTTTCTAGAGGTTTTAAACAATTTTTCCATGAAAACTATAATACTGAAATCCATAGATAGAAACACAATCTTTCCAAAATATAAATAAAATGATAATTTTTTATATGAATGGAAATTGAAGCACTAACAGTTAATTCAATCAAATTATAGTAAGATAAGAAAATTAAAGAGATTAACTAAAAAACTATTTGGATATAATCTTTCTGTTGATTTGGATTGGAAATAGCTTTTTATTGAATTATAGTATAGATATGAAACCGAAAAAGAAAAAGAGATAACATGATGAAAAAAATTAAAATGGAAGGAATGCAAAATAATGATAGGAAAAAAATGGGGAATGAAAAATAGTAGTGATAACATGGAGTAGTTAAAGAGATCTCTATTAGATTACAAAAAAAATTTATTATGAGTTTATCAAAAGAAATAAATGTACATAAGAGTATTTTATAAAAGGAATATGATAACATTAATTTATATGTTAATGATGGTAGTTTTGTATAATATTGAAAATTTTTAGAGGGCCTAAAATGAAAATTGTATCAAAATTAAGGAGAATACACTATTCATTCTGAGAGTGAATAAGAGATAAGAATACTAAGAGTTTTACATTCTCTTTCTTATATAATAGAATAGATAAGTTGGAAGACATCCTTAGGGGTTTCTTCCTATAGTTTTTAAATAACCTAAAGGAAGTAATTATTATAAAAATTTCACATCTTAAATCATTACTTTCAGTGATTAAATAGGTCACAAAGTTCATGCTTTTCTATGTTATTCTTTATCAAAGACTTTAACAGCATTTATAAATGTTGTAGTGAGTTGCTTATAGTTTTAAATTTTTGAAAATGATATCTAAATTTGATCTTTCACCTACTCTTTTTAGGAAAGTTTCGTAACATATTTTGTAGTACTTTGAAGTTGCTCAGAAGTTTAAATATATATTAATATTTATTTATGAATTTTGGAAGGAATGGAGTTTTGAATTATAATACATGTTTTTATTAATATTCATCAAATTATAAATTAGTTAATTTCAAGTATTTTACATAGATATGTAAAACCTATTCATAAGTATTTTTAAAGTACTTGTATGTATGTATATATAAGTTTTCAAAAAGTAATTAACTATGCTTAACACTAAAATCCGACGAAGTGGGCTTACCTAATTGTGAGAGTTAAGATTGATGTTTGAATAGGGTTTAGAATCAATTGTTCTCAAACCTACTAGCTACACTCTTGATCGAGGAATAGTCAAATTGGAGATGACTTAAATTTGTTTACTTGTTTATGAAAGTAATTAGTACTATACTTAACACTAAAAGTGGACGAGGTAGACTTCTCTATCTGTAAGAGTTAAGAATGAAGTGTCTTGGCAAGGCTTCGATATTCAACCAGTGCTTTAACTTACCTAGATTCACTCTTGACCGAGGGATAGTATAAGTTAGAATGTCGAAAACATGTTAAGTATGCGATCCTTGATTTTCATAAAAGATCGTCATTAGAACTGGGCAATTGACTAGTCAAAAATCGAACTTAACCAAATATTAACTTATATCTTTAAATGAATGTTTTTAAAGATAATGTAAGTATGGAATGGTTTTGGATTTATTGTGATAATGTGTTAATGACATTAATCATTAACCCTTTTAATTATACTTATGAATGTAAATAGATCTTTAAAAAATGTTTTAAAGATAAGCTTAAGTGAAATGGTTTCTGGTTTATAGTGATAATGTTTAAGTAATATTGGTCTTAAACATCTAGAAAGGATTTGTGGAAGTACTGAGATCCTTAAAACAAATATTTTAAAGGAAATTATAAGCATGGAATCTTTTGGAAAAAGATAAAAATACAAAGGTTAAAAGTAACAAATCTTGTTAATGATTTGTGAATAACTTATACAATTGAAGATAAGTATATGAATACTTTTTAAAGTATTGAAATAGTACAAATGAATAGTAGAAACTGATAAATGAAGTTTTATTAGATAAAAGAAGTTTTAATATTTAAGAGGTTTTAATTAATGAAAGTATTAATTAAATAAAAAGTATTAGAAGTCACTTATATGACTTAATTGTGCTTTGTGTGTTTACTTATTTATGGAAAGTATTTAATCCCGTACTTACCACTAAAATTCTATGAAGTAGTGATGCAGCCCAGCCTATTGATGAAGCAGCGCAATTGATCAATGCATTGAAATCGAGTCATTCAAAGGTTTTAGGTCGCTCGCGACCTAGTGAAGAGGCCTTAGGTCGCTCACGACCTAGTGGAGGTCGCATACGAGATAACACATCATCGGATTGGAGTTGTTCAAAGGAAGGAGTTTTAGGTCGTCTACGACCTAATGAGTCACGTGAAAGGAAGCTCAGACCTAGTTAAGTCGCTTGAAGAGTTATGCTGCATGGAGCTTAGGTCGCGTGAAGTGATGAGGAAGCTGTTCTCTTAAGTCGCTGTGGTTTTAAGTCATGACCTTTATTAAGTCGTAAGTCATTGTGTCTTGAGTCGCTATATTGTACAGTGTGATGTTGTCCGTGTTTCTTATGTCGTTGAGTCGTAGGTCGTGACCTTGTTTAGATCGTTAAGTCGTATCTTTTTAAGTCGTTAAGTTGTGTTATTTTTGAGTCGTGTATATGTTGTGTTGTTAAGTCGCTGTGTTATATATATGTGTTGAGTCATTTGTACAAGGTCGTGTGAGGATGGTTTGAAGTAGTGGTTAGGTCGTTACCGACCTTAGTTAGGTCGAAGGTCGCGGCTATGTAGGTCATGCGTGTACTAAGTCGTGTGGGTTGTAAATTGATAGTCGTGTACGACCTATGTTAGGTCGGGGGTGTGTTTGTTTGTGATGTGTTGAGTTGTAACGCCTATAAATAGGCATGTTGGGTCATTTGTAAAGGTTGTTGATTTTGGAATAAACTCTTATTTGTTAGCTTTGTGCTTTCATTAAATTGGTAGTTGAATGTGATCTCCTATCTCCACTTACGGTATTCGAGTACGCTCGAATCAACGTTCGTTGAAGCCAATTCGCGAAATCAAGTGCGCTTGATCAACGCTCGAAGAATTGTAGATCTCTCTTCACGGTATCGCGCGCGATCAACTTGTCAGAGATAGCTAGAATTCGGTATCTTTAGATCAACGAATTTGGGCATTTCAGTATCTTTCAATCCACCGATTGCTACTTTCACCGTTTCATCTAATTTTCGTATTTCCGCTGCATCATTTGGTATCAGAGCTAGACTTAGCCAATCATAGCTAAGCCGAGTCTTGGAGCCAAGGAGTTTGAAGTAGGCCGAGTTGAGTTGAGCCGAGCTAGGGGATAGCCGTGTATTGTTAAAATTTTTGAAGTGGTGTTTGCATTTGTTAAAGTATTTGTGATTGTGTACTCATGCCACCAAGAAGAGCTAACCGCCATTAAAATATTGAAGCGTTGTATAGAAGAGAAGAAGCTGAGCAAATGGAACAACGTATCAATGAGAAGTTTGATGAAGGTATTGGGAAGTTAGAGAAATTGATGAATGACTTGAATCAAAGTCAAAGAAGAAGGTCGCCAGTCTCGAACCATGGAGGAAACAGAGTTTCGTCATCGATTACGGAAGCGAGAAGGGTGTCGCCGCAATCTTTTAGAGAAAGAAGAGAAACATCAATTTCATCGAGGAGAGATCACCATGACTATGGACATGAAGAGAGTAGAACTCCACGCGAGTTTGAAGATGAGCCATATCGAGATGAAGAGAGACATAGCAGAAGAGACGTGCGTAATCGAAGGGATGTTAATGGTCGAGATCGATATAGACATACATTTGATTTTGATGAAGATGGTGATAGAGCTAGCATTCATTATCGAGATCGAGACCAAGTTCGAAATTCATATCGGGATATAGATGATGATCGTCGATGGGAATCGGGTATGAAGATGGAAATTCCAGAATTCAAAGGTGGAATGGTAGCAGAAGAATTCCTTGATTGGTTGTCAAATGTTGAAGAGATCTTTGATTTCAAAGAGGTTCCGGAAAATCGTCGAGTGAAGTTGGCTGCTACTAGGTTGAGGGGGAGAGCTGTGGCGTGGTGGCAGCAGACCAAACTTACACGAGAACAGAAGTCGAAGATTGAATCATGGGAGAAGATGAAGAAGATGATGAAAGCTATATTTTTACCTTATAACTATCAATCACTCATGTACCAGAGGTTGCAAAATCTAAGGCAGGGGACGAAGACTGTTAATGATTATGCTGATGAATTTTATCAACTGATTGCTCGAAATGACATTATGGAGACAGGGGAACAGCTGACTGCTAGATTTGTTGGAGGGTTGATGATCCAGATCCAGGATATGGTGAATATGTTTGATCCTAGATCTGTTGCTGAAGCGCACCAGAAAGCGTTGGCTTGGGAGAAGCAGGGAAGACGTGGAGGTGGTGTGTTTACAAGTTCCAATATTCAGAACAAAGGTGCTAGTGGGAGTTCCAATGTTTCGAAAGCTGCCAGTAAACCTGTTGTGAATGAAGTTGTGAAGGCAAAGATCAACAACAGTTTCAAATGTTATAATTGCCAGGAAGTGAGTCACAAGAGCAATGAATGTCTAAAGCCGAGGAAACGAACTATGATTGCTGAAGTTGAAGGTGAGAATGTTGGTGAAGGTTATTCTAGTCCAGTTGAGGAGTATGAACAGGATGTTGCATCAGGAGATGAAGGATGTAATCTAATGATGAGGAGGTCTTGTTTAACACCTAAGCACGAAGAAGAAGCTAGTTGGTTGAGGAGTAACATCTTTCAGTCAACGTGCACTATTCTGGGGAAGGTTTGTAAATTTGTGATTGATGCTGGAAGTTGTGACAATATTATTTCTACCGAAGCTGTGAGAAAGTTGAAGTTGAAAATGGAGAAACATCCTAATCCTTACAAGTTAGCGTGGCTAAGAAAAGGAGGAGAGGTGAAGGTAGACAGGCGAGTTCGAGTTCCATTTTCTACTGGGAAGAAATATAAAGACGAGATCTGGTGTGATGTAGTCGAGATGGATGTTTGTCACTTGCTTTTGGGAAGACCGTGGCAGTATGATCGAGCAGTGCAGCACGACGGTCGAACCAATAGCTACAGTTTTATGTTAGAGGGCATTAAGATTATTTTAGTTCCAAAGAAGAAACAACAGGGAGAGAGCAAGTCAGAAGAGATTGAGGAGCTTAAAACTTTTTTGACTTTAAAGGAATTTGTTGAAGAAGTAGAGGAGAGTCCAGTGGTGTTTTTGTTGATTGGACGTGAAGCTACTGAACCTGTTGAAATTCTTGAAGAAGTAAAACCAATTTTGGGCGAGTTTAAAGATGTGTTTCCTGAAGAGTTGCCAGCGGAGTTACCACCGTTGAGGGATATTCAGCATCAGATTGATCTTGTGCCAGGGGCAATATTACCACACAAACCACATTACAGGATGAGTCCTAAGGAGCATGAGGAACTGAGAAGGCAGGTGGAGGAGTTGTTAGAACAGGGGCGTGTTTAGGAGAGCTTGAGTCCTTGTGCAGTGCCTGCTTTATTGGTGCCAAAGAAGGATGGTTCGTGGAGGATGTATACGGATAGTCGGGCTCTAAACCAGATCACTGTGAGATACAGGTTTCCTATACCGAGGTTTGATGATTTGATTGACCAGTTGAGTGGAGCTGTTGCGTTTTCAAAGATTGACTTGAAAAGTGGATACCATCAGGTTCGTATTAGACTGGGTGATGAGTGGAAGACTGCTTTTAAAACCAAGGAAGGTCTATACGAATGGTTGGTTATGCCGTTTGGCTTGTCAAATGCTCCGAGTACTTTTATGAGAGTAATGAACCAGATTTTCAGACCATTCATTGGAAAGTTTGTAGTAGTTTACTTTGATGATATTTTGATTTACAGTGGGAGTATGGAAGAACATGTCCAGCATTTGCGAGAAGTGTTATTGATTCTACGACAGGTGCAATTTTATGCTGCAACGAAGAAGTGTGTGTTCATGACGCACAGTGTTCTGTTTCTGGGCTATGTTCTGTCGAAGGAGGGTATTCAAGTGGATGAAAGCAAAGTAGAGGCTGTCAGGAGTTGGCCACAACCCAAGGTAATTACAGAAGTGAGAAGCTTTCATGGGTTGGTTTCATTCTACCGAAGATTCATTCCACACTTCAGTAGCGTGATGGCACCAGTTACTGATTGTATGAAGGGGAAGCAATTTTTATGGTCAAAGGAAGCAGGATATGCTTTTGAGCGGATCAAGGAACTTTTGACGACAGCACCAATTCTTGTATTACCAGATTTTCAGTTGTTGTTCGAGCTGCATACTGATGCATCTAAGGTTGGAATTGGAGGAGTGTTGAGTCAGAAGGGGCGTCCTATAGCATATTTCAGTGAGAAGCTATCAGGAGCAAGGATGAGGTATAGCACGTACGATGTGGAGTTTTATGCAATTGTTCAAGCTGTGAAACATTGGAGACACTATCTATTTTAGAAGGAGTTTGTTCTTTACACTGATCATGAGGCATTGAAACATTTGCAAGGGCAGGACAAGATTTCAGCAAGGCATGCATCATGGATTGCCTATTTGCAGCAGTTTACTTTTGTCGTGAAACACAAGTCAGGGGTGGCGAATCGTGTGGCTGATGCTTTGAGTAGGAGGAGTCATTTATTGACGATAATGAAAGTTGAGGTGATAGATTTTGAATTATTACCAGAGCTGATTGAAGAAGATCCTTACTTTATGAAATTTGTTGAAAAAGTCAAGGGGGGAGTGCTGATGAATTTGTGTTGGTGGATGGTTTTCTGTTTAAAGGAAATCGATTATGTATACCAGATAGCAGCTTGAGAATGAAGATTATCAAGGAGTTGCATGAGGAAGGACATGTAGGACGGGATCGCACGTTGCATTTGATTTCTCAATCTAACTTTTGGCCATCAATGAGGAAAGAGGTTGAACGGTTTGTGGGGAGATGTCATGTCTGTCAGGTTTCGAAGGGAACAACGACCAATGCAGGATTATATATGCCGTTACCTGTACCGACTAAACCTTTGGTTGATGTGAGTATGGATTTTGTTTTGGGTCTGCCTAGAACTCAAAGGGGTAACGATTCCATCTATGTGGTGGTTGACCGGTTTTCGAAAATGGCACATTTTATTGCTTGTAAGAAGACGGCAGATACTGTTCATGTTGCTCAGTTATTTTTCAAAGAGATCTATCGACTTCATGGGTTGCCAGAGTCTATTGTTTCGGACAGAGATACTTTTTTTCTGAGTCATTTTTGGCTAAGTTTGTGGAAGATGGTCGGAACGAAGCTGAATTTTAGTAGCGCTTATCATTTGCAAACAGATGGGCAAACAGAGGTGGTAAATAGATCGTTGGGAAATTTATTACGGTGTCTTGTGAAGGACAATCTAAAGAGCTGGGATGTGAAATTATGTCAAGCGGAGTTTGCTCATAATCATGCAGTGAATCGTAGTACAGGTTTCAGTCCATTTCAGATTATATATTCGAGCATACCGAAGGGGACATTGGATTTAACGATAGTACGACAACCGAAGCAGACAGTTAAGCGAGCTGCTGATTTCGTTAATGGGTTAACCGAGTGTCATAGAATCGTTCGGGAACGATTCGAGAAGACGAATGAGAAGTATAAACGATCTGCAGATTTGAAGCGAAGAAATGTTCAATTTAATGAAGGAGATTTAGTATATGCTGCACTAACGAAGGATCGTTTTCCAGTGGGAACTTATAATAAACTTAAAGCTCGAAAAATTGGTCCTGTAGAGATTGTGAAACGGATCAATGAAAATGCTTATAGGTTGAAGCTGCCGGAGGATGTGTGTACTTCTGATGTGTTTAATGTTAAACAATTAATATCTTATTATGGGAATGAACAGTCCAATGGGGAAGAACTTTCAAATTCGAGGACGAATTTTTCCCAACCAGGGAAGGATGATGCAGCCCAACCTATTGATGAAGCAGCGCAATTGATCAATGCATTGAAATCGAATCATTCAAAGGTTTTAGGTCGCTCGCGACCTAGTGAAGAGGCCTTAGGTCGCTCACGACCTAGTGGAGGTCGCATACGAGATAACACATCATCGGATTGGAGTTGTTCAAAGGAAGGAGTTTTAGGTCGTCTACGACCTAATGAGTCACGTGAAAGGAAGCTCACGACCTAGTTAAGTCGCTTGAAAAGTTATGCTGCATGGAGCTTAGGTCGCATGAAGTGATGATGAAGCTGTTCTCTTAAGTCGCTGTGATTTTAAGTCGTGACCTTTGTTAAGTCGTAAGTCGTTGTGTCTTGAGTCGCTATATTGTACAGTGTGATGTTATCCGTGTTTCTTATGTCGTTGAGTCGTAGGTCGTGACCTTGTTTAGATCGTTAAGTCGATCTTTTTAAGTCGTTAAGTCGTGTTATTTTTGAGTCCTGTATATGTTGTGTTGTTAAGTCGCTGTGTTATATATATGTGTTGAGTCGTTTGTACAAGGTCGTGTGAGGATGGTTTGAAGTAGTGGTTAGGTCGTTACCGACCTTAGTTAGGTCGAAGGTCGCGGCTATGTAGGTCATGCGTGTACTAAGTCGTGTGGGTTGTAAATTGATAGGTCGTGTACGAACTATGTTAGGTCGGAGGTGTGTTTTGTTGTGATGTGTTGAGTTGTAACGCCTATAAATAGGCATGTTGGGTCATTTGTAAAGGTTGTTGATTTTGGAATAAACTCTTGTTTGTTAGCTCTGTGCTTTCATTAAATTGGTAGTTGAGTGTGATCTCCTATCTCCACTTACGGTATTTGAGTGCGCTCGAATCAACGTTCGTTGAAGCCAATTCGAAGAATCAAGTGCGCTTGATCAACGCTCAAAGAATTGTAGATCTCTCTTCACGGTATCGTGCGCGATCAACATGTCAGAGATAGCTAGAATTCGGTATCTTTATATCAACGAATTTGGGCATTTCAGTATCTTTCAATCCACCGATTGCTACTTTCACCGTTTCATCTAATTTTCATATTTCCACTGCATCAAGTAGGCTTGTCTATATGCAATAGTTAAGACTTATGTTTGAGTAGGGTTTAGTAGCAGTAGTGATCTAAGCTACTAGCTTTACTCTAGATCAGTGATGGTGTGAGATGAAAAGATCGTGAACGTGATAAGTATATGAGACTTGGTTTTCATATGTGATCGTCTATTTTGAACTTGATAGTCGATTGGTCGACTACCGAACTTGATTGGAAATTCGTCGAATTAGTTTTAAAGAGACCGAAATCGGTAAGTGTTTTATTTACTGAATACCACTTCAAAACTAGTGTATGGGTTCCATGTTTTGGAAGTAGTGATGAACTGAAATGTTATAGAGTTGGACTATCTATCCTAAGGTTAATTCCAAAGGAGAGGTTAGCATTAGCACTCGTCAAAGGACTTATGTAGGAATCTATGTAGAGATTTGTGAGTTTTCAATATATTGGGATCCATTTGGGGATACATGTCCTATTCAAGTGATGAAGACTCATGTAAGAGATGCCAAACATGACCTCGACATCGAAACCACAAAAAACAGAGTAGAAGCATAGCTTGGGGTTTCACAAACCTACGATAGGATATTATTACTCCAGGTCTAGAGTATGCTTATTGATGTTGCACGTGGGAGTCGATGATTTTCGAGGTCACATGTTTTAGCCATGGACTGGCTATGTTCACCTTGTGGTAATTCCATCTAGAGACATACGACGCTAGAAGTTAAGTTCTAACCCTTGTGTAGGAGATCAGATTTGGCTTAATCCGAGGAGACCTCCATGGAAAATCCATTATGCAAACGTACCTTAGCAGTTTTGATTATACCCTCAATATTGTTATGGTGTTATTAATGTAAGCATCACAGCTATTTTCTAATTTATATTCCTCACCTTATACAATATTGTTTTATTGCCTTATGTACTTATTAGAATAGTGGTTCTTTTGGGAGGATAACTATTACACATTCTATAAGGTCTCAAAAGTACTGTTATATGCGACCGCATATTTCTTGAGTTTATCATACCAAACTTATTTCTGATGTGTGGTTTTTGTTTTTCCTAAATTCCTTAGGTGTTGTTTCGAGTAGTCTGGAAAAGGTAGGTTATCATTGATTTTCTTGGAGCTCGAGTAGACAAGCTGGATGTTTCACCTACCGTAGTACTCTTATTTTCGCCGCATTACTACTATGAATGTGTCAGCATTCGTGAGGATAGACTGTTACAACTGTTCATGCTGATGATAGTATTTAGAATTATAATTCTCAAATGCAATGTATCTTAGACTGACAGTTTGCATTATATTTTGATATTACATGTTATCGTTTCGCTGTGAGATTCTAATATTGTTTTCCCTTCATTCTTGTTGTGTTTTAACTTTCTTTTTATTTAACCCTAACAATATGTTTTCAGCACTTGGATGCTCGACACACGAATATTGTGAATGTATTATTTTCGACATTTGAAGGTCAAAAAGGAAGGTCGTTGTAGCAAGTATCCGAACGAAGATTACTATAAGAAAATTAAGAATGTTCTTAAGTATTTACGAAATACTAGAGAATTATTATAGAAATAACATACTCCTTATGATGGGTTATGGAGACTCAGACTTCGTAATTAATATCGAGTTAATTTCATCGATCCTAAATTCTTATTCAGCCTTAAGTTAAGAACTTTAAGTTGGAAATGTTCCAAACAATAAATATGGCTAGTTCAATAGAAGGCTTACGCCATAAAAACGTAGCAATAGAAGAAGTATAGATGAATGCACAAATTTATAACTGAATTAAGGGTAAATCCCAAATGTTTAGAGCCCATGATATTACTATGATAACAATGATGCAATGCAGTTTGTATTAGGATATAAAGCTCATAAGAAGTCGAGAGACATACTCTGAATAGTTCCATATGATAAAGGAAGTTTATCAGCGGTAGAGAGAGTTAATTGAGAAGTATATAATTAAAGCAAAATAACATACCAATTCATTAAGGAATTAACCCAATTAGTTTTGAGAAAACCAATCAAAGAAACTGGAATAAGATTCCATAATTGATCCCAAGTATAAATAAGAGATTGATAGAGTTAAGAGTATGTCCTAAGGCAATTATGTAATTTATTTTATTTCTAAATCGATAACCAATCTTACTCAAAATAAAATGTATTTTCTTTATATTGTTTTCTTGTTATTTATTGATGTAGTTAACTAAGTAATTAACTTAAAGTATATTAAATAGATAATCCTTATATGATAAGTCATGTGACAATAATTACAATGTCTTATAATCATGGGAATTTTATCGCATTAAAACATAATATATTATTTTAATATTCCTAGTTAAGAAGTTTTGAGATGGGATATTGGAACATCCATTGAGACTAGAGTGCGTCATGCCCTCCAATGTTAGGCGGTGTATTACACATGGATGCTATACAAACCAAGTGATTACATACTAATGGTTATTCGATAACTATGGAATGAATCACACGGGAGTTCTCTATTTCTTAATATAACCTATTATCCCACTTTTTGGTTAAGGCGGGGATATCAACAAATTGGTTGAAAAGGATGGATATCAGGGTTGGAGATCGATTGGAAACAAGGCTATGATGGATGTCGTCAAAATTTGGCCGAGCTCCAATCAAGACGGGATCGATTGGGAATCATGAGCAAGGCCAAGAGAGGCTACCTTCAAATTTCAAGTCAATCGGAATTCGTATGCTCGAAATATGGATGAATCAAGATTCATGGAGATTGGTTCGTATCGATACTATTCGTATCGATTACGTCGCAGCTTATGGGTTCGAATCGATGACTTCGTATCGATTGTGATGGAAATGACGGCAAACTTATAATCAATAGCTTCGTATGGATGCAATACACATCAATTGAACGATTGCGGCAAGGCACACTTCGTATCGATCAAAGTTGGATTGATACGAAGGGACATAACTTGGAAATCGATTCGAACTAAGGAGTAGCTGATGGATATGAAGACATAAAGCTTTGATCGATACGAAGGCTATGGACTTGGATCGATGGATACGAATAAGTCCACAGGCGCTGGTGGATGGATACTAAATGATACGACTAGGATCGATACGAACAAGGGAACAACCGATGGATATGAATAGTGCATGCCGATGGATACGAATGAGATACAAATAAATGGATGACTCGGTCGAACGGCGCGAAAGGTGGATCATTCCTGGATCTTCGAGACACGTCATCGATGCGAATTATATCGATACGAAGAGAATAGAATATGGAATAGGAGATCGATGCGAACGTAACGGCTAGCCCGTGAATACAAACTTGCATCGATCATAACGGACAATCTACAAGTCCAAATGCCACCAAATTTTCATAGAAGCTTATGTACAACCTAAAGAATGTTCATGCTCAATTGGGCCACTGTTGAATCGATACGAATTAAATACGCATCGATCCCAAATCGCTCTGAATTGATTTGGTGGGCCTACTTGCGCAAGAGAAGAGGTATTCCAGGTTTTGGGGGTGGATATTTTCGGATCTACACCTGTAAATAAAAGTCTCATGACAACCAAAAAGGGGATCTTCTCCTTCTCTGACACGAAAAATCTGTTTTTTTGCTGTTGATACTAAAGTCTTGTAATTGTGATTACAGTACAAAGGCAATAAAAGGATTGATTCAAAGTGGAGGTAGGCTAGATTGCCGAACCACTATAAAACATTGTGTTCTTTCCATCTTTCTTCCATTAGAACTTTACTGTTTCTTCATTTTTATTCTCTACTTTATATAGATCTGAGATCTGTGTTTGAATATTGTGAATCTATGTGTAAACACTGGTGCTTTCATGACTTTTTGGTTTTGTGCTTGATGTGCATGTAAATTTGCATAATTTTGCCACCATATTTAATCTATTTAAATTGAATAAATGATCATATTGGGTATTTTAACTTGTTTAAACCAAAATTCATATTATTTGAAATTGTCACATATTCATCTTCATCCATGGGCAAAATGGTCATTTTTGTACATATATTAATTGAGAAAATTTAATTGGAAATTTCTACATTATTTTGTAGGAAATTAAACTCAATTACAAGTGGGTTCATGAAGGAATATGCATGCACAAAGAAGATAAAAAAGAATAAAGATGGAAATAATTCAAAGTGAAGAACATGGAGGACCCCACCCACTTACCTTGATTTTCAATTAGGAGCCAAGGCACATGCTAATGGCCATTAAAAGCTTCATGTACATTTAAGTGGGGGATTATTGAAGCTAATGATAACTTGGCCACCACACTTCTTACAAGGGCATCTTGAGCATTCTCCAAAAATATGAATTAGGGTTTAACACTTGTATAAATAACCCCTTATGTTTCATGTAGTAACATACCCCCTCTTCCTCTCACTTAGCCTCCTCTTCCTCTTCATTAGTTTTAGGCTCAAAATAAAAGAAAGCTTTTCTTTTCTTTTCATGGCTACTTAGCCATTTCTTTTATGTAATTCTTTTTCTTATGCAACTTTAATATATTGCTTTTTTCTTCTCTTGTTTGTTTTCCTTTCATGTTGTAGTGTAGATTTATTTTCTTTTATGCAAGTAGAATAATTCTCTTTTCCATTAGCTTTCATTTTCCTTTCTTTTTGCGTTCATGTTGCATGCTACTTTTGTTGATATGATAACAAAAATGAGAGGCTAATCCCTTCAATTTAGGGGTAATGAAGCCTCTAATCATGTAGCTTCAACATTTTGATGTTATATACTCTCTTTTTGTGCTTTAATTAGAATATATGAAGTGGTTAACTTGTTGTTTTTGCTTTGAATTTGATAGCCTATATTATTGAAACCAAATAGGCTATACTTAAACAATCACTAACACAAATTACCTCTTCATTTACATATGATGATGGTAATGAAGTGAATGTTGAGACTAAAATTTGATGGTCTATATTTCTAATTAATAGATAATAGGCCACAGTTAAAATAGATTTTTCTTTCAACTTTGTTATCATTTTTCATGTGAGTTGGTAAATGGTTTAAGGGGTGTGCTATAGTTTGATGGCTTATGTTGAGCTAATTAATAGCACAAATAGGCCATACTTATGATAAGCACATCAATTAAGCTAACTAATGACAAAGAATAGAGAGATTATGACTTCATTTTGTTGATTTATATGATCTTGAGAGTGGAAGTTGCTTCTAAATTGTCTTAACACTCTCATATTTTTATCTATTTAGTTTTGTCATTTTTCTTCTTTTTTTTAGTTAATCACTCTTTCAACTTTGGTTAATTTGATTGAGGAGAATTTTAAAATCATCAATTCCCTACGGATCGACCCGTATTCGTCATGTCCTCCATTTGTACACCGTGCGCTGTCGGTTAGTTTTAAATTTAAATTCGTTCGACGGTTTTCTGAACCGATAGAATTTCGTCGACGAACAGTGACCAATTTTGGCGCAAACACTAGTGCCTTCACTAAGAAGACTAGCACCCGCTTACCTGAATTCGGAGTTTAGATTTGAAAAGCTAAAGGACCAGATCCAAAAGGTATCATGGTTAGGCAATCAGCTAGAAGACAAAAGACTGAAAGAAGTCAGTAAGAAGGGAGTCGGGAGGCTTCCTCGGGAGCGAATCAGGCGTCGATCTTCATCACCAGAGACGAGATGGAAACGATGCTTGAGAGACAAGAGGAGATGATGCAGAACCAACTTCGACAAGTTAGACAAGTTGGAGTGCAGAATCAAGTTAACGCAACTATAAGAGGTGCTAGAGATAGGGATCGGGGGCACGGAGCAACCAGAGTTCAGAATGGAGCAGGACCATCCGACACAGCACCAGAGCTAGGGGCACTCACCTAGAGCACGATCCAATCCCGGGCAGAGTAGCACGTGGAGCCGAGCAGCATGGCACTGATAGAGGAATGAATGCTTTTCCAGGAGAGTAGATTCCAGGATTCCCTCATGAACTCAAGAGGCAGATAGAAGGCAACGGACGAGGACTACATCTTGGTGATAGTGATAGATTGGCAGAGATGGTTAGGCAAGCTATGAGAGGCGGATTGGTGAATAGAGATTTGGAGGATGTGAATAGGGTCCTTTTGCTCCTATGACCAGGCAAGCTAGGAACCCGCCAAATTTCAAATTACCGACACTAGAGATGTATGATGGAGAATGGATCCTATTGTTCACTTGATGAGGTACATGAGGCATATGGAAGTGTTAGGGGCATCAGAGGAGGTCACGGCACGATACTTCCCTTTGTATTTGACAGATATTGCAGCATTATGGTTCAGATAGCTGGAAAATGGCTCTACTGGCACATGGACAGTGCTAATTGAAAGGTTTATGAGGTGGTTTCGGGACCACATGGTCCGAAACAAGAACGTGATTACTTTGACATCGATGAAACAATGGAAGGGAGAGTCGCTCAGGGATTTCTTTACCAGATTCAATGCGGCAGTGGTTCAGTGGATCGACATGTTCCGTCGATGGTTTTGATGGCAGCAGTTTTGGAAAATGCAGATAATTCGGATTTCAAGATATCGTTGGAATGGCGCCCGTCGAGGGATCTCGAGGATTCAACCATGAGGCAGAAAGGTTTATGAGGCAAGAAGATGTGCAGGGTGAGAGAGAAGGGAGAGGGGCTGAAGCTTATGTAGTAAAGGGTGGAGGTCCACCTAGGGAGGACCCAATCAAAGATGATAAAGGAAAATGAATGACAACGGTAGCACTTCGAAAAGGCCATGGAGGGAGTCAAAATTTTCTTCTTATACGGATCTAACTGAAACTCTAGAAAGGATTTACTTAGATACTCGAGGGCGCCTCCAGTATCAAAAGCCAGCAAGAAGGGAACCTTCTGAATACGAGCGGGCATCGGGAAAGCATTGAATATTCCATGAGTTGAATGGGTACAACACGAATGACTGCAGACATTTAAAGGATATCGTTGAGGAGCATATAAGGAATGGTCATTTGTAAAAATATGTAAGGAATCGAGTTGTGGCAATGGAACAGGAGCGGCCACCGCCCACCACGAATGAGGATGGCACTAGATCTAGGAATTACCGACTCATCATGAACTAAATAAATTTGTGGCATTGAATAAGTAATAGTTCTTGAAGTGATATGGCTAAGTCGCTTACACATATATGAGATCGAGGACGGTCATTAAGCATGCTATGAGACAATGACAAACTATATTGCTCGAGTCTATGAAATCCTGTTTTCTTTCTATTTTCCTACGAACTTTGGTTCTTTCTTTGGTTGCACGGGCATTTGTTTAATTTTCCATGTTTGTTCGGACTTTCTATTTCTCAACTGGATCCTATATCAAGAGGATTTGGATTAATGAAATAAATAACAAAGGACTCATGATTGCAGTCCCGACCGGAGAGACAAGGCAGTAATCACATATAATGAGTCCCTTCGCTGGAGAGCAATGGAATGGACTAAAATAGAATATGAATGTCCTTGGATGGAGAGCCGAGGCCAGAGAATATAAAATGTTCTTGGCCGAAGAGTCGTGGCCGGAGAATATAAAAGTCTTTGGACGGAGAGCCGAGGCCGAAGAATATAAAAGTCCTTGGACGGAGAGCCGAGGCCAGAGAATATAAAAGTCCTTGGCCGGAGAGCCGATGCCGGTGAGTATAAAAGTCTTTGGCCGGAGAGCTGAGGCCGGAGAATAGAAAAAAAGTACTTGCACGGAAAGCCGAGGCCGGAGAACAAAAATAGTCCTTGGCCGGAGAGCCGAGGCCGGTGAGTATAAAAGTCCTTGGCCGGAGAGCTGAGGCCGGAGAATAGAAAAAAAGTCCTTGGCCGGAGAGCCGAGGCCGGAGAAAATAAAAGCCCTCGACTAGAAAGTCGAGGTTGGAGTAGGATAATGCGACCCAGAGAGGTCCTGGATTCGGATTTCGGCTTGGGATAAATGGACTCGACGAGGTCCTGGATTTAGCAAAGGTACTGAAGCGGTCCCGAATTTGGATATCAACCTAGAAGAGTTATGGATTTGGTTGTTGGTCATTAGATAGATTAAAGCTCAGTTGACGGATTTGGATAGCTACGGAATTGGCCAAGGATTTGGTTACTAGACTCGGAATCGGACATCGACTCGGAGCAGTCGTGGATTTGGATCACGATATGGCTGTGGCTTTCGGATAGGATGGCTTGGAAATGGATTTGATTGTGAATCGGATGGCATGGCTATGGATGGAATGTGGACTTCGGATGTCGGAATCAGAGCTTTTTAAAACACACCTTCTTGCCACAAGGCATGTTTTGGGGGACTAATGGTATCCCACTTTTTGGTCAAGCCAGGATATCAAAAAATTGGTTGAAAATGATGGATATCAGGGTTGGAGATCGATTCGAAATAAGGCTATGATCGATATCGTCAAAATTTGGCTGAGCTACAATCAAGACTGGATCGACTTGTAACGATGAACAAGGCTAAGAGAGGCTGCGATTCAAATTTTAGGTCAATCAAAGTTTGTATGCTCGAAATATGGATGGATCAAGATTCATGGATATTAGTTCGTATCAATACTATTCGTATCGATCACGTGGCAGCTCAAGGGTTCGAATCGATGACTTCGTATCGTTCAGGATGGATATGACGTCATACTTCAAATCGATGGCTTTGTATCGATGCAGCACACATCGATTGAACCTTTGCGGCAAGGCACACTTCGTATCGATCAAAATTTGGATCGATACGAAGGGACATAACTTGGGAATCGATATGAAGAAAGGAGCAGCCGATGGATACGAAGAGGTAAAGTTTTGATCGATGCGAAGGCTATGGACTTGGATCGATGGATGCGAATAGCGGCACAGTTAATGGATACGAATAATCCCATAGGCGATGGTGGATGGATATGAAATGATACGACTGGGATCGGTACGAACAAAGGAACAACGGATGGATACGAACTGCGCATGCCGATAGATAGGAATGTGTGACGACCCAGAATTTTGAGCATTTAAAATTGGAATATTAAATTGATTTTAAGTATTCAATAGAGTAATTTTAACTTGAATAACGAATATTACAATTTATTTGATAATTAAATTATTAAATTAAGTGAAGTTGGGTAAATTGTCGAATCTAGAATTTTAAGCCTATTAAAGATAATTTAAAGGCTTGTAAAATTTATATTGATAAAATTGAAGATAATAGAAGTTGTAAAATTAAATTTAATAGTGATTTATTCGGTTTTAAAATTTCATCGTATAAATTGAATTTAAAAATAGCCTTCCGAGGCGCAGTCTCGGAATTTAACGAAATCAGTTCCATTGGGTCCGTAATATTGAACTATTGTCGGATTTCAAATTCCGTGATTTTTCGAGCTACCGTGTGGTCGTGCGAGGGTAAAACGCCTAGTGAATAATTTATCGTTTTAATTTAAAATATCTCTTGTCATTTCCTTTGTCATTTTCTTTTCACATCAACCTTTTTACAACCTTCTCCTGTACGCTAGTTCTCACCTAATATTCTTCGTTTTTCCTATCTACAAATCATTTCGTTCCTCTGGTAAAAAAAAAATGACCGCCTCGATTTAATCAAGCCGACCGTATCACTTTCTTTCAAAATTCATTTGCAAGCTTCCCTTCTTCTCCTGTTCAAAGACGAAACGTTTCGATAAAAAAGAAAAGGGGGAAAAGTGAGGTCCTCCTACTCGTCAATCGACTTCACGATTGGGGGGAAAGCGCGCACGCAAGGAGCTTAACGTCGGCAATGATGGAGACGCGGTGGTACACTTGAATTCGAGCTCGAAATCGTGAGGCGCGAGAATCATTGGGCTATAACGGTTCAAATTCGTTGTGTGGGGTTTTCGCGAGTTTAGGAATTGGTGGCATGTGGCCGTGACTTTCGAGGCAGGCAAGTATCACGATAATAGTGGTCGTGCGAGCGAGCAACTTAGCAGCGATGTGGTAAAGCTGTTGTCATGGGACCTGTTATTCCAAGGCAAAAAAAAAAGTAACGTTCCGGCAGCTGGTTGGAGGAGCTTGGGTGAGTGATGGGTGCGATTTTGTGTTGATTGTCGTTTGTGAAGTTGAGGGCTTGGCGATGTGGATTAAGCAAGAGAGGGAGGGATCAAAGGAGCATCCGGAGTGGTTAATCGAAAGGTCTATAATCGAAAAGAAAATAAGTCGAGATGGAAGTGGATTGCCAACAGAATAAAAGGTGAGTTAATCTCACTCAGTTTAAATTAAATTTAAATGATTAAATTTAAATAATTGTTTGAATGGCTGAATTGATTGATGTGATATAGTATGATATTTTGGAATTGGCATATTATATGGTGCTAACATTTTTGGATGCAGGGAAAACAGGTTGGAGGGATCCAACTGGACCCCTCACATTTATTTAAATTATTCAATAATCTCTGTTGTGATTATTTGATATCTTATGATGAGTTATATTAAAATATTGAATGTTATGGTTTGATTGGATATTTGGGTATAATGAATTACCAAAATATATGAATTGGATTGTTGAAAAGAAATTAAAAGGGAGTAAATTTGTAAGTGAAATAATTATAGAAAGTTTGAATAAATTAAGAATGAATTGAAAAGAAATAGAAGTAATATAAAAATAATAATAAATAATTTCGAGTCTGAAGAGAATTGGAATTTTGAATAAAATGAAATTGATGAATTGTAAACTTAAGTTATATCAATTAAAGAAATAAATAATTATTTTAAAATTCAAAGTTTAAATTTATTTAAAAGAATAAAGAAGTAATTGAGAAATCTAAAAATTGGAATTTTTAGTTAAAGTGTTTTTGAAATCATAATCAAGAAATGAGATCTGAAATTAATAGATTCTGAATTAAAAGGGAATAAATTGGAAATCAATTTGGGAAATTGATTTAAGTAATTGAAGTTGGATATTTTTTCTCTGAATAACCAAGTACATTTTTAAAGTAAATAAATTTAAAGGTTTTAAATTTGTTGTAAAAAGCAAGTTTTAGAAAATTTATTATTTCTAATATTTAACTTCAAACGTAAGTATTTTCTCAAATCTATTATAGTACTAATTACTTAAAAAGTGACATAGTATTTTGTTTCAAAAGTGAAAATCTAGTTTATATTCTATTAAGTAACCTTATTTTCAAATACTCATATAGTATGTATTTTTACAAAATATTGAAGTAATTTAACTTAAATGTTTAAAAGTATATTTTCAAAGTAAAGTGTTTTAAATTATTTTAAAAACCTAGGTTTGTGCTTGGTGATTTCAGAGGAGATAGGAAATATTGGGAAAGTTTATTCTGGAAAGAATGATGGTTTTGAAACTGTTTTCTAAGGATTGAAAACAGAAATATATCTTATGAAGATATTTTGAAATTAATAAATAAATTGGGAAATTATTTATTGTGTGATGGATGTTTGTGAATATAAATTGATAGTTAAATAACCGACTATCAATATGGGCCAAATGCGCTGATCGTTTCGAAGAGTCCGGGATCGAGATTTATTTCTCGAAAACCACTTCGATCCGGTTTGTACGTTTCGTGTAAACGATTTTAGATTCGAAGATGGAGCATTAAAGTGCAAGGGCTAGCCGCTACTAATCTTGAGGATATTTCCGAAACGGATGTAGTAGGAATAGTGCCTTCGGTTCCGTTCGAACCCGGGACGGACTTGTATGGATGAATGCTTGCGAAACATCGTCAGGTGGACGACGGGCATTCTAAAGGATATATTCTAAAAAGGTAACGCTTAGCCTCAAGCCTCATCAACCGGGAATGACTGAAAATCAGGGGATATGCAGCAAGGTTAGGTGGGTCATGCCCAAGCAAGACAAGATATTTCCCCTGTCTAGATGTCCCTTATATATTTCGGCTTAGTGGTGGTTGGTCGCGCCAACCACGGGGTTTATCTTGTTCGGGACTGTTCAATAAGGAATGGTTCCGGCCTTGTGTTGCAGGGGATGAAGGGAGTAATCCTCGGTACGGTGATCTAGGCCCTGTACTGTGACAGGTGGTACCCCATTGCCTAGTCATTGTTGGAAATCCATTTTCCCTATGAGCCTTGTACAAGTTTTGTTTGTATTACCCACTCTGTGGCTAATAGCTGGAATTTAATCATGTAACAATTTCGGCTATTTTGTAAGTATTTGTATATAGACCCTATTATAATATCAGAGGATTTCTATATAATTGTTTTTGCTATCGTAAGGTAAAAACCGACATGTTTATTTGTGGCGTGGTCTTACGAGATGCTTTTGTTTTTCAAAGGATTTTTGAAACTTTAATAATCAATTGGGTGTGATTTTCTCACGTAGGTATTCCAGACTGACTCGGGTGTTATTTAACTATAATGCTCGGGTCAGACCGAGTATTATAGAATACAGGATACGATGCTGTGGGGCTCAGGAGACGAGCTGGATGTCGATACGTACTCTCGTACTTGTTTATATATATATTCTGCTGTTTGAGTTGTTGTGTAACCATTGTATGTTATTGATGTGAGCTGTGACTGATGTACTCTGATGATGTAATATATGTAAACTGATATATTTGATTTTGAGTAAAGATTATTTATTATCTATTATATTTTATTCCGCCGCGAAGGTTAGACTCTGATATTGTTTCCTATTTTCCTTCTTCTACCTCTTCTTCTTAACCCAAATGGTTCGTATTTCTGTACAACTTGAGTTGATTGTTGTAGAATAGTGTTGACTCAAGGGGTACGGATTCGCGGGTCGTTTCACTTGGTATCAGAGCATAGGTTGGAGATAACCTTGGCTCTGGTGGGAATTACTCATTTAAAATAGAGTCTATAGTACTCTAGAATGAGTTTGAGCGTATTAATAAATATGAGTGCGTATTTGTTAGTGAATATAAATTGTTTTAATATTGTGTTGATTGGTTTATTGAGTGGCATATGAACCTTCGTCGACACAGTCTGCGCAACTGTATTGAAGGGGTTTCTAAACACTTGAATAGAACAATCGACACGGCATTGTTTTAAATATGGGTGAATGAAATAATTTTACCCAAAAACATATTTTAATATAAAGAATAGTTTTTGACAACCATTTAGCTAATATATGGTTGCTTGGATGTTAGGAAGAATAATGTTAAAGCATTATCATTGTTAAGTGAGAATTTAACTAGAAATGGAAATGTAACTAAAATTTAAGGAAATAAGTTCATTATAAAATGAAATTTATAAATATGTATTATAAATGTAATTTATGCATTAAAATATAATTAAATGAGAATTTGTACAAATAAAGTGTACAAACGAATTATAGTTAAAATTTATTTAAGCAGGCTTTAGAAATTTAAAATCCCGGAGATTTGGAAATGTTTATCGAAGTGTTTTAATGATAAATGATAGCATTGTTGTTTTGGAAGTAATTCTGAATGGAAATTTGTTTTAAAATGGATTTTGGAAGTAAAATAGCATTGAATTCACTTCAGTCACTGGAAAATAACTTCGGTGATGACTGCAGCATCATCGATGTTCATTTTCGAGTTTCTAAGTGATGGTTTGCTACCAAAAAATTGATTTGCTCAGAAAAGTTAGTTGTTTTTGTAAATCTCAAGGAAATTTGTTGGGAATAAAACCAGGATTGGTTTAATTTGGGGGAAATATGATTTGAGATGTTGGAGATTTCAAAACAATTTAAAACCAAAGCTGGGTGTTTACAAATCCGGATAAGGTAAGTTGTAAGCTTATAAATGGAAATGATTTGTAAATCAGGAGGAAATTTAAGCTTTGGATAATGGAATATAAATCTAAAGTGAAAAGTTAAAAATGAAATTTACTTGGATTGGAAAATAAAATTTAACTGTATTGAAATTAATTGGATAAGCTGAAATTAATATCTAGTTGTATTCGAAGTAAGTTGAAATCGAATTGAGTTAAATAAATTGGAGTAAAATTAAATTGAATTGGAATAAGAATTCAATTGAACTATGAATGGAATTATATTCTTACTTAAATAAATGAAAAATAAATTGACTAAGGATTGGAATTAAAGTAAATAAATTAGAATAACTTGTAAAAGAGTTAGAAATCCATAGAAATGAAATATGCATGGCTATAAATAAATAGAGGGCTTGAGTTAAAAATAAAAGATAAATATATTCAATCCTATAATAAATGGAATTGCGTAAATAATGAGTTGTGACTTATAGATTTTGAGAGTGGAATAGCAATTCCAAAATAAATGTTGTTTGATGTTCTGGATAATAGAATAAAATCCAAACTTGAATTATAAAGTATATTGAACTTAAGAAAATAAAATGAAGTGATATTTGGAATTGAAATTCAAGTGTTGGATGATAAATAAGGGGAGAACTAATTATATAATAAATTAGTTAATGGAGTTGAATTGTGAGTTTATGATGAAGTTTGGAAATAAAACTCAAGTTATAAATTGAATTCGACTTGGATTGTCAGTAAAGTAAACGTAACTGAATTGTGAGTTCATGAATTTAGTGGCAAATTGAAAATGGATTGTGGATTCAGAACTTGAATTATAAATTAAAATTTAATTTGGAGAGTTAACAAAATTAGATATAATTGAAATGTATTGAATAAAATGGAAATGGATTAAAATAGTAATGGTTTGAATTGAAAATAAAATCCAACAAAGTGGAATAAATTGGAAATGGCCTTGTAATAAATTGGATGAGTTGAATCTGGAAAGTTAAATTCTATAATAATCAAATAAATTTGTAGTTGAAATGATAGTGGATTGAGATAGAATCAAATTAAAGTGGAAAGAGGAATTTATTTGCAAAATGAAATGAGCTTAATAATAATAAAATAAAAAGGGATTTGAATAAATTGAAAGTAGATTAACTTAAGCTAAAAGATGGAAAGGAGTTGAATTGCATTCAACTTAAAATTAAGTTTAATAATAGTGGATTGGATTTAAATCAAGTAAAAATAAATTTTAATTGAAATAAAATTCGGTGTGTTGCCGATAATATTTAATGGAATGAAAATGCTTAAATAAATAATTGTAAGCCATTTAAATTATTAAGGGATCAAAATAACTTGAGATAATAAGGAAAATAGAATGTTTTGAGTTTATTAGAATGGTTTAAGTGAATGTGGATAAACTAATTATATTGAATAAATAAATGATGGAATAAATAAGTATCAAATGAAGTGTTGGTTTAAATAAGTTGAGAAATGATTATGGAATGCAATAGCTTGGTTTGTTTTGAGCTAAATAAAATAGTTTGGATTAAACAAATATGGATGAAATGTAAATAAATGGATTGTAAATGAAATTTAAATGGAGTGTGTCGAGCTAAATAAATGTTTGTGAATGGATTAAAATAAAAAGGAAATTTAATTGGTATTGGAGATGGAACCTAAGTTGTTAATGATTTTGAATGAACTAGTTTGGTTAATAAAATTGAAATGCAATGAAGCTGAGAATATATGGATTGTGGATAAATTTAAAAATGGAATAGAATTAAGTATAAATTGGGTTGAAATCAATTTAAATTGGTTATAAAGCATAAATACTTATTTATTGACATAATCTCGTCGAATTGCATGGAATAAATTGTCGTTAGATGTAAATGGAAGTAATTAAAATTCTATGAGTTGATAGAAGTAAAATAAATTGATTTTGGAAGCAATTGAATCAAATATGAGTTCAGTTTGCTTAAGAATAAATTAAATGTAAGCGATTGAGTTTTAAACCATTGAAATTGATGAAGTGGTATACGAATGGATTGAAAACCATTCAGATTGAATGAAAATGGTTTATAAATTAACTGAAACAGTTGAATTAGCATGGAAACTATATAAATTGCTTATGGAAAAATGTTTGGTATGAGTTTCTTTTAGAATTCATGTGTTTAAATATTGCAAACAAGTGAAATGTAATTAAACTTCATTTATATGGCACTTACATGTTTAAATTGAGTAAGTACAGGTACCTGGAAGCCGTGTGGCTGGATTTGGTTGTGCTATTTGCTAAAAATAATAAGCCGCTTGCTTAATATGCTAAATAAGGTACGCCTACGCAATAAAAATAGGAAATATGAACTGTTTTTGGTTTTTCCGACCGTGTGGGTCGATGTATATATATTTATCTCTTTTGTCAAATTGCAAAACGCTCCTCCGTACAAAGGAGACTCTGCCAAAAAATTTCTAAAATTTTGGGAGTTAGAAAAATTTTGAAAATTTTTGGAAAATTTATTAACGACAAAACAATTTCAAACTAGGAATTGAAATAAGTTAGTGAATGAAACTAATTAAAATAATGACATGAATTAGTTATAAATGGAAAATAAAATTCAATATTTAAAGTGAAAATAAATTGAATTCGTATGGAAATGAAAGAACCGTTGTGGATAGAAATGGATATAAACTAAAATGGTAAGATGAAAATAAATAAAGAAGTATATAAAATGCTTATACTAAACTTAAGAAAGAATGGTGAAGTCTTAAATGGAAATTGATACTACCAATGTAATTTAAGTCAATATTGGAATGAATAGATATTGACATTTTGTGAGAAAGTCGATAAAATGTTTTGGGAATATTGTGATTGGATATTGGTGCTAAACAGGATATGCAGGTAATATAAAGGGAAAAGAGATTTGGTTTTGATTTCAGAAAGATAAATATGAATTGCCCGACAAAAGGTATGTATTTAAATTTAGTGTGTAATTTGATTGGGATTTGGATTGAGCCACTTGCCTTTTTGTTTTCTTTTTGGATTTGGGAGGCCGTAGAGCCATTTTGTAGTAGTACCGAGTCAGCCGCGCAAAGGAGACGCTGGCAAAATTTTTCGGAAATTTAGAGAGTTAGAGAAAATTTTGATAATTCAAAATTTGGTTTTAAATTGAAACCTGAATGGTTAAACAAATAGTATAGTTTAAAACTAGGGAAGGGTTTGGAAAGTTAATAAGAATAATAAAGGGTCTTTTATAAAAGATAATTGGTAAAGATGTTGAATTGTTAGAAACTGTTTAGTTTTAGGGAAATAATAAACGGGTATTGAATCATTCTTCCTAACTAGTAATTTCGGGGACGAAATTCTTTTAAGGGGGGAGAAATGTGACGACCCAGAATTTTTGAGCATTTAAAATTGGAATATATAATTGATTTTAAGTATTCAATAGAGTAATTTTAACTTGAATAACAAATATTACAATTTATTTGATATTTAAATTATTAAATTAAATAAGTGAAGTTGGGTAAATTGTCGAATCTAGAATTTTAAGCCTATTAAAGATAATTTAAAGGCTTGTAAAATTTATATTGATAATATTGAAGATAATAGAAGTTGTAAAATTAAATTAAATAGTGATTTATTCGGTTTTAAAATTTCATCGTTTAAATTGAATTTAAAAATAGCCTTCCGAGGCACAGTCTCGGAATTTGACGAAACCAGTTCCATTGGGTCCGTAATGTTGAACTATTGTCGGATTTCAAATTCCGTGATTTTCCGAGCTACCGTGTGGCCGTACGAGGGTAAAACACCTAGTGAATAATTTATCGTTTTAATTTAAAATATCTCTTGTCATTTCCTTTGTCATTTTCTTTTCACATCAACCTTTTTCCATCCTTCTCCTGTACGCTAGTTCTCACCTAGTATTCTTTGTTTTACCTATCTTCAAATCATTTCGTTCCTCTGGTAAAAAAAAAAAATGGCCGCCTCGATTTAATCAAGCCGACCGTATCACTTTCTTTCAAAATTCATTTGCAAGCTTCCTGTAACGTATACGGATTTTCGTTGCCGAAAACCCGAATAGTTATGGGTTTTAAAAAGAATTTAAGAAAAGAAAAAGAGAGAAGATAGAGAAGAGATAGAAAATAGAGGGAAAAGAAGATAGACAATTTTTAGAAAACAGAAAAAGAGAATTTGAAAATAGGACAGAACGGGACAGAAGACACAAAAAGAACAGAAAGAACAACATCAGAATCTCACAATTCGCAGCGGAACAACATATAATAATAAATGAATAATCTTTAAACAAAGAACTATATCAGTTATTACATTACATTTCATTACATTACATCATATCATCAGAGTGTACAATAACATACATCAAACAGTGCAGCGGAAAAAGAAATACTATATAAGTAATACGCCATGTCATCCAGCTTGCCTCCAGCAACTCCAGAATATCCAGAATATCCTGATAAACCTAACTCTTAACTGCCCGTGTGGAAATTGGTGGGCACCCAGAGTTTAGGAAGGAAAACAATAAACTCCGAGTCAGTCATGTGACTGGTGTGAGAACTCAAAACAGTTTATTTATCTTTAAAAATCAAAGTAGAGGAATATTTTTAAATTCAATTCGCAATGCTTTTTAAAAGAGACTACCATAAGGCCTCCCGCACACACACACATGCAAACGCAGAATCGGAGGAGATTTCTCCTTATGATAGTCAAAGATGCTTGATACGCATTTAAAATAACATTTGATATTATTATTAGTGTATAGTGTAGGAAAAATATTTCGGAAGTAGAATATAAATCTTAGCCAACATACGACCATTATCGTATGCCTACTATAGCTAACCATGTTCAATAGCAGGTTACCGCCACATTCCATAGCAGGTTCTACAACTAAAACCGTACAAGTCTCGTGTTGTTTCTTTGGATTTCCAACGAATGATCAGGCCAAGGAACTTCCCATTGCCACATGAGAATGCCTCTGGATGGACATCCCCGAGAACCAAACCGGATCTCTACCAACACAAGGCCGGGTTACTCCTAACTGAGTAACAACTGACCGAATATGCCATCCCCCGGTCCTTTGGGACCTTTATCACCGAGCGCTCGTAATCAATTCACACAATCATAAAGTGTTTTCAACATGAGTAAGTATCTGGGCTCCATACCATGATACCACCCTTTTCCAGAAGGAAATGGACACATTCTAAAGGGTGCTACCCCTCATAACCTTGCTGCTTCTTTCCTGTTTTGACCATTCACGGGGTGTGAGGCTCGACGAATTCACGTCCACAAAACATACTTTATACAAAAGCCATGCTTTGGGTCAACAAATGATCAACACAATGATCACTAAGATAGACGATCAAATAAATGATCCTATCACAAATAATCAACACAATGATCATTTCAGCATCACTCAGCATGTCACATTACCAAACTGGGAATATATCGCTGATAACTCCAACTATATAACCTTTGAGCACATACGTCTCAAAGAAGGGTGTTAAGCAAAGAATAAATTCTCCGCCACCAACAGAAATATATTTGAAAGAAATCGGCTTTATATCTCAAATTGTAATGTCAGACATACAATCCATACAAGTCTGTTCCGGGATCGAACAGAACCGAAGGCACTTACAAAGAAGTCCTTGCAATCCGGATATTCACAATCCTGATCGGATTCACCATCACATATGGAGAACTCAATACCGGAGCAACTCGGTGCAGAGTCAATCGATAGTTCATCCTATCGCTCTCGCAAATATCCGGTCTTCAACACCGATCTTCAAATGCGATTCATAACGACGTATCACATATTCGGAGTGGGTTATACGACCCCATGGTCCTTTCCCGGTTAACCCAAATAGTGAGCGCTTATTCAAAAATAAGTGTGCATTCAAATTCAATCAATTCACATCAAATACCCATTCAAAGGGAAATACTGATAGTCGGTTATTGAACTATCACTGGATATGCACACATCACCAGATTCCAAATAATTTTCCAAATTATTTATTTTCCCAAAATATCTTTACAAGATATATAATTTCAACACTTCAAAAATAAATCCATATTTATTTTTAACAAGTTTCACTTTCACATATAAATTCCATAATGAATTTATATCTCAAAATATCCATGCATATACGATTTCAATCATTCGTTTCAATTTATCTTCAAAAAGATAAATTCTCAATATTCACTTTTTATTGGAAAACAATTCCATACTTATTAAAAATAAGTAATTCACAAATCTCTTTTATTTTCAACACTTAGAAAGTATTCAATATACTTAAATCGAATTAAGTATATATTTCATTATATTAAGAGAATCCTTTCTTAAACATATCTACTTGGGCCAAAACGAATGTTAC
This sequence comes from Allium cepa, assembly GCA_030765085.1. Classification (NCBI taxonomy): domain Eukaryota; kingdom Viridiplantae; phylum Streptophyta; class Magnoliopsida; order Asparagales; family Amaryllidaceae; genus Allium; species Allium cepa. Next base: position 90,317,755 of record CM060944.1, read on the forward strand.
GTAAAACATCGTTACGACAACCCAAAATCACTAGTATAGGGATTCGAATTTAAAATAGATATATAAATCCCAATACTATTAAAAACATTTCCTTTCGGAAATCATTTACTATAACAACAGTGTTATAGTCTACCATTTCCTTTTATTTCTCGAAAACGTCTATTTCAACAATAAATGTTGAAATCTATGGTTTCGAATCTCAACACCTTTTAAAACATCACTAGATTGTTTTAATTCTATTTAAAACATCAAATCTAAAATATTTCCTTTAACGTGTTATTCACTATTCAAAAACGTGAATATACTACGTTAACAATTTCATCCTTTTATTCATTTTAATTCAAAGGATTATTCACTATTTAAAAATGTGAATATAACTCCATTTATAAGTTATAACAATTAACTTATCAAAATAAGTCGTTTGCGAATTTATAAAACAACGTTTATAAATTCTATTTCTATTTATATATAAAAACTTCCTTTTACAAATTCCTTTATTAACCTATTCCAGTTTATAACTCAATTTTAGATTAAAAGTTCATATTATAAGTTAACTACTTATAAACGATTATTTTACAAAATCGTTCTTTTAAAGACTTTCCAAACCATAAATCTTATAACTTATAAGATTTATTTATTTAACAAAATTTATTCTTCAAATAACTTCACAAATTTATAAATCTTACTATTTATAAATTTCATTTATAACTTCACAGTTTATAATTCTATAAATTTCATTCTATTATGAAATTCATTCTCACTACATTCAAACACTTATAAAACTCGTTTTATAATGTCCATAATTCAATTTATAAATATCCATTTATAAATCCCTTAATATAAATCAATTTATATTATTTCTTTAAACGTCTTTAAATTCCTTTATAATTTCATCATTCTCTTGATTTATAAAATAATTAAATTTTATAAATCCTATTTTTAACTTTTATAATATATTCAAAAATCCAATTTAACTATTTTATAAGGTCATTAGTTCATATTTCTCAAAAATCGACTTTTAATCGTATTTCTAAAAATCAGCCTTTTTAACTATATTTCACAAAAACCATAATTTTTATAACTTTAAAAAATTATAACGTTTATTTATTTATAATGGATCAATTCCAAAAATATAGTATATTTTCAAAATCACTTTTAAAATCATTTTAAAATCCTAAAATCTGGGTCCAATGATGCTACACACCAAATAGTCAATCACGACTAACAACGATATCATATATCGATATGATAATCCATCAAATATCAAAATATCTGAAATAAAATAAATACTGTTGAGGAATCCAGTTGGATCCCTCCAACCTGTTTCCTGCATCCAAAAACATTAGCACAATACCAATTTCGCTCCAGTACGAAATTATCGCGGTACATGTTTTTAATAAATATTATCCGCTTACTAACGGCGTAATAGGGTCTCATCCGCTAAACAAAAAATGCGGGAAATCAATCAACTGCAATATATACATATGCCAATATATATATATTGATATTATATATAATACCAATTTCACTGTTTATGAAATATTCGCGGTATATGTTTATATTAAATAACATCCGCTTACTAACGGCGCATAATGTCTATTTTAACAATCAATAATTTACAGTCATCATTCAAACATGCATTCAAATATTTTAAATCTAACTATTTAAAATAAAATCGAAATCTATTCGATTGAGTGAGAAGTTCTCACCTTGGTTTTAATTTCCGTTTTAGCTTTTATTTCGAATAAAATTAAACGCGCGTTTAATTTTACCCGAAATTCTCGCTAACTCCAAACGACTCCAAACCAACTCCATCGCGTAGTGCTCGTCCATACGATCCTAACGCAACTGAGTTTGCATTTTTTCGACCTCGTATGAAAAAGTTATGAATTTTACAAGTTTGTACACGATTTTTAAACTAAAATTTACACTATAAAATTTCCTTTTAAACCTAACTTTAAATCATGGCCATAGATCACAAGCTCATTTACATCAGAACCGTGCGTGCTCCCCCCTTCTCCTTCTTCTCATTCACGTCTACAGGAACAAAACGCACATGAACCCAACACGCACGCCATCTAGGGTTACATGCCGCTCCACCTGCCGACGTCGAGGGTTCATCAGACCACCTCCATTCGAAAGCTAGCGTCGAGCTCCACCACCGCCGTGAGTAGGGCCAAACTCGGCCACCCCCTGAGCACAGAAAACCGTGCCGAACGCCTGGCCTTTGAGCCCAAATCCCCATCGATCCACAACTCCGTTTAACATCACCACCGTTGAATCTGTAGAGTTCAACGCGCTCTACAATATCCTAGTTGAAACTATTTCGAATCGATGAGTGGATTGAAAGATATTTGGGGAGGAAGGTAGGACATTTTCGGCCGTGGGTTGAGTTACTGGCGGCTGTGAATTTTTAGGGTTTAGTTTTATATTTTTTTTTTTTTAATGAAGGGTGGGCTATTTATAGAGTTTCGTTCAACACTATTCACCCGGGTTTTACAAACTCCGATTTACGCGCCGAAACCAGCGTACCTAGGGTTTATCCCGCGTTCCGGACACAATGGAACAGGTTTCGGAAGCTAATTCGGAAGTATGTGCGAGTTATGGCTGTAAACGCTCAATTTGAATTAAACCGATTTAAATCGATTTCTAGGCGTTTTAATTTGTACCGGACAAACGGTAAATCCAATCGACTTGAAATTTGAAACCTTACAATAATATCTCATTACGGATCCGATGAAACTGGTTTCGTCGAATTCCGAGACTTTTTGAAAAATGGCTATTTTGACTCGCCAAATTTAAATTAAAAATAAATCGATGCGTTTCGAGCTGCCACGATCAAACGATAACTCCGATTGATACGAAAATTGAAATCCGATAATAACTAACTATTACGGATCCAATGAAACTGGTTTCGTTCAATTCTGAGACTGTCCAAAAATTGACTATTTTACAGTCGATTATTAAATATTAAAATATTCAATTTTCACAAATAAACTTTTAATTCGATTTTAAAAGTTCTAAAATATCATTCTAACTTCAACATGATAAAATAAAATTTTACAAATTATTTTCAATCATATTTAACTCTATTTTCAATTATTTCCATAATTTAACGTATTAAATTATCGATTTAATAATTCAATTAAATCCAAAAATTCAAATAAAAATTTATTTGACTTATAAATTCACTTATAAATATTTAAAATTAATTAAATATTCAAATTTTAATTTATAAAAATTCTGGGTCGTTACAATCTTTCCCCCTTAAAAGAATTTCGTCCTCGAAATTACAAGTAAGAAAGGTTACAAAATCTATTAACTTTCCAAAATTCATAATTAAACTTCTTACAATAACTTTACTAAGTTTCCAAATCATACTTAGTTATCTTTTCAAAAACAATTACTATAGTTTAACTTTCAACTCCAAATTCAAGTTTAAGTTTTCAAAACTTTCCAAATTTTCTCAAAATTTTTCTAACGCCTTAAATTTCCGGAAAAATTCGCCATAGTCTCCTTTGCGCGGCTCGATCCGAAAAAAAAATGACAGTATATATATCACAAATATACATCTCATCAAGTAATGAGGCATCCCGAAGGGAAAAAAGTGTAAAAGTACGATATTTAATCCGAGATATGTACCTTATATTTTATTAGCGAGCATATACGGCTAATATAGCGCTAAAGCGAACTCCAAATGCGAAGCAAACGCGATCCGCACCTACTAAATACTCAACAAACCACATGAGAATCATGAATATAGACAATAATCTCAATATACAACATATAGCAACATAACAACTATATATGTCACATAGCAAATGCAACAATAGCAATATATATTCAACCATCAACCAACTACATTCATAACCAATAATATTCATTCATATTCTCATTCATATATAATGAATTGGTTTTTAATTTAAATCACATTTGATTTATTTACATTGGATTTTATCAACATTCGTTCTCAATTTTAATTAGTTTGCATTCACTAATTAAATCCAATTCACTTTCAATTCTATTCAAATTTATTTACTCCTAATTTGAATTCAATTGCATTAGCTTTTAATTTCATTAATACTTAATGAATTATATACAATCAATCAACAATCATATAACAACCAAAGTATATTGATTACAACCAAATTTCTTCGCTTCACTTACATTCATTTTGGTTTAACATCTTTACTTTCCAATTGGTTTTATTAAATTGACTTTCATTCAAGTATTCAACTTTCTAATAACATTAGATTTTAATGAATTAACACTTATATTCATTATTTCATATCAATTTTAATTCACATTCAATTGATTATCATTCAATCCATTTATTCCATGCAATTACAAAGTTGAATTTCATTTATATAACTCAAGTTCATATCTATCATTAACCTTAAATTCATTTTTATTTACAACTCATATTCATAAATATATTCATATAGTTTCACTTCTTATATATATAAGTTTATTTCACAATTGTAAATCACTTTAATTATAATTTCAATTCTTATAATTCTTTTACTCATACAATTTTTTTTTTTTTTAGATTATTCAAACAACCTAACAATCAACTTATATACACTTTAATAATTCTTGAAAAATTATTCCTTTACATATAAAAATATAATCAAGGCAAAATTATTCCATTTACCCAATTTAAAATCAATATTGTGCCGAATTGTTCTATTCAAGTGTTTAGAAACCCCTTCGGCATAGTTTGACTGACCGTGCTGACGAAGGTTCATATGCCACTCAATAAACCAATCATCACAATATAAAACAATTTTTATATTCACTAACAAATACGCACTCGTATCTATTATTACACTCAAACTCATTCTAGAGTACTACTGACTCTATCTCTAATGAGTAATACCCAACAGAACCATGGTTGTCGCTTAACCATCAGCTCTGATACCAAATGTAACGAGACGAGCCAGTGGTCACAACCGGTAGGCTTTTCAACCATCCCAGCCCCACCGTGGCTTACACTGATATCCCAAACTTGCTTTTACGGCCAGCCTTTCGACTGTCACAGCTTACGCCTAACCAACCCCCTAAAAGAGGATGTGTGGGAGTAAGAGTCTCCCGTTCGCCACCAAACCGCGAAGCGAGAACCCCCCATCACATAGCCCAATAGCTTAACAAGAGTGGTGTGAGAACTCAAAACAGTTTATTTATCTTTAAAAATCAAAATAGAGGAATATTTTTAAATTCAATTCGCAATGCTTTTAAAAATGAGACTACCATAAGGCCTCCCGCACACACACACATGCAAACGCAGAATCGGAGGAGATTTCTCCTTATGATAGTCAAAGATGCTTGATACGCATTTAAAATAACATTTGATATTATTATTAGTGTATAGTGTAGGAAAAATATTTCGGAAGTAGAATATAAATCTTAGCCAACATACGACCATTATCGTATGCCTACTATAGCTAACCATGTTCAATAGCAGGTTACCGCCACATTCCATAGCAGGTTCTACAACTAAAACCGTACAAGTCTCGTATTGTTTCTTTGGATTTCCAACGAATGATCAGGCCAAGGAACTTCCCATTGCCACATGAGAATGCCTCTGGATGGACATCCCCGAGAACCAAACCGGATCTCTACCAACACAAGGCCGGGTTACTCCTAACTGAGTAACAACTGACCGAATATGCCATCCCCCGGTCCTTTGGGACCTTTATCACCGAGCGCTCGTAATCAATTCACACAATCATAAAGTGTTTTCAACATGAGTAAGTATCTGGGCTCCATACCATGATACCACCCTTTTCCAGAAGGAAATGGACACATCCTAAAGGGTGCTACCCCTCATAACCTTGCTGCTTCTTTCCTGTTTTGACCATTCACGGGGTGTGAGGCTCGACGAATTCACGTCCACAAAACATACTTTATACAAAAGCCATGCTTTGGGTCAACAAATGATCAACACAATGATCACTAAGATAGACGATCAAATAAATGATCCTATCACAAATAATCAACACAATGATCATTTCAGCATCACTCAGCATGTCACATTACCAAACTGGGAATATATCGCTGATAACTCCAACTATATAACCTTTGAGCACATACGTCTCAAAGAAGGGTGTTAAGCAAAGAATAAATTCTCCGCCACCAACAGAAATATATTTGAAAGAAATCGGCTTTATATCTCAAATTGTAATGTCAGACATACAATCCATACAAGTCTGTTCCGGGATCGAACAGAACCGAAGGCACTTACAAAGAAGTCCTTGCAATCCGGATATTCACAATCCTGATCGGATTCACCATCACATATGGAGAACTCAATACCGGAGCAACTCGGTGCAGAGTCAATCGATAGTTCATCCTATCGCTCTCGCAAATATCCGGTCTTCAACACCGATCTTCAAATGCGATTCATAACGACGTATCACATATTCGGAGTGGGTTATACGACCCCATGGTCCTTTCCCGGTTAACCCAAATAGTGAGCGCTTATTCAAAAATAAGTGTGCATTCAAATTCAATCAATTCACATCAAATACCCATTCAAAGGGAAATACTGATAGTCGGTTATTGAACTATCACTGGATATGCACACATCACCAGATTCCAAATAATTTTCCAAATTATTTATTTTCCCAAAATATCTTTACAAGATATATAATTTCAACACTTCAAAAATAAATCCATATTTATTTTTAACAAGTTTCACTTTCACATATAAATTCCATAATGAATTTATATCTCAAAATATCCATGCATATACGATTTCAATCATTCGTTTCAATTTATCTTCAAAAAGATAAATTCTCAATATTCACTTTTTATTGGAAAACAATTCCATACTTATTAAAAATAAGTAATTCACAAATCTCTTTTATTTTCAACACTTAGAAAGTATTCAATATACTTAAATCGAATTAAGTATATATTTCATTATATTAAGAGAATCCTTTCTTAAACATATCTACTTGGGCCAAAACGAATGTTACGTAAAACATCGTTACGACAACCCAAAATCACTAGTATAGGGATTCGAATTTAAAATAGATATATAAATCCCAATACTATTAAAAACATTTCCTTTCGGAAATCATTTACTATAACAACAGTGTTATAGTCTACCATTTCCTTTTATTTCTCGAAAACGTCTATTTCAACAATAAATGTTGAAATCTATGGTTTCGAATCTCAACACTTTTTAAAACATCACTAGATTGTTTTAATTCTATTTAAAACATCAATCTAAAATATTTCCTTTAACGTGTTATTCACTATTCAAAAACGTGAATATACTACGTTAACAATTTCATCCTTTTATTCATTTTAATTCAAAGGATTATTCACTATTTAAAAATGTGAATATAACTCCATTTATAAGTTATAACAATTAACTTATCAAAATAAGTCGTTTGCGAATTTATAAAACAACGTTTATAAATTCTATTTCTATTTATGTATAAAAACTTCCTTTTACAAATTCCTTTATTAACCTATTCCAGTTTATAACTCAATTTTAGATTAAAAGTTCATATTATAAGTTAACCACTTATAAACGATTATTTTACAAAATCGTTCTTTTAAAGACTTTCCAAACCATAAATCTTATAACTTATAAGATTTATTTATTTAACAAAATTTATTCTTCAAATAACTTCACAAATTTATAAATCTTACTATTTATAAATTTCATTTATAACTTCACAGTTTATAATTCTATAAATTTCATTCTATTATGAAATTCATTCTCACTACATTCAAACACTTATAAAACTCGTTTTATAATGTCCATAATTCAATTTATAAATATCCATTTATAAATCCCTTAATATAAATCAATTTATATTATTTCTTTAAACGTCTTTAAATTCCTTTATAATTTCATCATTCTCTTGATTTATAAAATAATTAAATTTTATAAATCCTATTTTTAACTTTTATAATATATTCAAAAATCCAATTTAACTATTTTATAAGGTCATTAGTTCATATTTCTCAAAAATCGACTTTTAATCGTATTTCTAAAAATCAGCCTTTTTAACTATATTTCACAAAAACCATAATTTTTATAACTTTAAAAAATTATAACGTTTATTTATTTATAATGGATCAATTCCAAAAATATAGTATATTTTCAAAATCACTTTTAAAATCATTTTAAAATCCTAAAATCTGGGTCCAATGATGCTACACACCAAATAGTCAATCACGACTAACAACGATATCATATATCGATATGATAATCCATCAAATATCAAAATATCTGAAATAAAATAAATACTGTTGAGGAATCCAGTTGGATCCCTCCAACCTGTTTTCTGCATCCAAAAACATTAGCACAATACCAATTTCGCTCCAGTACGAAATTATCGCGGTACATGTTTTTAATAAATATTATCCGCTTACTAACGGCGTAATAGGGTCTCATCCGCTAAACAAAAAATGCGGGAAATCAATCAACTGCAATATATACATATGCCAATATATATATATTGATATTATATATAATACCAATTTCACTGTTTATGAAATATTCGCGGTATATGTTTATATTAAATAACATCCGCTTACTAACGGCGCATAATGTCTATTTTAACAATCAATAATTTACAGTCATCATTCAAACATGCATTCAAATATTTTAAATCTAACTATTTAAAATAAAATCGAAATCTATTCGATTGAGTGAGAAGTTCTCACCTTGGTTTTAATTTCCGTTTTAGCTTTTATTTCGAATAAAATTAAACGCGCGTTTAATTTTACCCGAAATTCTCGCTAACTCCAAACGACTCCAAACCAACTCCATCGCGTAGTGCTCGTCCATACGATCCCAACGCAACTGAGTTTGCATTTTTTCGACCTCGTATGAAAAAGTTATGAATTTTACAAGTTTGTACACGATTTTTAAACTAAAATTTACACTATAAAATTTCCTTTTAAACCTAACTTTAAATCATGGCCATAGATCACAAGCTCATTTACATCAGAACCGTGCGTGCTCCCCCCTTCTCCTTCTTCTCATTCACGTCTACAGGAACAAAACGCACATGAACCCAACACGCACGCCATCTAGGGTTACATGCCGCTCCACCTGCCGACGTCGAGGGTTCATCAGACCACCTCCATTCGAAAGCTAGCGTCGAGCTCCACCACCGCCGTGAGTAGGGCCAAACTCGGCCACCCCCTGAGCACAGAAAACCGTGCCGAACGCCTGGCCTTTGAGCCCAAATCCCCATCGATCCACAACTCCGTTTAACATCACCACCGTTGAATCTGTAGAGTTCAACGCGCTCTACAATATCCTAGTTGAAACTATTTCGAATCGATGAGTGGATTGAAAGATATTTGGGGAGGAAGGTAGGACATTTTCGGCCGTGGGTTGAGTTACTGGCGGCTGTGAATTTTTAGGGTTTAGTTTTATTTTTATTTTTTTTAATGAAGGGTGGGCTATTTATAGAGTTTCGTTCAACACTATTCACCCGGGTTTTACAAACTCCGATTTACGCGCCGAAACCAGCGTACCTAGGGTTTATCCCGCGTTCCGGACACAATGGAACAGGTTTCGGAAGCTAATTCGGAAGTATGTGCGAGTTATGGCTGTAAACGCTCAATTTGAATTAAACCGATTTAAATCGATTTCTAGGCGTTTTAATTTGTACCGGACAAACGGTAAATCCAATCGACTTGAAATTTGAAACCTTACAATAATATCTCATTACGGATCCGATGAAACTGGTTTCGTCGAATTCCGAGACTTTTTGAAAAATGGCTATTTTGACTCGCCAAATTTAAATTAAAAATAAATCGATGCGTTTCGAGCTGCCACGATCAAACGATAACTCCGATTGATACGAAAATTGAAATCCGATAATAACTAACTATTACGGATCCAATGAAACTGGTTTCGTTCAATTCTGAGACTGTCCAAAAATTGACTATTTTACAGTCGATTATTAAATATTAAAATATTCAATTTTCACAAATAAACTTTTAATTCGATTTTAAAAGTTCTAAAATATCATTCTAACTTCAACATGATAAAATAAAATTTTACAAATTATTTTCAATCATATTTAACTCTATTTTCAATTATTTCCATAATTTAACGTATTAAATTATCGATTTAATAATTCAATTAAATCCAAAAATTCAAATAAAAATTTATTTGACTTATAAATTCACTTATAAATATTTAAAATTAATTAAATATTCAAATTTTAATTTATAAAAATTCTGGGTCGTTACACTTCCCTTCTTCTCCTGTTCAAAGATGAAACGTTTCGATAAAAAAGAAAAGGGGGAAAAGTGAGTTCCTCCTACTCGTCAATCGACTTCACGATTGGGGGGGAAGCGTGCACGCAAGGAGCTTAACGTCGGCAATGATGGAGACGCGGTGGTACACATAAATTCGAGCTCGAAATCGTGAGGCGCGAGAATCGTTGGGCTATAACGGTTCGAATTCGCTGTGTGGGGTTTTCGCGAGTTTAGGAATTGGTGGCATGTGGCCGTGACTTTTGAGGCAGGCAAGTATCACGATAATAGTGGCCGTGCGAGCGAGCAACTTAGCAGCGATGTGGTGAAGCTATTGTCATGGGAGCTGTTATTCCAAGGCAAAAAAAAAAAGTAACGGTCCGGCAGCTGGTTGGAGGAGCTTGGGTGAGTGATGGGTGCGATTTTTTGTTGATTGTCGTTTGTGAAGTTGAGGGCTTGGCGATGTGGTTTAAGCGAGAGAGGGAGGGATCAAAGGAGCATCCGGAGTGGTTAATCGAAAGGTCTATAATCGAAAAGAAAATAAGTCGAGATGGAAGTGGATTGCCAACAGAATAAAAGGTGAGTTAATCTCACTCAGTTTAAATTAAATTTAAATGATTAAATTTAAATAATTGTTTGAATGGCTGAATTGATTGATGTGATATAGTATGATATTTTGGAATTGGCATATTATATGGTGCTAACATTTTTGGATGCAGGGAAAACAGGTTGGAGGGATCCAACTGGACCCCTCACGTTTATTTAAATTATTCAATAATCTCTGTTGTGATTATTTGATATCTTATGATGAGTTATATTAAAATATTGAATGTTATGGTTTGATTGGATATTTGGGTATAATGAATTACCAAAATATATGAATTGGATTGTTGAAAAGAAATTAAAAGGGAGTAAATTTGTAAGTGAAATAATTATAGAAAGTTTGAATAAATTAAGAATGAATTGAAAAGAAATAGAAGTAATATGAAAATAATAATAAATAATTTCAAGTATGAAGAGAATTGGAATTTTGAATAAAATGAAATTGATGAATTGTAAACTTTAAGTTATATCAATTAAAGAAATAAAGAATTATTTTAAAATTCAAAGTTTAAATTTATTTAAAAGAATAAAGAAGTAATTGAGAAATCTAAAAATTGGAATTTTTAGTTAAAGTGTTTTTGAAATCATAATCAAGAAATGAGATCTGAAATTAATAGATTCTGAATTAAAAGGGAATAAATTGGAAATCAATTTGGGAAATTGATTTAAGTAATTGAAGTTGGATATTTTTTCTCTGGATAACCAAGTACATTTTTAAAGTCAATAAATTCAAAGGTTTTAAATTTGTTGTAAAAAGCAAGTTTTTGAAAATTTATTATTTCTAATATTTAACTTCAAACGTAAGTATTTTCTCAAATCTATTATAGTAGTAATTACTTAAAAAGTGACATAGTATTTTGTTTCAAAATTGAAAATCTAGTTTATATTCTATTAAGTAACCTTATTTTCAAATACTCATATAGTATGTATTTTTACAAAATATTGAAGTAATTTAACTTAAATTTTTAAAAGTATATTTTCAAAGTAAAGTGTTTTAAATTATTTTAAAAATCTAGTTTTGTGCTTGGTGATTTCAGAGGAGATAGGAAATATTGGGAAAGTTTATTCTGGAAAGAATGATGGTTTTGAAACTGTTTTCTAAGGATTGAAAATAGAAATATATCTTATGAAAATATTTTGAAATTAATAAATAAATTGGGAAATTATTTATTGTGTGATGGATGTTAGTGAATATAAATTGATAGTTAAATAACCGACTATCAATATTGGCCAAATGCGCTGATCGTTTCGAAGAGTCCGGGATCGAGATTTATTTCTCGAAAACCACTTCGATCCGTTTTGTACGTTTCGTGTAAACGATTTTAGATTCGAGGATGGAGCATTAAAGTGCAAGGGCTAGTCGCTACTAATCCTGAGGATATTCCCGAAACAGATGTAGTAGGAATAGTGTCTTCGGTTCCGTTCGAACCCGGGACGGACTTGTATGGATGAATTCTTGCGAAACATCGTCAGGTGGACGATGGGCATTCTAAAGGATATATTCTAAAAAGGTAACGCTTAGCCTTAAGCCTCATCAACCGGGAATGACTGAAAATCAGGGGATATGCAGCAAGGTTAGGTGGGTCATGCCCAAGCAGGACAAGATATTTCCCCTGTCTAGATGTCCCTTATATATTTCGGCTTAGTGGTGGTTGGTCGCGCCAACCACGGGGTTTATCTTGTTCAGGACTGTTCAGTAAGGAATGGTTCCGGCCTTGTGTTGCAGGGGATGAAGGGAGTAATCCTCGGTACGGTGATCTAGGCCCCGTACTGTGACAGGTGGTACCCCAGTGCCTAGTCGTTGTTGGAAATCCATTTTCCCTACGAGCCTTGTACGAGTTTTGTTTGTATTACCCACTCTGTGGCTAGTAGCTGGAATTTAATCATGTAACAATTTCGGCTATTTTATAAGTATTTGTATATAGACCCTATTATAATATCAGAGGATTTCTATAAAATTGTTTTAGCTATCGTAAGGTAAAAACCCGACATGTTTATTTGTGGCGTGGTCTTACGAGATGCTTTTGTTTTTCAAAGGATTTTTGAAACTTTAATAATCAATTGGGTGTGATTTTCTCACGCTGGTATTCCAGACTGACTCGGGTGTTATTTAACTATAATGCTCGGGTCAGACCGAGTATTATAGAATACAGGATATGATGCTGTGGGGCTCAGGAGACGAGCTGGATGTCGATACGTACTCTCGTACTTGTTTATATATATATTCCGCTGTTTGAGTTGTTGTGTATCCATTGTATGTTATTGATGTGAGCTGTGACCGATGTACTCTGATGATGTAATATATGTAAACTGATATATTTGATTTTGAGTAAAGATTATTTATTATCTATTATATTTTATTCTGCTGCGAAGGTTAGACTCTGATATTGTTTTCTATTTTCCTTCTTCTACCTCTTCTTCTTAACCCAAATGGTTCGTATTTCTGTACAACTTGAGTTGATTGTTGTAGAATAGTGTTGACTCAGGGGGTACGGATTCGCGGGTCGTTTCAGAATGGGATACAAATTAATGGATGACTCAGTCGAACGGCACAAAAGGTGGATCTTTCCTGGATCTTCGAGACACGTCATCGATGCGAACTATATTGATATGAAGAGAGTAGAATGTGGAACAGGAGATCGAAGCGAACGAGACGGCTAGCCCGTGAACACAAACTTGCATCGATCATAACGGACAATCTATAAGTCCAAATGCCACCAAATTCTCACAGAAGCTTATGTACAGCTTAATTTCAACTCGATTGGGCCACTTTTGGATCGACATGAATTAAACACGCATCGATCCCAAATCGCTCTGAATTGATCTTGTGGGCCCATTTGCGCAAGAGAAGAGGTATTCCAGGTTTTGGGGGAAGATATTTTCAGATCTACACCTATAAATAGGAGTCCCATGGCAACTAAAAAGGGAATCTTCTCCTTCTTTGACGTGGAAACTTTGCCATTTTTGTGATTGATATTAAAGTCTTGTAATTGTAATTACAGTACAAATGCAATAAAAAGGATTAATTCAAAGTGGACGTAGGCCGAATTGCCGAACCACTATAAAACCTTGTGTTCTTTCCAACTTTCTTCCATTTTAACTTTACTGTTTCTTCATTTTTATTTCTACTTTATCCAGATCTGAGATTTGTGTTTGAATATTATGGATCTGTGTGTAAACATTGGTGCTTTCACAACTTTTGGGGTTTGTGACCAATTTTGGTGCAAACATAACCAAACTCAAACAGATCTCACAATAATGTTGTTGCATAGTTCCCCTAACTTAGGATTACTGTAGATCAACAATGTGGACAATCCACTTTGATTGTAGTTATATCATGGCAATAGCGTCCATCTAATGGCTATAGTTGGGTCTGAGTTAAAGCATTTGATGTGAAACACTATTCAATAGGGATTCATCGACTCGGTTATATGAGGTTAGTGTCAAGGTCAATAATAGTAAATTCTAAGTCAAAGTCTTTAGACAGAGCAATACGATTAATTATTATTATTGAATCAAGGATTTTGTGTTAGTACTTATAAGGTCGAATTTTGACCAAAACCAAATTCAATAAATCCTAATGTAATATAATTTTGCAAAGAGAATTGGTATGAATAATCTTTACTGACAAGTACTAGTTAGTAGTAAATTTGGATTTTACTAAAAGATGTTATGATAAATTCAGCCAAAACCTCTCACTACTAGGTAAGGTGACATGTGGATGTTAATATTCAAATTGTTTGATAGTAATCACTGACTATATTTACACCTTTGCATCGTTAACCAAAATGATAAATACTCCAAGTGGACCATAAGATTTAATTTATTTATGATTATAGTAAATTAATTAATATTTATGTTAAATTTTATTTGATCTGTTTAAAATCCCTTATCGTTTTATAACGTATGTATATAAAAGTTATAATCATGCGTATCAATAGATGATATTGGTAGAATATTTAAATTGGATTTAAATAGAATAAATACTATGTGTGTTATTAAATTAATTGAATTAATTAATATTTTTGAATTATTTATTATTATTGAATTTTATTAGATGTTTGAATACCACTAGTTTTTAACAAAGTGCACATATAAAAGTTATATGTCATTTGAACATTTAAATTGGATTTAAATGGGATTTTGGAATTTTTGAGGGCCAATGTGGTACCATATATAGCTGGCCATGCATGTAGAAGAGTTAGAGGATTTTATTTCGATTTAATAAAGAATTAAAGGGGAAAAGATTTAAGGAATGTAGGAAAGGTTTTTATCATTCCTTTAAAACAAATTTCCCTTTCATTTCTTTCATTACTCTTTTTTCTTCCCAACAAAAATATCTCTCCTATGCCATAACTGAATTATACGAACTACTTATGCCTAAAAATTTCAAAATAAAATCAAACAAAAAATATGTAAAAAGGGGTCCTCTCATAATTGTTGCAAGATCCACAGATTGATTCATTTAATATAGGAATCCTTTCATCATTCAAGGTGCTTCTTTTGGCTTCATCCCAAGGTAACTTTCTACTTTATTTGAATATAAAGGAGGAATTTGTACGTTGTGGAGTAAATCTAAACAACTAAACATGTAAACATAAATTATGTACACTTCTTATATGTTGCACTTGTACTTTCACATATGGGTGTATTTGACATGCCCATCATAGCATAAAATCAGCTTAAGTTAAACACAAATTATTTCAAACAAATATGAATATTTTATTTAAAATATTAGATTGATCTAAAATTTGTTTATGCTTCATAGACTTAACAAATATTAAAATTGATTTTTTTAAATTAACCCATTTAACATGCTTTCAACTAGACTGGTTCTTTCACAAACAATACGTTCTCTTATTAATCCTTAAAGTTTATTCCAAACAAAATGAGAATATTGGTCGAATTAATAAAAATTACAGTCAAATTAGTCAAAAATAGAACAAAATAATTCACCAAATATTCTCATATTTAAAACCAACCATAGTAAATTTAAATAGTTGTTAAGTCTCTTCTCAAGACTCTTAGCACAACACTAATGTTAATTGTTTGGATAGTAATATTGACTACAAGTGGTATCCTTGTTATAAAGAACAAGTTTTGACAATAAATTCAAGTTGAATAATAATTTCCTTTAGGTTGATTAATTATTTACTTTTAAAATCTTATAATTTTCACATATTTATTGTCACACATGTATACGTAGTTTAGCCAAATATTACCTTTCTTAAGGTTGACTAACATCCACGTGAATGTAGGTACACATAAATATCAAATAACCTTCACGAACAGTCGTAACAAGAGAGGTCGCGATGGTAACATGTTGCTTCAATTTAAGGTTTTTACAAACCATGATTTTTTTCTAGTGGTCTTTACATCTTATGTATGGGGAAAGATTCCAAACATTATTGTCTTGTATAGATTTCTACTAAAAGTTAATATCTGAAATCCACTTTTAAAATTAGTATCTTTCATGGACTGGTGCTAGTTGACTGAATCATATCCATCAATCAATTATTCCTTCTATAGAAAACTACTACATAATTATCCAAAATAGTATTTCTTCCTTTCTAGGCGAATTTCCTTAGTGGCATTATACTTTGAGGTTATTGAGTTTTTTTCCTAAAAATTAACCTTAACTTGAGGATTTTGTTTAATATTATCTTATTAAGGTTGTTTATAACACCCTAACTTAATACACATTAATCTAGAAATTTAATTAATTATTAGTAAAATAATAATGTGGGGAAATGGATTAAGTGTGAAGATTTTCCATAATGTTTAATTATAAAATTGAATTTATAAATTAAGTAACGATCTTTTATAAGAGAAAGAAATTAATTTATTAATTTACTTCAGTGAGAGAATAACAAAGGAAGGTTCTAGCCTTTATTTTATTTCCCTAAATATTTTCTCCATTTCCCTCATAATGTTGGCCATACCATGTAATATTGAAAAAACAAGGAAAAGAAAATAGAGATAAACTCCATTAAAATACTTTAAAGTAAAGAAGAAGAAGAAAAGCTAGAAGAAGGAAGCCAAGGCAAATATTTCCATATTAACTAATCAAAGTGAATAATATTATCATCTCAAACCATTTAATATGCTTTTTTATGAATATTATATATGAAGTTATGGATTTAACTAAAGGTTTTTTGAATTTAAAACCTAAGCTAATGACCTCTAAATGCTTTGAAACTTTAATATGTTGGTTATAACATTAATGACCTCCAAATTTCATAAATTTTCAAATTTCTTTGATTTTTCTAAGTTGAGAAAACATTTAATTTCGGGTTTTATTTAATTAAAAGGTAAAAATAATTATTTTAATATAAATTTTTTACAAATGATAAATGGTAGACAATCTAAATTTTTCGAATTTTTGTTGATTTTCCCATGTACTTTCAAATTGACATGATTTATTTGGTGAAGGGAATTTAATTTTTAATAGCAATTAATTAATCAATTATGTTAATAATTAATATTTTAAATGATAGATAAATTTTCTTTGAAATTTCCTAAAAAGAATTATGTAAAAAATTTGATTAACGATTAAAATTAGACATATACAAATATTTGCTGAAAAATAATCGATTTAAAAGGAAATAAACCAGTTTTGGTGATAATTACAAAACCAACATTTTGTAGATGCAATGGCAATTTTAAGTGTGATAGCACTATATTTTTGTACTCACGATAGCTATTATATAACTGATATCACTATGCTTTGCAATTGCAATAGCTCAAATGTTTTGAAAGTGTGATAGCACTAGAATTTTGAATGTGTGATAGCACTATTTTTGTACTTGCAATAACTATGGGTTTATAAGTTTGATAACGTTATTTTTATTCTTGCGATAGTTATTGGTTTTAAATATGAGAAAGCACTGAAGCTATATTTGCAATAGCTACATATTTAGACATAAGATAGCATAAGATCTTGATGTGATATAACATGATCTAGAGATATGATAGCTTAAGATCTCGAGATGCGATAGTACATGATCTAGACATGCGATAGCTATGCTTTTAAAAGTGCGAAAGTTATTTATGGGATAGTTTATACTTGCGATGTCTATATATACAATAGCTTATACTTATGATAGTTATGCATGCGATAGCCTTACGCTTGGGTTGACTTTTTAGTTATGCAATAGTCTTATACATGCAATAGATTTATTTTACACATTCGATGGCACATTGTCATTTTTGGATAAGGCTTTTCTTTAAACAAAGATGGATCTATTTGGTTATAAATTTGAAGGAAAAAAATCAAAGATGGAAAAAGGAGGGTTTAGCCTAAATTTATTTGAAATAAACTACATGTTTGTTTATGTGATTTATATGCAAATTGCTGTCATCAGAATATATTTGTATTATTGTTCCATTGTGTACCTAGATCGATTGTGTTGTTGTTTACAAAAATTGTTGACATTAAGGGATTAGGAACGAATAACAAAGTAGGATTGTTCCATTAGTGAGTATGGTCGGTCTAAACATTTATGCGAGTATAATCACATACCAGTGATTGAGAAGATCAAATTATGTTAGGATGACAAAAACTGATCAAAAGAAATAACTTGCGGAATTTTATAAAACCAGATATAAGTAGCATGGACTTGTACCGAGTAGCGCCAAGCACTGTAGCTGATTAAGCCCCTCAGCTATAAGGTCAATAGTTCTAATGCTTAAGGATTAGCCTACATCAAAGCTAAATTTTGGTTTTCAGAATCGAGTGCGAGCGCTCGCTGTTGGTTTTCTTCTCTCATGGGGGGTTCGTCGTATCCTTGTGGGAATGGAAGAAGGTAATTATTTTTCTTCTTCTTATAGGAACAAAAGACTGTTATTGATTATCCGACTTTTGGCCCAAGTAAACCTTATAGGCTTTTAGTTGGCCTATGAAAACTAGTAGGTTCATAATGACCCTAGGATAACTATATCAATGTATAGACTTAATGAAATAGGAAAATTTAAGAATGTGTATCCCTTAGGCTCTATTGAATACCGAATTATTCATCTTTGACCCATTTTATATGGTTTTTATGTTTTGTTATAACTATTGTGGTTGTAGGTGAATAAGAAGATCATGGTGCATTAGCAGTGTCTCGTTCTATCTAATGAATGTTACGTTTTGTGTTGGCCGTAAGAGGCTTATGAAGGGAAACTCGTTCTTCTTAACAACATGGTCTCACTATGTATTTATTCTGATTGTGATGGACTAATATTATTCACATCATGCTTTTTTTGACCTGATGCTTATGATTTCCCCTAACAACCGGATACTGATTTGGGTTGGTTGGTAGTAGGGATATTTTAGATTTAAGGCAAATTTTGGAGATGTACCGAGGGCAATATACTATCAGCTTTAGTTTATTTTATTGAATATGCTAGTATATGATTTTTGTTTGATGATAATAAACATATATATATTAGATCAGATGTATTTGTTAACGTACTATTTTATTTTTCACATGATTAAATAAATATTTTTTGAATAAAATGAATAACACAGAATTTAAATCAAACAATTTTGTTCAAACAAATATTTATTACAATTTTGAATAGTACAAATTTGAGCTCTCACTATATATATATATACAATTTCAATTACATTACAATTATCATTTATGTAACATCCCGCCTTTTCGCACACTTTAAACCGACACACGTGCCAATTCAAAGCATACGCAAGGGCGGATTGTTATGGGGTAAATAAGAAAACAGAGAAGAAATAAAACAAAACAGAATCTCACAGCGGAAGGATAAAATATAATAATAAATATACAGTTCAAAACAGTTTACAAACACTTGATTTTCTTTATACAATAAATATCAGAGTTACACCTACCAATACAATCAATGCAGCAGAACAGTATGAGTGTGGTGCAATACTATAGATAATAATAATACGACTCCTTCGTCTTCATCCTTCAAAGCTAAAGTCTTCGATCCTGAAACGCTCGGACTGACCCGAGCGAATTTGAAAAGACAAAACACTCGAGTCAGAACTAAAAGATCTTATGTGAGTTAAATTAACAGAAATAAATATGAGTACAGTAACTCAAGAGATGCTCGAGATTTACATCTCCTAAGGATCCGTTAAACTATTTACTATGTAGTATATTGCGCTATTATAATAGTGTCTATTTATAAAATAAACTTACTTTTTAATAGCGTTAAGGGGTTACCCATATAGCCCTTAACACAAATAATGCCAATAGTCTATACAGTACCGTAATACCTCCTGATCGGGAAGCTACCAGAGGATACTCCATAGGTACGAAACAAATAGAAACTCGTAGTAAAGGCTCGGTATGGTAGGTGACACGACACAACTAGGCAATGCCAGGGTAGATATACCAATTGCTATCCAGGCTGGTGGAAACGCGTAGCCGTAGTTACCGCCCACCTCGGACTAACTCCCCAAAATCAAAATATAGAAGTGGCCACTGAATCAATCCAAAATCAAAGTATAATATCGAAGAGGAGGGTCCGATCAGAGGAATGACCTCATTGGCCTGAGAATCGCTCCTGTTTTAGCCACCTTATGCCAACTCACGGGAGTCGGGTCCACGTATTTACCTTACAGGAAACGTCACCACCACCTACTTCATTCTGGAATCTCCACCGCGTACACGGTTAGTCAAAGTGGTTTTCGGTATCGACAGAGAGTATGTCCATATCCGATCCCGGTCTCTTTGCCAACCCATCGTTATTATAACACCGCGCTCATTTAAAAATAGGTTATACTTTAAAAATCAGAATAAACATTCCATTTCATAACCATGAATACGATATCATTTCAAAACCCAAAACCATATTTTATCACTTATCCCAAATATAGTTCTTTTCCAAAATCATAATGCTTTAACTTCATAATGTCTGAAAATCAAATATTTCAAAGCATAATATTTTGAAAATCATAATTTAAACCATAACTTCTAAAAACTTGAATGGTTTGGATATTCAACGGTGTATGAATTAAATGGTTTAACTTAAATGTTACTTTGTAAAGAAAATAGTTCTCATGGCTTTACAAATACATTTCTTTATTAAAGTCTAAACCAAAATTTATATTATCTCTCTCAAGTTCCAAAACCACTTCAACTTATTTATATATACGTATATCCATTTTGAGTATCAATATTTCAAACTAAAGTCGGATTTTTGCTTTCAACAAATCAATTGTTCTATTAATTAGTCTTGAATATTCATATAAAATCCATAAATAATAAGACTTCAATTTCTAGTAATAAAATATATATATTTTTCCCAATTCAAATTATACTAGAATATTCATTTCAATTTATTTTGGGAAAAATCCAATTATAAATATCATATCTTAAAATTTCCAAACTTAACATTTAAACATATGATATAAATTATTAAACTCCATTTTCTTAATTTTCTTCCATTTTTAATAAAGATTTTTATACACCTTTTAATTTCAAAATTTTCAACTTCATATGTATATATATATGGAAGAAAAAATTTATACAATATAAAATTTAAGATTATTATAAACCGTATTCCATCCAAACCATAGAAATCACATAAAAATAGTTATATATAGACCGCGGTGCCTGTATAAAATTTTCTATCCTATGGTCAAGTGATACAGATATTTATCATTTCAATCCGCAATTTAAAAGATATAAAAATTTGCGGTTATATATCATTTCAAACCACAATCCTGAATGAAATGAAATATGCATGATAATTTGCAATTTAATGATATCCAATAAACATCCACTCATCAACATCATCCATCATCCAAATCGCAATCATCAATCAATATCAACCAATAACAATATTATTTTTGGTACTACATAACAGGTAATACTGGCAATTTTATTCAAATTAAATTTAACAGCTATTAATCTACAGTCTATATTCAGTAATAAATTATATAACTGTTAACAAGCAGTTCATATACAACAAATAAATTTTAACTGTAAATTCATACGCAATAAATTAATTAAATTAACAGTTAAATTAATTAAATGCAATTCAACAGATATGAATAAAATAAACATGCCAAATACTCATAAATAAATTTCTATTCATTTCTAAAATTAATTTAACAAACATAAAAGCTTCTAGTAGTTGTGAGTGGGTTAAAACACTCACCTTTGGAATTTAAATCGAATTTAAATTCGATTTAAACCCAAAATTTGACGGTCTCCCAAATTTGTCCAAACCAGCGTCATCAAATCCGGAATTAAATTACGATCAAATATATGTGCCACGTCACTCTTTCTATTCCCAGAAACGCACGCGGCCCCCGTCCAGAAACCCTAATCGAAGATCTACGACGATCTAACCGTTGAATCGACACAAAAACCATATAGATGCGATCCCCATCGTCCACTCTACAAAACCCAGAAAAGGTTTGACGATCCGACGAAGTTTGCGACGACGATGATGAATGGTCACGGACTGTTTGAATTAATTCTGGTCAAACGAATGTTCAAAACAGAAAACGAATTGCACCAGTAGATTACGTGCCTCAAGAACATTAACATATATTTTTTTTGTGGAATTTTTCTGAAGTGTTTGCATTTTCATTGAAATTTGGATTGAAGTAGATCTAGGTTTTGCAACCATTTGAGGAGGAGAAGGAGATGAAGAAATGAATATACAGCAAATTACAATAGGATGGAGCTAGGGTTTATAACTGTATATATATATTAAATTTCCAAAATTTAATTAAATTTACTTTCCATTATTTATTGTCAATTAGATTGATTTATCATTGGATTCATATTTCAATATGTAAATATCCCCAATTTCATCTGCACTTATATTTACATAGTTTCTAAATATTAAATTTCAAATATTACTTCATTTAACGTTACGTATTTATTATTTATTACTTGCTGCAGTTGATTATCAATTATACTTAATATACTAAATAGATGGTAAATTTTGAATACTTGTTATCATTAACGTTTTATTTCCACTTACAAAATAAATGAAATTATTACATAAACTCCCTTAATTAAGTCAACCATTATCTTATATAACTTAACTGGTAATATATATATACCCAATTGCCCTAATTGGTTTATAGTTATCAGCTAAATACATACTAACTTGTAAATAAATTCGTTTAATTGCAAATGGATCTGATCAAATTTAATAGATTGAATAGATGGGTAAGCAAATAATAAATTTTCCTTTTTGTCAAATTCAAACCCATTCCTACTTAATTATCAATTCCAATTTATTACGAAACATTGATTTTATGCAGTTACCTTTTATTTGCGTAGTATTACATCAATTCCTATAACCTTGGATTCATTCCCAATTCACCAAATTCAATTAATTACACTTTACAAATGTGTTTCCAATATATAGGTATTGCCCAAGTTAAATTTATTAGCTAACTCATATTAATAAACAAATGACTTATATGAATGATTAAAATTTTCAATTATCTCACTTTACTCCTAAACTTCTGTTATTTAATAATTATTGCTTAGAACCTGATTTTAATCTTCCCATTATCTATTTAATTCCTTCTAGAGTCATAGCTAATATTTGTCATCCCTTCATTACCCAAATGTTCTTATCCCATCAAATTTTAAGTTATCGAAATATTAAATGTCAATTTCTTTAATTGCACTAAATTTATCTATTAAAGGTTGCACTTAACCCAAATACACAAAACTTGCCCAATTTCTCCTTAAATCAATAACCTTCATATACAAATATGTTTATCATAAATTTTATCTACTCTTCCTTTTTAGGTAATGTCCTATATATTAGATTTCCATGTAATTTGCAATAAATCATACTCGTAATTATATCACAATAAATGAAAAATAAGTGTTGACTCCATTCTTTTGATTCAACATTGGTTTACGTTATATTTCATAAATATTTCTACATACATCAGGATTTTTAAAAATGGTTGTAACGTGAAATCTCGTCTACTTCCCATTTTATATTTAAGGCTTCTAACCGATTCATATCATTTCTCTAGTCCAAATTTTATTAATATAACCTTAAATTTAATTTATTCCTATCGATGTAATGGTTAAACGCAAATTTCACTTATTTGCAATAAATCCACAAATTGGATTTCAAATTTTCAAATAAATAAATAAATTTTAGTTTATCACTTCTTAAATACCCAAACGTCAATGCCTTAATTTAAACTGCATTTATTACATTTTATAAAAATCCTCCATCTTAAGTGACAAATCAAACTACCCTAACTACACAAACCATCGTATTATAAAGATATTTACACTATCCTCCATT
This sequence comes from Allium cepa, assembly GCA_030765085.1. Taxonomy (NCBI): domain Eukaryota; kingdom Viridiplantae; phylum Streptophyta; class Magnoliopsida; order Asparagales; family Amaryllidaceae; genus Allium; species Allium cepa. Next base: position 90,341,866 of record CM060944.1, read on the forward strand.
TATTACCTTAATTTATTTAAGGTAACCTTAAATTAATATCTATTGCAATGATTTCAAATTATTATTCCCCCATTCCTTTTTAATTTCAATAACGCCAAATTTAACCGTTATATTCCCTTTATTTATGCGATAAATGCAATTATTGAATCTAATACTCCATTTAATTAATAGATCCTGCTTCCTAGAATCTATATCAACAATAGGTCAAATATATACATAGAATTAGCCTTAACTTCACCTAAAAGAATTAGCTATTTCAACTACCGCACAAAACTACGCTACTGCACTATTTAATCAAATAAATTAATTGAACTTAAATCAGCATAAAGGTTATAAAATTATAAATGTAATCTTAATAAATTCATTTATTGATTTAGACTCTTTCTATACAGTAATTAACCTATTTGTGGGTATAAATAACTTTGGCATTATATTACATCTCATTAGTGCGCGTTTTATTTCCTATAACTTCTCCTTATTTAACTATACCCATTAACAACCAAAAAATTTTAATTAGCTTTATTTCAATCTATTTCCCTTCTTAACTAAATAAAATAAATGGTTAACCTAAACACTTGTTTTCCTTTGATATATTGAAATTCACTTCCAACATTTATTAACAAAATGTTGCCATAGGTTTAGATTTACATAAATAAATTTATATGAATAGGTAGAAAAATTGGTAATCCGCAAATGCCCAATATACACGCATTAATTACTACCTATTGTTAGAATCCATTTATTAATTTACTAGTTAATAACGGTCTTTTTATTTCTATTTACTACCAAACTCTCTATTTTATTATAGTTCCAATATATTAATACTTAGGCACATCAAGTGCTAGCCCTTTTGTTATTTATATTAAATTGGGTATGCACAAATAAGTTGTTAATTAACTATTTCTACAAAATTATATTCATACATTCAGTTCCATATCTTATAGGGTTAAATTCTAATTACTTACGCTTAATCTATCAATTTAATACTCTATTCAAACATGCATTTAAATTCTTTTTATTCTAAATAAATTTTATTAAGTGTTGACATCCACTAGTAGCATTCACCTTTATTACAACCAAAGGTGACATCTTCACTACTGATTTTATATTAATGAATCTCATTTTAGTTAATATTTTTTATTAATATTCTCAATTCAACATTTATTGATTTCTTAAAATTTACTTTTAACAAAAAGTGACAAATTACATTATCCAAATCTATTGTCATAAAATTTTATTGTTACACTAGGTTACAACTACTATACCAAATTTCTACATTTATTCTTAAACAAATTAGAAATTATATTAATTTAATTTATTAAATATTATTAATTTAACGGGTCGTTACAATCTCCCCCACTCAAAACTTTTCGTCCCCGAAAAGGAAAAAGAAGGGAGAAGGAAGAATAAAACAGTACATCTTATTTCAAATATTATTTATTTTAAAGTGAACTATTCAAGTGGATTCAATCATTAATCAACAAACAATTCAACAACCATCAACCTTACAAACAACATACATACACAAACAAAGCAACCATTTAATCCATCAAACAAATAGTTGTTTGGGTTCAAACTTGAAATTTGTATGAAATGAAATTAACTATCAAGTGCATCCTTTACTCAACAGTCTTAGATGGAACAAAGATAGATACTTATTCATTTAACCACTTCAAATTTCTTACCCAACAACATAAATCAAACAACACAATTCAAACCAACACCCAAATTTATTTATTATACATTTATCTCATGCTTCAATGGTTTGATTTTCTTTCTTTCATTTATGGAGTGATCCCTTTACTTCTTACAATTTTCATTTTCATTTATTGCAAAATTATCATATTTGTTTTCCAATTTATTGACTAAAGTTTATATCACCCATTTATTCTACTTACCTTTCTTATATAGTAAAATTTCCGATTTAGCTTAAGTTTTAACAGCAATTAATTGAATACTTTAATTACCTCAAGCTTCACTTGTAAGATTTCCCTTTACACTTTCTTACTAGAAATTGCAAATTTTATTTTATGGTAAGTTATATATATTTTAAGAATGTAAGTGAAAATTTACAAGTTTCTTTTCATTCCTTTAATTAATATATATTTGTTTTATAACCTACAATTTCAACTTACCTTTAATCTCATTCATCTATTTAATGTTGAAGTTTCCATTATATTTAATTACAGTAACCCTCTACTTACACTTAATTTATTAACCTTATAACTTGCATTCCTATAAGTGAAAGATTTTACTCATTCATTAACTATGGATTGCAGTCATTTATATTTTTCCTACTTTCTATTATATTAGAATAGGGAAAATTAAGGCGTACTTAAGTTAATAACCCTACAATCAAACTTTATAAATTAAGGAATTTCATTTTTACTTTCTTACGGTTAAAATCACTTATTAATAATACAACCTTTAATTTTAGTAAAATTCCAATCATCACTTAAGTTAATAGCATTAAATTCTTATTTATAACAGTAATTTATTGAATACTTCATTATTTCCAAAAATTCTACTTGCATAATATTCTATTCCACTCTTAATTTACATTTCAACTTTTTATACTTGGTAAGTTATTTATGTTAAAGAAAAAGCAAAAGAACTTATACAAGTTTAATCTCAACCCTTTTAATTCATTGATTACTTAACCTTTATTTTACTAACCTCAAATTTTTTTTTTTACAACTAATTAATGGAAATTCAAGAATTAATACCGGGTCAAATTCCAAAATTACTTTAAAATAATAGATAATTAATTTCTTACAACTTTTATATCTCTAATTACCTTTAAACAATTAAAATTTTAAATAATTTCAAAACAAATCTGCAGTAGAATTTACTACAGTGGCCTTTCCCTTCGAAACTCGAAAATGAAAGTCGATGATGCGGCCGTCATCACCGAAATTATTTTCCAGCGACAGAGAGGAAAGTACAAACTTATTTTCTTCAAAATCCTCTTTAAACCAATTCTTTCGAATTATACTAAATATTTTTATAAGAAAATATTTATAAACCAAATCATTATATTTCATAAATCCTTTGAAAGAAGATTTCAAAAATCCCGGACTTAAGTTCAAAAATCTCCAATTTGATTTATTATAATTTCAGCTTAGCTTCAATTATTATAAATATTTTATTACCTAACACCCAATCTATAGCAACCAAATATATATATATCTTTATAAAAATATTTTTATATATAGAAAATATAATAGGCAAAATTATTTCATTCGCCTATATTAAAAACAAATATTATATCGGTCTGTCCTATTAAGTGTTTAGAAATCCCTATTGATGACATAGCGTCCCATGCATCAACCAGAATTTATAAATACAAAGCGGAACAGATATCAAAATCTTTTTATAAAACTAACAAATACGCTCTCTCATATATATACTCTCAGCGACTCCCATAGGGTATTACTACCCTATTAATAAAGAGTCAAACCCCACAAAGCCAAGTTTATCGCTAAACCAAAGCTCTGATACCAACTGTAACATCCCGCCTTTTCGCACACTTTAAACCGACACACGTGCCAATTCAAAGCATACGCAAGGGCGGATTGTTATGGGGTAAATAAGAAAACAGAGAAGAAATAAAACAAAACAGAATCTCATAGCGGAAGGATAAAATATAATAATAAATATACAGTTCAAAACAGTTTACAAACACTTGATTTTCTTTATACAATAAATATCAGAGTTACACCTACCAATACAATCAATGCAGCGGAACAGTATTAGTGTGGTGCAATACTATAGATAATAATAATACGACTCCTTCGTCTTCGTCCTTCAAAGCTAAAGTCTTCGATCCTGAAACGCTCGGACTGACCCGAGCGAATTTGAAAAGAAAAAACACTCGAGTCAGAACTAAAAGATCTTATGTGAGTTAAATTAACAGAAATAAATATGAGTACAGTAACTCAAGAGATGCTCGGGATTTACATCTCCTAAGGATCCGTTAAACTATTTACTATGTAGTATATTGCGCTATTATAATAGTGTCTATTTATAAAATAAACTTACTTTTCAATAGCGTTAAGGGGTTACCCATATAGCCCTTAACACAAATAATGCCAATAGTCTATACAGTACCGTAATACCTCCTGATCGGGAAGCTACCAGAGGATACTCCATAGGTACGACACAAATAGAAACTCGTAGTAAAGGCTCGGTATGGTAGGTGACACGGCACAACTAGGCAATGCCAGGGTAGATATACCAATTGCTATCCAGGCTGGTGGAAACGCGTAGCCGCAGTTACCGCCCACCTCGGACTAACTCCCCAAAATCAAAATATAGAAGTGGCCACTGAATCAATCCAAAATCAAAGTATAATATCGAAGAGGAGGGTCCGATCAGAGGAATGACCTCATTGGCCTGAGAATCGCTCCTGTTTTAGCCACCTTATGCCAACTCACGGGAGTCGGGTCCACGTATTTACCTTACAGGAAACGTCACCACCGCCTACTTCATTCTGGAATCTCCACCGCGTACACGGTTAGTCAAAGTGGTTTTCGGTATCGACAGAGAGTATGTCCATATCCGATCCCGGTCTCTTTGCCAACCCATCGTTATTATAACACCGCGCTCATTTAAAAATAGGTTATACTTTAAAAATCAAAATAAACATTCCATTTCATAACCATGAATACGATATCATTTCAAAACCCAAAACCATATTTTATCACTTATCCCAAATATAGTTCTTTTCCAAAATCATAATGCTTTAACTTCATAACGTCTGAAAATCAAATATTTCAAAGCATAATATTTTGAAAATCATAATTTAAACCATAACTTCTAAAACCTTGAATGGTTTGGACATTCAACGGTGTATGAATTAAATGGTTTAACTTAAATGTTACTTTGTAAAGAAAATAGTTCTCATGGCTTTACAAATACATTTCTTTATTAAAGTCTAAACCAAAATTTATATTATCTCTCTCAAGTTCCAAAACCACTTCAACTTATTTATATATACGTATATCCATTTTGAGTATCAATATTTCAAACTAAAGTCGGATTTATGCTTTCAACAAATCAATTGTTCTATTAATTAGTCTTGGATATTCATATAAAATCCATAAATAATAAGACTTCAATTTCTAGTAATAAAATATATATATTTTTCCCAATTCAAATTATATTAGAATATTCATTTCAATTTATTTTGGAAAAAATCCAATTATAAATATCATATCTTAAAATTTCCAAACTTAACATTTAAACATATGATATAAATTATTAAACTCCATTTTCTTAATTTTCTTCCATTTTTAATAAAGATTTTTATACACCTTTTAATTTCAAAATTTTCAACTTCATATGTATATATATATGGAAGAAAAAATTTATACAATATAAAATTTAAGATTATTATAAACCGTATTCCATCCAAACCATAGAAATCACATAAAAATAGTTATATATACACCGCGGTGCCTGTATAAAATTTTCTATCCTATGGTCAAGTGATACGGATATTTATCATTTCAATCCGCAATTTAAAAGATATAAAAATTTGCGGTTATATATCATTTCAAACCACAATCCCGAATGAAATGAAATATGCATGATAATTTTCAATTTAATGATATCCAATAAACATCCATTCATCAACATCATCCATCATCCATCATCCAAATCGCAATCATCAATCAATATCAACCAATAACAATATTATTTTTGGTACTACATAACAGGTAATACTGGCAATTTTATTCAAATTTAATTTAACAGCTATTAATCTACAGTCTATATTCAGTAATAAATTATATAACTGTTAACAAGCAGTTCATATACAACAAATAAATTTTAACTGTAAATTCATGCGCAATAAATTAATTAAATTAACAGTTAAATTAATTAAATGCAATTCAACAGATATGAATAAAATAAACATGCCAAATACTCATAAATAAATTTCTATTCATTTCTAAAATTAATTTAACAAACATAAAAGCTTCTAGTAGTTGTGAGTGGGTTAAAACACTCACCTTTGGAATTTAAATCGAATTTAAATTCGATTTAAACCCAAAATTTGACGGTCTCCCAAATTTGTCCAAACCAGCGTCATCAAATCCGGAATTAAATTACGATCAAATATATGTGCCACGTCACTCTTTCTATTCCCAGAAACGCACGCGGCCCCCCTCCAGAAACCCTAATCGAAGATCTACGACGATCTAACCGTTGAATCGACACAAAAACCATATAGATGCGATCCCCATCGTCCACTCTACAAAACCCAGAAAAGGTTTGACGATCCGACGAAGTTTGCGACGACGATGATGAATGGTCACGGACTGTTTGAATTAATTCTGGTCAAACGAATGTTCAAAACAGAAAACGAATTGCACCAGTAGATTACATGCCTCAAGAACATTAACATATATTTTTTTTGTGGAATTTTTCTGAAGTGTTTGCATTTTCATTGAAATTTGGATTGAAGTAGATCTAGGTTTTGCAACCATTTGAGGAGGAGAAGGAGATGAAGAAATGAATATACAGCAAATGACAATAGGATGGAGCTAGGGTTTATAACTGTATATATATATATTAAATTTCCAAAATTTAATTAAATTTACTTTCCATTATTTATTGTCAATTAGATTGATTTATCATTGGATTCATATTTCAATATGTAAATATCCCCAATTTCATCTGCACTTATATTTACATAGTTTCTAAATATTAAATTTCAAATATTACTTCATTTAACGTTACGTATTTATTATTTATTACTTGCTGCAGTTGATTATCAATTATACTTAATATACTAAATAGATGGTAAATTTTGAATACTTGTTATCATTAACGTTTTATTTCCACTTACAAAATAAATGAAATTATTACATAAACTCCCTTAATTAAGTCAACCATTATCTTATATAACTTAACTGGTAATATATATATACCTAATTGCCCTAATTGGTTTATAGTTATCAGCTAAATACATACTAACTTGTAAATAAATTCGTTTAATTGCAAATGGATCTGATCAAATTTAATAGATTGAATAGATGGGTAAGCAAATAATAAATTTTCCTTTTTGTCAAATTCAAACCCATTCCTACTTAATTATCAATTCCAATTTATTACGAAACATTGATTTTATGCAGTTACCTTTTATTTGCGTAGTATTACATCAATTCCTATAACCTTGGATTCATTCCCAATTCACCAAATTCAATTAATTACACTTTACAAATGTGTTTCCAATATATAGGTATTGCCCAAGTTAAATTTATTAGCTAACTCATATTAATAAACAAATGACTTATATGAATGATTAAAATTTTCAATTATCTCACTTTACTCCTAAACTTCTGTTATTTAATAATTATTGCTTAGAACCTGATTTTAATCTTCCCATTATCTATTTAATTCCTTCTAGAGTCATAGCTAATATTTGTCATCCCTTCATTACCCAAATGTTCTTATCCCATCAAATTTTAAGTTATCGAAATATTAAATGTCAATTTCTTTAATTGCACTAAATTTATCTATTAAAGGTTGCACTTAACCCAAATACACAAAACTTGCCCAATTTCTCCTTAAATCAATAACCTTCATATACAAATATGTTTATCATAAATTTTATCTACTCTTCCTTTTTAGGTAATGTCCTATATATTAGATTTCCATGTAATTTGCAATAAATCATACTCGTAATTATATCACAATAAATGAATAAATAAGTGTTGACTCTATTCTTTTAATTCAACATTGGTTTACGTTATATTTCATAAATATTTCTACATACATCAGGATTTTTAAAAATGGTTGTAACGTGAAATCTCGTCTACTTCCCATTTTATATTTAAGGCTTCTAACCGATTCATATCATTTCTCTAGTCCAAATTTTATTAATATAACCTTAAATTTAATTTATTCCTATCGATGTAATGGTTAAACGCAAATTTCACTTATTTGCAATAAATCCACAAATTGGATTTCAAATTTTCAAATAAATAAATAAATTTTAGTTTATCACTTCTTAAATACCCAAACGTCAATGCCTTAATTTAAACTGCATTTATTACATTTTATAAAAATCCTCCATCTTAAGTGACAAATCAAACTACCCTAACTACACAAACCATCGTATTATAAAGATATTTACACTATCCTCCATTTATTACCTTAATTTATTTAAGGTAACCTTAAATTAATATCTATTGCAATGATTTCAAATTATTATTCCCCCATTCCTTTTTAATTTCAATAACGCCAAATTTAACCGTTATATTCTCTTTATTTATGCGATAAATGCAATTATTGAATCTAATACTCCATTTAATTAATAGATCCTGCTTCCTAGAATCTATATCAACAATAGGTCAAATATATACATAGAATTAGCCTTAACTTCACCTAAAAGAATTAGCTATTTCAACTACCGCACAAAACTACGCTACTGCACTATTTAATCAAATAAATTAATTGAACTTAAATCAGCATAAAGGTTATAAAATTATAAATGTAATCTTAATAAATTCATTTATTGATTTAGACTCTTTCTATACAGTAATTAACCTATTTGTGGGTATAAATAACTTGGGAATTATATTACATCTCATTAGTGCGCGTTTTATTTCCTATAACTTCTCCTTATTTAACTATACCCATTAACAACCAAAAAAATTTAATTAGCTTTATTTCAATCTATTTCCCTTCTTAACTAAATAAAATAAATGGTTAACCTAAACACTTGTTTTCCTTTGATATATTGAAATTCACTTCCAACATTTGTTAACAAAATGTTGCCAAAGGTTTAGATTTACATAAATAAATTTATATGAATAGGTAGAAAAATTGGTAATCCGCAAATGCCCAATATACACGCATTAATTACTACCTATTGTTAGAATCCATTTATTAATTTACTAGTTAATAACGGTCTTTTTATTTCTATTTACTACCAAACTCTCTATTTTATTATAGTTCCAATATATTAATACTTAGGCACATCAAGTGCTAGCCCTTTTGTTATTTATATTAAATTGGGTATGCACAAATAAGTTGTTAATTAACTATTTCTACAAAATTATATTCATACATTCAGTTCCATATCTTATAGGGTTAAATTCTAATTACTTACGCTTAATCTATCAATTTAATACTCTATTCAAACATGCATTTAAATTCTTTTTATTCTAAATAAATTTTATTAAGTGTTGACATCCACTAGTAGCATTCACCTTTATTACAACCAAAGGTGACATCTTCACTACTGATTTTATATTAATGAATCTCATTTTAGTTAATATTTTTTATTAATATTCTCAATTCAACATTTATTGATTTCTTAAAATTTACTTTTAACAAAAAGTGACAAATTACATTATCCAAATCTATTATCATAAAATTTTATTGTTACACTAGGTTACAACTACTATACCAAATTTCTACATTTATTCTTAAACAAATTAGAAATTATATTAATTTAATTTATTAAATATTATTAATTTAACGGGTCGTTACAATTTACATATGCACTTCACTACATTTCACTCATTCACTCGTATTTTATCTTCAACTCTATTCCATATTGAATCCAACATCCGAATTATCTGCAAAGAAAACATTGATGCAGTAAAATTGAAAAAGAAATATTTTTTGCCATGTAAAATAAACCGATTTTTGAAAATATTATTTTCCTAAATTATTTGGGTTGTTCGTCATCATTTAAAATTGAATTCATCATAGACGAATAGCTTGGACATGCACAATGTATCAATGTACATGCCACAAGGCCGTGCACACCAATTTACACTTAACAAGACTGCATGGACAGGTGAGCACAAGGTCCAACCCGATTTATAAGCAGGATTGAACTCGGGTGCAAATTCCCACATCATCAATGAACTAACTACACAAAGCAAAGGCAACATCAATATGAAAGCAATCAAGCTACAACATGCAACAAAGGCACAAACCACACTCGAGTATGCTTGAAAGCAACTCAAGCTCAAGGAAAGTGCAACAGTCAGAGGCATGCACAAGACAACAAACATAAAAAAACCAGAACAAGTTTAGTTACACATATCAAGCACATGGACATGTACTCGATATAATCCAGAAACTCAAAGACAACCAAACCTGAGTACAGACTCAGAGGCACAAAACACGCACAAGTTCATATGCAGACATGATGAAGCCAGTAATACCAGACCACGATGTATACAGGAACTCAATAATGACCATACTTATATGCATGCATACAACTCAGTAGTTCAATATCCAACCAAGTCCAATAAGACAGTGACAATAAGGGATGCATCAATGACTACAAGAACAACAAACATCAAATGTACAAAGACTCCAAGCCTGCAAGCATTTCTGCCTCAAAGAAAGTGACTATGATCAATATACATACATGAATAATACATCTGACCCAATACAAAAAATTACGATGAAACTTAATCAAACCCGGGTCACACATACACATATACATGTTTATAACAACTCAAAGTTTCAACTGCGTCTGACCAATACAAACTGGAGTGTGCACAAGCTTCAAAACTAGTAAATTTTCAACATTGAAGCATATAGATGAAGCAGATCAAAAGCAGTGGCTCGGCATGTACAAGCAACTCACCACACAATGCAATGAAACATTGAACAATGAAATACAACCAGAGATGTGTATAACATAAACAACTCGAAGTGAACAGAGCATAAGAAAATGACACAATAGTTTTGAATAAGTCAGGTTAAATATCGACGTCACAGCAGGTTACAAGTTCAAACAAAGTAAAAATTAAGAAACTATTGTCAACGGTAGAGTTCAAACCTAAGTCAACATAATCAAAGTTCAAATGACAGAATTCAAAGCCGTGATGACCAAGGAATCGAGCAAGTTCAAAATCAAAGCCGTGAGAATCAAGAAACAAAACATACAAAATTGAACTAGTCTAAAGAAATCACGGTCATTCAAACATAATCAAGTGGCCGAAGAAAATTATCAGACGAATGATATTATAGGGGATCGAACCCAATTTAACCCATACATCATCGATGTAGAAAAAGCATTGAGTTCAAGCGAGCTAACTAGTAAAGAAAAAAGAATAAAGCACATACCATTTTAGTCGAACTCGATCAAATTGAAGGAGTTGTGTGCAAATAGAAGAAATGGTCGATTTCCAAAGAAAATCAGAGGAATAGTCTTTGTAACCAACAAATAACAATAGGCTAATTCAAAAGCCCTAATTTTGTTGAAGAAGAACGAATGAACGAGGCAGAATTTTTTTCTCACAAACACAAAGGATACGGGCCATAAAATGGGAAGACTGGAGACTAATAAATTCTTTTTATTTTAGTTTTGGTCGGCCACTTATAGTTGTTGAATATGCGATTATATGATTTTTTTTTTATTTGATGATAATAAACATATAAATATATATATTCGTGTAAATGTATTTGTTAATGTACTATTGTATTTTTTCACAGGTTAAATAAATATTTGCTGAATAAAATTAAATAACACAGAATTTGAATTCAAACAGAAATTTTATTCAAACAAATATTTATTACAATTTTGAATAGTACAAATTCAAGCTCTCACTATACATATACAACTTTGATTACAATACAAATTCAACTACATCACAATTTCACATTTACAGTTGATCTCACTACATATCACTCACACTCGTATTTATCTTCAACTTTATTCCAAATTGAATCCAGAATTTGAGCAATCTGCAAACATAAATATTGACGCAGTAAAATTGAAAAGGAAATATTTTTGCAGTATAAAACAAAATGTGAATTTTGAAAATAATATATGTCTCAGTTATTTGGGTTGTTCGTCATCATTTAACTTTGAATTCATCATACACGAATAGATTGTGACATACACAGTGCATCACCGTATATGCCATAAGGCCGTGCATACCGATATATATACACTTGATAAATTTACAGGGACAGGTAAGAACAGTTCAAACCCAAATTATTGGATTCAACTCAAGTGCAATAAAATAAATGTCACAACTCTCAGCACAAGGTCAAATCCGAGCTTAAGCTGGATCCAACTCTGGTGAAATTTTGAAAAATAAACAAAATGCAAAGGTCAAGTCACTGCAATCATGACTCAACTCAATGCAACAACCAAAGTCAAGGCAACATGAAGTCAGCAACTCAAACTGCAAGTCCAAACCAATGCACAGTGCAAACTAATGCACTAAGCAAATGTGTGATGCCCCACCTCTATACCCACGCTAGCCAAGAACACTACAGAGTAATGCTGTCAACTAGCACGGAGAATAAGGCTGTTGAGGAGCGACCATCCGTGTAATTGCTTTAGGCGAGCACCGATATGCCAGATAAAAATATAACTTTTCATCACAAGAGGAAATCCGACATACCGACACAAACTCAAAGCTACTACATAGTGGCTAGAGTAATCTTCGGAAACAAATATAGAAATAAGCATAACACAAATCATTCACAGATAATTCATATCACAAAGGCGGAAGAAGATATGAATATATAATTAACACATGAAAGTGTATATCAGAGTAGTGGTCAAAAAGACCCACAATAATACAAAAGAATAGCAACACGTGCTATACAAAAGAATACAACTACGAGTCTATATCTCAAGTGTATACAACAAAATAAACTACTAATCTAAGTAGTGAGCCAAAAGTCAGAGAAATCAATCCCAAGTGAGAAGTCAAGCTGAAGCACCTGTAACATCTCGGTCTGACCCGAGTATTATTTAATAAGAAAATAATAAACGGATCAGTCTAACTATAAATATCAGGTGAAATGATATAGAATAAGAGATATGACTAAACACATAATAATCACAATGCCAAGCTGTGATATATCTAAGTAATTGAAAATCAACAAGAGATTAATCAATATCACCAAATCTACACAAGAATCAAAGAAAATGTCATACTCCTTATTTCGTTCACCAAACCATAAATATTGACGATTATATCAATGTCAATCACAAAAGTCAATGACACACTAATTCACCAATGCACAAATATTGATAAAACTTATCAATGGAAATCACGAAAATTGGTGAAGCACAAATTCTAGAAATCATCTCAAGAAATCCAGAAAATGACACACGAATTCACCTATGCACAAAAATTGATAAAACTTATCAATAGAAATCACAAAAATAGGTGAAGAAGAAAGTTCCAGAATTCGACACACGAAATCCAAAAATCACACAAAATAGGGGGAGGCCTATCACACGAATGGGAGCATGAAAACTCACCAACATATGTATCACACGAACGAGACGCTATCTCATGGTAGCTAGCCATTAATTTTTGACACACGAACGGCCCGAAGACCATGGGGCGCTACCCCACATATGTGAGTTGAAACTCACACAAACGGGGTTTAGTCTCCCTCGTAGACAAAGAGACATCGCACATTGCTAGTCTAAATCACACAAATAATCGTCATGATCATCAAGAAGTGTCAATTACAGTAAGCTAGTAAATATATGAGCTTAGCTTCATGTCCCATAACCACTAGCTTAACTTAAATATTTACGAACAAATTGTAGATCTCCACTAGAAAATTGTCACAAGAGATTCAATCGAACAAGTCCAAGAATTAACCGACGAAGTAAACGCAAGCATTTCATACCACTTGTTTTACTAAGTCGTTTAATTAGATTTCTCATACGAGTGAGGTAAAGGTTTGTATATACTAATAGATTGGAAATCGGTTTGAGAAAACGAGCTTTGTAATAAAATAGTGTTGAAATCATTTGAAGAAAGAGTTTTGATATTTACTATTAGTATCGAAACCTTTATATTTTTAAAGTGAAAAATCACAAAGAAGATTGTAGGAACAATCAATCACTAAAATTCACATACGAAGATGTGAATAAAATCCTAAGAAACCGATAAAGAATCCATCGAAATGGATATTCAAAAATCCCTAAAAAGGAGTCATTAAAGTCATAATAAATGATAACAACAAATAGGATCATCACGAATCGATTTAAATTGGAAATTCAATCCAAAAAGGCAAAATGGACTCAAACAGCCGGTTCAGTCGACTGAACAGAGTTTTCAGTCGACTGACCCTGTGCCAGGAAATTTTCCAGGTTCAGGAAACTTTCCGTTTCCAGTTTCAGTCGACTGAACAGAGTATTCAGTCGACTGAATCATACCTGGAAACTTTCGGGTTCCAGGTTCAGTCGATTGAACAGAGTTTTCAGTCGACTGAATCATGCCTGGGCTGTTTTTCCGCCTATCCAAATGAAGAGCAAACTCTTCCAAAATGCATCCGGACGAACATTGGCTCTAGGGTTTATGCCAATCGGCAACCCGGCCCTATATTCTCCTTGATGCATCACCAAAAGCATGATCAAACATCCATAAAAGGATTTCACACAAATTTGACTTAAAAACCCAAAAATTGGAATATTCACAAAACCAATCCAAATCAAGAGCAAATGCACATGAAGAAGTGTTAGGAATTCATACCCAACAACCAAAGATAATTATAGTCATAGATGTGAGATAAAAATCTCACCTTTGAAATCACACAAATAAAGAAGAAGCTTGAAAGCAAAGGAGAATCAACCACTCTTCAAATCCAACTCAATAAGCTTAATTCTAAGCTTTAAAAGAAGAACATTCCCAAAGTTAGGTTTACGAATTTCTGAAATGATAAGAGAATGAGTTGGAGAAGAAGAAGAGAAACTTACCAATGGGTTCTTCTATTAGTTTGGAGCTAGAACTTGATTTGCAAAAGAAAACTAGGGCTTGAGTTTTAATTTCCCATCTCTCCCACCATTGTTGCTAAAGCTTGAGTATTATGAATTGGAAATGAAGTAAATGAGGAGTTGAAGTTGAGTTGGGACTGAATACATAAGTGGGGTTATTGGGCTCAGTCCAAACCAATGCCCTAAGCAAAAAGTAGCAAAATTCAACTTTCTCCAAACTTATCGAAGCTTATACTCAAAAAGGTCGCAAACGGCATTTTAAACTCAATGGGAGTGGTCCCGAGTCCTAATTCGACCGTATGCAAAAAGTAGCTTTTCGGACTAAAATCCGACTACGATACCATATTTAAATAAAACATTTAAATATATAAATCATAACATATGCGGGTTGTTACAGACTCCCCTCCTTAAAGAAATTGCGTCCACGCAATCATAAGGAATAAATGAACTAATAGTAACAACCATAGATGCATATCAACACAAAAGAAGAAATTCGAAATAAGAAGTTCACCTTAAAGAGCACGAGAGAGTAAGTCCGGATGTGTTCGCTCGATTCCCTAGATTCCCAAGAACAATCCTTAGGATTTGAGGACCATTGAACTTTAATAAGAGGAACATTTTTATTTCGAAGTTGTTTGACCTCTGAAGCAATGATACGAATAGGATGTTGCTCATAAGTTAAATTAGGCGAAACTTCAATCTCTTCCACAACACCGGGCTCAAGAATAGAATCGGAATCTCGAAGACACTTCCAAAGTTGAGAAACGTGAAACACGTCATGGATAGCAGAAAATTGAGTTGGTAATAAAAGGCGATATGCCATGGAACCAATACGTTCAGTGATAGGAAATGGCCCAATATATCGAGGCGCTAACTTTCCCGATCAACTGAAACGCACAACACCTTTCATAGGTGACACACGAATGAATACAAGATCTCCCACAGAAAACTCTAACTTCCTTCTTCGGTTATCGGTATAGGATTTTTGTCTACTCTGGGCTTCTTTCATCCTATGTCGAATAAGTTCAATCTTTTCTGTGGAATCACGAAGAAGATCTGGACCTAAAACCAGTTTCTCACCGGCCTCAATCCAACAAGAAGGAGATCGGCATGGCCTTCCATAGAGTGCCTCGAAAGGTGCCATACCAATACTAGATTGGAAGCTATTATTATAGGAAAATTCAACAAGTGAAATATGATCTTCCCAACTTCCGCCAAAATCAAGAACACATGCACGAAGAAGATCTTCAAGAGTTTGATTCACACGCTCGGTTTGTCCATCGGACTGAGGATGATAAGCGGTGCTAAACTTAAGCTTCGTTCCCAAAGCTTTTTGAAGACTCTTTCAAAATCCACTAGTAAACAATGGATCACGATCACTAACAATAGAAGTAGGAACTCCATGCAATTTAACAATTTCTTTAATAAAAAGTTTGGCTAAAAGAGGTACGGTTCGATTAGATCGAACGGGAATAAAGTGGGCGGATTTAGTAAGCCTATCAACAATCACCCATAAGCTATCATGACCCGAACGAGAACGGGGAAGGCCATCTATAAAGTCCATGGAAATCTGGTCCCACTTCCAAATTGGAATTTCTAAAGGTTGCAATAACCCACCGGGCCTTTGATGTTCGGCCTTAACGAGTTGGCAAGTCATGCAACGCTTAACGAAGTTAGCGATGTTAAGTTTCATTCCCTCCCAATAATAAAGTCGCTTCATATCCGCGTATATCTTACTACTACCGGGATGAATGGTAAATTTAGAACAATGGGAATCTTCTAAAATATCTTTACAAAGATCACTAATATTTGGCCCGATAAGTCTACCAAATTTCCGAATGCCGTCACGAGAATCGATATAAAAGTCTTTCAAACCTTTAATATCAATTTTATCCTTAAAATTTTGGCTAAGAAGTGCCAAGTCGGGATCTAGCCTTTGAGCTTCGAGAATGCGGTCTAAAAGAGAAGGATGTGCCTCAAGGCTACATAAAACAAGAGAAGGACATAAATCGGAAACACGATCTTGAATCTCACAAGTGGATAAAATCTCGAGATCATTCCATTCAGATATCATCATGGAAACAACCGCTTGTTGCTTGCGACTAAGAGCATCGGCGACACGATTGCCCTTACCGGAAGTATAAAGGATATCAAGATCATACGGTGCAAGAAATTCGAGCCATCGATGTTGACGCAAATTAAGTTCCTTTTGAGAGAATAAATACTTCAAAGACTTATGATCGGTATAAAGAATAAATTTCTCCCCCAATAGATAATGACGCCAAATTCGAAGAGCGAAAACAATAGCCGCGAGCTCTAAATCATTTGTGGCATATCTAGTCTCGGCCGGCTTCAATTGCCTTGAAGCATAAGCAATAACACGTTCTTTTTGCATAAGAACGGCACCTAAACCAATGCGACTAGCATCGGTATAAACAACGAAATCTTGATTCCCCTCGGGAATAACGAGAATAGGAGCATCAGAAAGAAGTTCTTTTAATTTCTGAAAAGAAGCTTCACATTTGTCCGACCAAATGTATATAACACCTTTCTTCGTCGAGCTAGTGAGAGGCACGGCAATCTTAGAAAAGTCTTTGATAAAACGATGGTAATAGCCCGCCAATCCAAGAAAACTACGAATCTCTGTCACACTCTCTGGTCTCTTCCAATCTTGAATCACTTCAATCTTTGAAGGATCCACGGAAATTCCGGATTCGAAAATAATATGACCGAGAAACTTCACACGAGATTGCCAAAAGTGGCATTTAGAAAATTTTTCCTTTAATTGATTACTCCTAAGAGTTTCCAACACAATCCGAAGATGTTTTTCATGCTCCTCCTCGGTTTTAGAATACACAAGAATATCATCGATAAAGATGAGAACAAACCGGTCGAGGAAGTCTTTGAAAACTCTATTCATAAGGTCAATGAAATAAGCCGGAGCATTCGTTAGACCAAATGGCATAGCAAGCCATTCATAAGATCCATAACGAGTACGGAACGATGTCAAAGGAATACTATCCTCTGCAATACGAAGCTGATGAAATCCAGTAGCTAAGTCTAATTGTGAAAAGACTCTAGCACCACTAAGTTGATCGAATAGATCATTAATCCGAGGTAAAGGATATTTATTTTTGACAGTAAGATCATTAAGCTTGCGGTAGTCAACGCAAAGCCTAAGTGTTCCATCGGATTTCTTTAAAAAATTAGCTGAAGCTCCCCAAGGCGAGGAACTCGAGCGAATAAATTGCTTCGTCTCTAATTCGGATAATTGTTTACGCATCTCCTCGTTTTCTTTATTGGACATACGATACGGAGGACGAGTGATAGGTTGAGCTCCAGGAATAAGATTAATTCTGAACTCAATTGCTCGCTTAGGTGGTAATCCTAAAACGGGCTCGAATATGTTGGAAAATTCACGAACGACGTGAATAAGAGAAATAATATCACCCTCATCATCATCATCGTCATCACGAGGATTTAAAGAATATAAAGATACAACCAAGATGGAATCTGAATCTTTAAGATTAATAGAAATCTGCTTAACAGATTGAGGATGTCGAAGATGAATAGTCCGCTCAGGACATAGGATATAAGCTTCATAACGGTTAAGCCAATCCATTCCCAAAATCATTCCAAAGCCTAAATAACGCATGACATGCAAATCGGCTCGGAAAGAAAAATCACACAAAATAATCTCGACATCTTTACACAATAAACTGATTGTCGCGGATCCACCAACCGGATTCGCAATTCTCAAAGAAGTCATTAAACACAAAACATCCAAAGAAAAAGTATCAACAAGTTCTTTTGATATAAAAGAATGGGACGCACCCGTATCAAAAAGAACTTGAATAGGATGGTCACGAAATAAAATAATTCCATCCAGAATAGAATGAGAAATACCTTGGCCACGAGATGTGTTGCCAGGGGCTTGAGCAACATTAAGCTTTCCCACCTTCCTATTTTGAATTTTGGGACATACATGCATAAAATGGTCCGGGCTTTTACAATAGCGACAAGTACGAGACTTTGAACACTTGTTTGCAAAATGGTGTTTCGAACCACAATTATAGAATTTCCCTTGAGTAGAGGAAAAGGTCTTTTCAACAGGAGTTGCTTGCCTCCCTTTCTTATTGGGATAAGGGCCTTTAAATTTGTTTGGCCTCTTCTTGTTGTTGAAGTTTGGTTTGGAACCCACCACTTCAACATCATTCTCCCTATCCGCCTCTTCAAGACGAAGAGCGATATCAACGAGTTGGTCGAAAGAAACTTCTAATTTTAGAAGTAATGGCTTCTTGAGATTTTTGTTTAAGCCATAGACGAACCTCTGGTTCTTCTTTAAAGGGGTGTTGATGTATTCAACCCCATATTTGGAAAGCGACTCGAAGGAGGCAACGTAATCAGTCATGGAGGACTCACGTTGAACAAGGTCTATAAATCGTCGAGCCAATGTCACTTTCTCTGCTTCTGGTACAAATTTCAACTCGAAGCATTCCCGGAATTGCTCCCAGGTGAGATCCGCTTCATTAATCTCAGAAATAAGAAGCTCGTACCAGTCCAATGCTCTTTCTCGGAGCATACTAGAGGCCACCTGAACTTGGTGAAGGTCAATAAGATTCATGCGAGAAAAGATTCGATCGCATGACCTTAGCCAAGCCTGTACTTCAATAATAATTTCGGAACCTTTGAATGGCTCCCCACCCAAATTAGTGTAATCGCTGCACAAGCGTGCAAATCCCGACTTTGGGTGAGTATGTTCCGGGTTAGCTCCAGCTGCTTGAGCATTCGTCACTAAATCAAGAAGCTGTTGAGCAGTCATAAAAACTCCATCTTGGGGCGGAGTGCTAGATGGTACGGCTTTGGGGTGTCCTGGTCTAGACATTTCTCTTCCTTTAGAAAGAAAGAAGAACAAGGAGAAGATTTTTCACCAATGAATATCGAGCAATCTTGATAGATAAAACAAGGAATCATAAAAGAAAATAGGATGAATCGGTACGAAGACTCGAAGTAAATCCTAAAGCACGACTCCTAAGATGGACTTAGGACGATGATCCTTGTTATAATATTCCATATTGTTCCGAAGTTTGGGTCTGATACCAAGCTGTGACGCCCCACCTCTATACCCACGCTAGCCAAGAACATTACAGAGTAATGCTGCCAACTAGCACGGAGAATAAGGCTGTTGAGCAGCGACCATCCGTGTAATTGCTTTGGGCGAGCACCGATATGCCAGATAAAAATATAACTTTTCATCACAAGAGGAAATCCGACATACCGACACAAACTCAAAGCTACTACACAGTGGCTATAGTAATCTTCGGAAACAAATATAGAAATAAGCATAACACAAATCATTCACAGATAATTCATATCACAAAGGCGGAAGAAGATATGAATATATAATTAACCCATGAAAGTGTATATCAGAGTAGTGGTCAAAAAGACCCACAATAATACAAAAGAATAGCAACACGTGCTATACAAAAGAATACAACTATGAGTCTATATCTCAAGTGTATACAACAAAATAAACTACTAATCTAAGTAGTTAGCCAAAGTCAGAGAAATCAATCCCAAGTGAGAAGTCAAGCTGAAGCACCTGTAACATCTCGGTCTGACCCGAGTATTATTTAATAAGAAAATAATAAACGGATCAGTCTAACTATAAATATCAGGTGAAATGATATAGAATAAGAGATATGACTAAACACAAAATAATCATAATGCTAAGCTGTGATATATCTAAGTAATTGAAAATCAACAAGAGATTAATCAATATCACCAAATCTACACAAGAATCAAAGAAAATTTCATACTCCTTATTTCGTTCACCAAAACCATAAATATTGACGATTATATCAATGTCAATCACAAAAGTCAATGACACACTAATTCACCAATGCGAAAATATTGATAAAACTTATCAATGGAAATCACGAAAATTGGTGAAGCACAAATTTTAGAAATCATCTCAAGAAATCCAGACAATGACACACGAATTCACCTATGCACAAAAATTGATAAAACTTATCAATAGAAATCACAAAAATATGTGAAGAAGAAAGTTCCAGAACTCGACACACGAAATCAAGAAATCACACAAAATAGGGGGGAGGCCTATCACACGAACGGGAGCATGAAAACTCACCAACATATGTATCACACGAACGAGACGCTATCTCATGGTAGCTAGCCATTAATTTTTGACACACGAACGGCCCGAAGACCATGGGGAGCTACCCCACATATGTGAGTTGAAACTCACACAAACGGGGTTTAGTCTCCCTCGTACACAAAGAGACATCACACATTGCTAGTCTAAATCACAAAAATGATCGTCATGATCATCAAGAAGTGTCAATTACAGTAAGCTAGTAAATATATGAGCTTAGCTTCATGTCCCATAACCATTAGCTTAACTTAAATATTTACGAACAAATTGTAGATCTCCACTAGAAAATTTTCACAAGAGATTCAATCGAACAAGTCCAAGAATTAACCGACGAAGTAAACGCAAGCATTTCATACCACTTGTTTTACTAAGTCGTTTAATTAGATTTCTCATACGAGTGAGGTAAAGGTTTGTATATACTAATAGATTGGAAATCGGTTTTAGAAAACGAGCTTTGTAATAAAATAGTATTGAAATCATTTGAAGAAAGAGTTTTGATATTTACTATTAGCATCGAAACCTTTATATTTTTAAAGTGACAAATCACAAAGAAGATTGTAGGAACAATCAATCACTAAAATTCACATACGAAGATGCGAATAAAATCCAAAGAAACTGATAAAGAATCCATCGAAATGGATATTCAAAAATCCCTAAAAAGGAGTCATCAAAGTCATAATAAATGATAACAACAAATAGGATCATCACGAATCGATTTAAATTGGAAATTCAATCCAAAAAAGGCAAAATGGACTCAAACAGCAGGTTCAGTCGACTAACCCTGTGCCTGGAAATTTTCCAGGTTCAGGCAACTTTCTGTTTCCAGTTTCAGTCGACTGAACAGAGTATTCAGTCGACTAAATCATGCCTGGAAACTTTCGGGTTCCAGGTTCAGTCGACTGAACAGAGTTTTCAGTCGACTGAATCATGCCTGGGCTGTTTTTCTGCCTATCCAAATGAAGAGCAAACTCTTCCAAAATACATCCGAACGAACATTGGCTCTAAGGGTTTATGCCAATCGGCAACCCGGCCCTATATGCTCCTCGATGCATCACCAAAAGCATGATCAAACATCCATAAAAGGATTTCACACAAATTTGACTTAAAAACCCAAAAATTGGAATATTCACAAAACCAATCCAAATCAAGAGCAAATGCACATGAAGAAGTGTTAGGAATTCATACCCAACAACCAAAGATAATTATAGTCATAGATGTGAGATAAAAATCTCACCTTTGAAATCACACAAATAAAGAAGAAGCTTGAAAGCAAAGGAGAATCAACCACTCTTCATATCCAACTCAATAAGCTTGATTCTAAGCTTTAAAAGAAGAACATTCCCAAAGTTAGGTTTAGGAATTTCTGAAATGATAAGAGAATGAGTTGGAGAAGAAGAAGAGAAGCTTACCAATGGGTTCTTCTATTAGTTTGGAGCTAGAACTTGATTTGCAAAAGAAAACTAGGGCTTGAGTTTTAATTTCCCATCTCTCCCACCATTGTTGCTAAAGCTTGAGTATTAGGAATTGGAAATGAAGTAAATGAGGAGTTGAAGTTGAGTTGGGACTGAATACATAAGTGGGGTTATTGGGCTCAGCCCAAACCAAAGCCCTAAGCAAAAAGTAGCAAAATTCAACTTTCTCCAAACTTATCGAAGCTTATACACAAAAAGGTCGCAAACGGCATTTTAAACTTAATGGGAGTGGTCCCGAGTCCGAATTCGACCGTATGCAAAAAGTAGCTTTTCGGACTAAAATCCGACTACGATACCATATTTAAATAAAACACTTAAATATATAAATCATAACATATGCGGGTTGTTACAAAATGACACGGTCAATTCAAACATGTATCAAAGAGCATGTGCAAGGGTCAAGCATGTGAAATATGCAAACAGACCAATGAATGCACCAGAAATATGGGAACACATCAAAGACACAATGAATCAAGATCACAATCAATATACAGTGAACTCAACTGGACAGTACAAGGCAAATACTCAGCAATGCTCAAGACCAAGTACAAGGTACAATAAAACAGAAGCATGGCAGATAGTAGTATACACTCGAGGAAACTAGAAACTATAATGCAACAATACCAAAGTGAAGCCACAAATGGAACCTAACTCGAAGCTACGCAATATGTAACCAAATTTAGTTCTGTAAACATATGAACCAGACAAACAGAGATATCATATAAATGAGGAGACAAATGCACATATGTACAACATAAAGTATGAATGACCAGAATAGCATAAAGCATGTACACAGTTCAACATGACTGAAAGTACAGTGGATAGAAGTCGATGCAAACATACATGAACACTTGCAACAGAAAAACAGCAGTGAACATCTCAATGAATATAAGATGTCGAAGTCAGGAAAAGTCAAGCTAACTCGTGATGAACAGAGCTATGGACCAGACTAGTGAACAACTAGAATATACATATATGATGATACAGCAAAGCCACTATGATGAACAGCGATCAAGCGTATAAGTATAACAAAGTATAACATAGTCAAGTTTAAATACCGAAGTCAAATGAAACTCAGTACCATAATGACCAAGGCCGAAGATAATAAAAAATCATGAATCACAAAATCAATTGACGAATTCAAGTTACAGAGAAAAATTCAGGCCGTACTCAATATGAACACGTCAAATTCGAAATCGTGGTGGCCATGATAATTGACCGAGTTAAACATAAAAGCCGTGGGAAGCAAGTATCAAAATATACGAATTTGAATAAGTCAATGAAATCTCAAGCATCAAAACAATATCGAATGGCCGAAGCTAAAATGTTGAAGAAATCAAACGAACGCAAATCTAGGAATTCAAATCCTATATAAACCATTCATAATCGGCAATTTCAAACCATCGAGTTCAAGCAAGAAAATCAGAAGAAGTAAAGGGATAAATCACATACCACTCAGACAACTCGATCGGAAGTTGGGGGAACCGTGTACTAAGCAGAGAGATCATCGATTGACGAAGCAACAACGCTAAACCATTCATTCAATCGCGATATTGAAGTCGACAGCCCCAGTTTTTCACAAGCCCTAATTTAGTTGCAAAGAGGAACGAACGAAGATTAACAAAGCCGCCATTGTCAAAGAAAATAGAACGGGCCAAATTATAAAAGGGGCCGGCTTCTTTTTATTACAAGGGCTTTGTGTTTTAAAATTAGGGTTATTTTAATTAAATTGTTTTTAATTTGTAATTTCTTTTTAAACCGTTTAAATTTCTAGTCGTGTGACTGGGGGACAAACTATGTCGCATATTTTGAGAATTCGCAACTCAGTGGCTGAGTTGTGGCAGGGTTTTGAGCGTAGAGTTAGGTTAGTCAGTAGCGCGTGTCGCGAGTTTATTTGTGTAAGCGTGTGACTACTTAATTTCTAGTAGAAACCTTCGGGGTAGCACGTAGGCAGGGTTTTGCCGAAGCTGGGTAAAGTCTATGTCGTTCTATTTCTGTATTTTATTATTCTGCTATTTATCCGTGCTGCTATTATTCTATGATCTGTGTTGAAATAATTTTATAAGCTTCCGCAATTTATTTTATAATTAATAGCATCACCCTATTCACCCCCTCCCTCCAGGGTGAAATCGATCCTACAAGTGGTATCAGAGCTAGGAATAGAAGTCAATTTTTGCTTTAAATATTCGTGTTTCAAAAATCGGTTTTTGTTTTAAAAATTTGAATTTTTAAAATGGCTTCTTTTAATAATACTTTTGTTGAGGGTCGTTCCAATATTATTCCTTCTATTTTCGATGGAACGGATTTTTTGAATTGGAAATTGAAAATGGAATTTTATTTAAAATCTGTTAATATTAAATGTTGGGATATTATTGAAAATTGGTATGATATAACAGATAAGAAAATTATCTCGATTAATTCTCTTGCTATGCATATATTATATTCTCATATTAATCAAGATAATTTTAATTTCATTTCTCATTGTGAAAATGCACAGGAAATCTGGAATACATTCAATGCCATATATGGTGAAAAAGTCAACAGCAATGAGAAATCCTCCGCAACCAACTCAGTTAAAGAAATGTGCTTAACATGATTTGTAAAAAGCAGTTGTGATGATGATGATGATAATAAAGCAGCTGAGCTGGCGTTAATAATGAAGAAATTCAAAAGATGGAACCACAAATACGGAAATCCAGCTCTAAAACAAAATTAAAAAGCAGAATAATCAAAGCACTAGACAACTTAGAAGAACACGGGATCATTTGCAACAAAACCGGTGATATCAAGCCCAATTATCCGCGATTTCAACTCGACAAAGAAAAGAAATCAAAACATAGATGTTTTGCAGCCACGTGGAATAAAAGCGATAGCAGTGAAAGTGAGAAAGCAGATATGTGCCTTCATGGGAATATAACCGATAGCGACAATGACGAGCCAAGCGAGGTTTCAAAACTTACTCACTCTGAATTACTTATTTATTTCCATGAAGTAAATGGCTGTTTTAAACGACTTAGGGAAAAATACGCTAAACTTGAATAAAAAAAGGCACTTTGATTGAATTAAATGAACAACTTGACCAATTAGTTAAAACCTATCAAAGTAGGATCCCTAAGTGTGATAAGTGTCCAACATTTGATAAAGAAATTAAAAAATCAGAAATTAAAATGAAATCGCTTGAAAATGAAATTCTGATTTTAAAAGAGAATGAAAATACTAGAAGAGAGAATTCTATTAAAAAGTGCACACAATTGTTAAACAAAAATGAGTCTCTCAAAACACAAGTCCAACAATTGTCAACGACTTTAGATAAATTTTCAAAAAGTGAAAAATCGTTGAATATGCTATTAGGAAAGCAAACTGTTAATACGGTAGGACAAGGACTTGGATATAATCATTCTGAAATTGTTGAAAGAAATATTGATCAAGTTAATTCTATGTGCACGATTTGTAGAAAATATGGACACGCTCAAAATAGTTGTTGGTATAGACCCAAACATGTGAAAACTATACCGATTTGGGTTCCAAAAGGCACAAATATAAAATCTCTCAAAATTAAACAAATTTGGGTGCCGAAGGGAACAATTATAAATAGTTTTGGGTCTCCACAAAATTATTTTTCTTAATATTCTGCCACTAACAACCATGGACCTATAAAACAAATAGGTCACATAAATTTTTTTCCCGTGTAGGTGTGGTGGCAAGCCAAGGAACAACAATAGTGCCACTTGGATTCTGGCTGTTCCAAGGGCACAACGAGCGACAAAGCAAAGTTTCTTAGCCTAGTTCAAAGGTGACAGAATCATAATAGAAAACAACGAAAAATACCGTAAAGGTAAAACAGGCAATGGTATGTTTTTGAACGATATATTAAATGTGATAATCTGCACCGTGTTCTGAATTAAATCAGCCAATAATGAAGATGATGAAATAATGATGATTTTGATTCTAACTTAATCAAAATAGTTGGCCAATTATATTCTTATGCCAAAAACACTATAAAAATCTCTAGATTCTTTGAATATATTAGTTTGGATTAAAAATAGTGTTTATTGGATGAAAATACATTTGGTTATAATACGGCTAATTCTATATTCACGGTTTTCTGATTATCTACACGGCTTTAATTCAAATTCAAGAGAATGTCATTTAAATTGCTGTTAAAATTGAGTTTGAAATTTTTGGTGCATACTTCATGGTTTGGTCTATCAAATTCAATTAATGATAATTTTGAGTGAAAGAGAAATTCAGATGCAGATTACACTGGTAATCTAGTTGATAGAAAAATTACTAGTGAAAAGTGATTTTTGTTGAGACATTTAGTAACTGCATCGTTTTTCAAAGTAAATATCTGCATATTTTTCAATTCAAATAATTTTAAAATAGCAGAAAATTTTCTTATAAAACCCCTTCTAGAAAATCATTTTTGACCTTGTTTTCAGATTGGTCATTTTAGAAAATTTGATTTTATAATTATTTTTGAATTTGATTTTAAATGACTATTTTGACTAATCCGACTCCCTAATGATTATCGGAAAGATGAATAGTGATTGAAAAAGTGATGAGTGCTAATATTAATCATATATTATGACTCGAGACGGTATAATTAGTAAATTTCTTTAGAAATTTAAAAAAGAGTTACAAAACTTTTTGTTGGTAAAAATTCCATGACCATCTCTATATCTATCATATTTCTAACGACCATCACCCATCAAAATTCTATATAGTTTGTCGATATGTGGTACTTTAAACAGGAATCATTCGTTTTTCATTTTACATTTTTTTAAAATAATATAAAAAAATATTTATATAGTAAAAAAAATATAATTAATAATAAATAAATACCAAAGTATTCACTCTCATTTAAAAGTCCTCACGGTTATGCATGGGTGAATTACTTGGAATTTGTTATGTGCTTCCATGCTCATTTAAAAGTCCTCACGGTTATGCATGTAGGGAACGCATATCAAAAGTTGATTTTTAAAATAAATAAGTTGATTCTAATCCCATTTAAAAGTCCTCACGGTTATGCGTGGTTACAAGAGACTTGAATTTTTTTTTAAATAAAATTGGAATTCTACTAATCTCATTTAAAAGTCCCAACGGTTATGCATAGTTAGTAGATATTCAAATTCCTGATATAAATATACCACAAATAGACACAACTGTATGGTTTTATATGATGACATCATTCCCATCATTCAAAAAGTGGAATATGCGCCAAACAAAATATTTATGATTTTTGTTTGATTTTTTATTGAAATTTAATATTTATATTCAATTGAGTTTTAATGTTGAATTAATATTGATCACTTTATCTCTATTTTCTCTAACACTATTATTCTTTTGCTGATAACAAAAGGGGGAGAGAAAAGTTAAGATTTTGGTCAAATAAAATCAAGCAAAGGTCAAATATTTTCCATTTGCATCTAGGCTCATTTGCATATTTTTAATTGTATGCATATATGTAGGGGGAGCTTTGTGTAGAGAGGAAGCATTTAAATAGGGGGAGCAATTAGAGCATATCCATGAACAAATACATTTAGCATATTCAAAATCCTAAATATATGTTTGTTATCATCAAAAGGGGGAGATTGTTGAATATGCGATTATATGATTTTTTGTTTGATGATAATAAACATATAAATATATATTTGTGTAAATGTATTTGTTAATGTACTATTGTATTTTTTCATAGGTTAAATAAATATTTGCTGAATAAAATTAAATAACACAGAATTTGAATTCAAACAGAAATTTTATTCAAACAAATATTTATTACAATTTTGAATAGTACAAATTCAAGCTCTCACTATACATATACAACTTTGATTACAATACAAATTCAACTACATCACAATTTCACATTTACAGTTGATCTCACTACATATCACTCACACTCGTATTTATCTTCAACTTTATTCCAAATTGAATCCAGCATTTGAGCAATCTGCAAACATAAATATTGACGCAGTAAAATTGAAAAGGAAATATTTTTGCAGTATAAAACAAGATGTGAATTTTGAAAATAATATATGCCTCGGTTATTTGGGTTGTTCGTCATCATTTAACTTTGAATTCATCATACACGAACAGCTTGTGACATACACAGTGCATCACCGTATATGCCATAAGGCCGTGCATACCGATATATATACACTTGATAAATTTACAGGGACAGGTAATAACAGGTCAAACCCAAATTATTGGATTCAACTCAAGTGCAATAAAATAAATGTCACAACTCTCAGCACAAGGTCAAATCCGAGCTTAAGCTGGATCCAACTCTGGTGAAATTTTGAAAAATAAACAAAATGCAAAGGTCAAGTCACTGCAATCATGACTCAACTCAATGCAACAACCAAAGTCAAGGCAACATGAAGTCAGCAACTCAAACTGCAAGTCCAAACCAATGCACAGTGCAAACTAATGCACTAGGCAAATGACACGGTCAATTCAAACATGTATCAAAGAGCATGTGCAAGCGTCAAGCATGTGAAATATGCAAACAAACCAATGAATGCACCAGAAATATGGGAACACATCAAAGACACAATGAATCAAGATCACAATCAATATATAGTGAACTCAACTGGACAGTACAAGGCAAAGACTCAGCAATGCTCAAGACCAAGTACAAGGTACAATAAAACAGAAGCATGGCAGATCATAGTATACACTCGAGGAAACTAGCAACTATAATGCAACAATACCAAAGTGAAGCCATAAATGGAACCTGACTCGAAGCTACGCAATATGTAACCAGAACTAGTTCTGTAAACATATGAACCAGACAAATAGAGATATCATATGAATGAGGATACAAATGCATATATGTATAACATAAAGTATGAATGACCAGAATAACATAAAGCATGTACACAGTTCAACATGACTGAAAGTACAGTGGATAGAAGTTGATGCAAACATACATGAAAACTTGCATCAGAAAAACAGCAGTGAACATCTCAATGAATATAAGATGTCGAAGTCAGGAAAAGTCAAGCCAAGTCGTGATGAACAGAGCTACAGACCAGACCAGTGAACAGCTAGACTATACATATATGATGATACAACAAAGCCACTATGATGAACAGCGATCAAGCGTACAAGTATAACAAAGTATAACATAGTCAAGTTTAATTACCGAAGTCAAATGAAACTCAGTACCGTAATGACCAAGGCCAAAGATAATACAAAATCAAGAATCACAAAATCAATTGACGAATTCAAGTTACAGAGAAAAATTCAAGCCGTACTCAATATGAACACGTCAAATTCGAAATCGTGGTGCCCAAGATAATTGACCGAGTTAAACATCAAAGCCATGGGAAGCAAGTATCAAAATATACGAATTTGAATAAATCAGTGAAATCTCAAGCATCAAAACAATATCGAATGGCCGAAGCTAAAATGTTGAAGAAATCAGACGAACGCAAATCTAGGAATTCAAATCCTATATAAACCATTCATCATCGGCAATTTCAAACCATCGAGTTCAAGCAAGAAAATCAGAAGAAGCAAAGGGATAAATCACATACCACTCAGAAAATTCGATCGGAAATTGGGGGAACCGTGTGCTAAGCAGAGGGATCATCGATTGACGAAGCAACAACGCAAAATCATTCATTCAATCGAGATATTGAAGTCGACAGCCCCTGTTTTTCACAAGCCCTAATTTAGTTGCAAAGAGGAACGAATGAAGATTAACAAAGCCGCCATTGTCAAAGAAAAAAGAACGGGCCAAATTATAAAAGGGGTCGGCTTCTTTTTATTATAAGGGCTTTGTGTTTTAAAATTAGGGTTATTTTAATTAAATTGTTTTTAATTAGTAATTTCTTTTCAAACCGTTTAAATTTCTAGTCATGTGACTAAGGGACAAACTACGTGGCGTAGTTTGAGAATTCGCAACTCAGTGGCTGAGTTGTGGCAGGGTTTTGAGCGTAGAGTTAGGTTAGTCAGTAGCGGGTGTCGCGAGTTTACGTGTGTAAGCGTGTGACTATTTAATTTCTAGTAGAAACCTTGGGGGCAGCACGTAGGCAGGATTTTGCCGAAGCTGGGTAAAGTCTGTGTCGTTCTATTTCTGCATTTTATTATTCTGCTATTTATTTGTGCTGCTATTATTCTGTGATCTGTGTTGAAATAATTTTATAAGCTTCCGCAATTTATTTTATAATTAATAGCATCACCCTATTCACCCCCTCTAGGGTGAAATCGATCCTACAATAGTTTGGTCTTTTATTTTTAAAATTAGGGTTTTGATTTTAATTTGTCTTTTAAATTTGTATTTTCTCTTTTAAACATTGTAAATTCTAGTCGTGTGACTAGGGGAGGAACTACAGTGGTGTAGTTCGAGAATTCGCAACTCAGTGGCTAAGTTTTGGTAAGGTTTTGAGTATAGAGTTAGGTTATTCGACAGCGGATGTCGTGAGTTTACATCTGTAAGCGTCTGACTACTTATTTTCTAGTAGAAACCTTCGGGGCAGCATGTCGGCAGGGTTATGCCGAAACTGGGCAAATCTATGTGTTCTATTTTCTACATTTTATTCCGCTATTATCTGTGCGGCTATTATTCCACCATATCTGTGTTGAAATTATTTTATATACTTCTGCATTAAATTTTTATAATTATTAGTATCAACCTATTCACCCTACCCCTCTAGGGTTAAATCAATCCCACAAGTGCTATTAGAACTAGGAACAGAAGTTAATTTTTTTTTAAAAAATTGATTTTTCAAAAACCAATTTTTATTTTAAAAAATTTGAATTTTTAAAATGGCTCCTTTTAATAATGCTTTTGCTGAGGGTCTGTCCATAGTTAGACCACCAATGTTTAATGGTGAGTATACTTATTGGAAAAATAGGATGAAAATTTTTCTAAAACCATTGATGCTTGGAATATAGTGTAGACGGGACATAGGACACCAACTATAATGGTAGATGACTTGAAAATAGATAAATCGATGGATCAATAGACAGATTTAGAAAATAGACTACAGAATGCTAATGCTAAAGTTATGAATTCGATTATTTTTTCATTAGATCAAATTGAATTTAAATGTGTCACACTGTCTAACTACGTAGAAAATCTGGCACACACTAGAAGTGACTCATGAAGGAACATCTTAAGTCAAGGAATCTATCTAGCATTTGCATGCTGAGTAGCGAATACGAGAATTTCACAATGGACAAGGAAGAAAATATCAAAGAGATGTACGGACAACTTTCTAATATTGTATACAAATCAAAAGCTCTCAAAAAATCATACACAGAGTTGAAAATAGTCCGAAAAAATCCTCAGAGTCCTGCCACGCAATTTTGAAGCCAAAGTTACTGCTATTCAAGAATCAAAGGACTTGAAACAAATTAAAGTTGAAGAACTCATAGGAAATTTCACCACTTATGAACTAGAAATGAAATTCAAGGAACAGCGTGAAGGAGGAGATACTCGAAAGAAATCGATAGCTCTTAAAGGAATAACGGAAAGTGATGATGATGATGATGATGATGATGGAGCAGCTGAGCTGGTACTACTAATAAAAGGATTCAAAAAGTGGAACTGCAAATACGAAAATCCATCTCTAAATAAAAAATTGAAAAGCAGAATAATCAAAGCACTAGACAACTCAGAAGAGCAAGAGATCATATGTCACAAGTGCAACAAACCCGTCATATCAAGCCCAATTTCCCCCAAAATCGATTCAGCCAAGAAAAGAATTCAAAATGGAGAAGTTTTGCAGCCACATGGAATAAAAGTGATGATGGTAAAAGCACTAGCAGTGAGAGTGAAAGATGGATCTATTCGTTTTAGGTGATATAACTGATAGCGATGATGACGATCCAAGTGAGGTAACAAAACTTACTCACTCAGAATTACTTATATATTTCCACAAAGTAAATAGCGGTTTTGAAAGACTTAGGGAGAAATATGCTAAAATTGAATCACAAAGAGATAGTTTGATAGATCTAAATAAACAGCTTGGTCAATTGGTTAAAAACTACCAAAGTAAGATCCTTAAATGTGATAAGTGTCCATCACGTGAAGAAGAGATTAAAAAATCAGAAAATAAAATTAAATCACATGAAAATAAAATTCTAATTTTAAAAGAGAGTGAAAACACTAGAAGAGAAAATTCTATTAAAAAGCGCACTCAGTTATTGAACGAAAATGAATCTCTCAAAACGCAAGTCCAACAATTATCTACAACTTTAGGAAAATTTTCCAAAAGTGAAAAAATCATTAAATATGTTATTAGGAAAACAAACTGTTAGTCCTGTTAGACAAGGACTTAGGTATAATCAATCTTAACATGTTGAAATCAAAATTAATCAAGTCAAATCCGAGTGCACAATTTGTAGAAAAATAGGATATAATCAAAACAATTGTTGGTGTAGGCCGAAACATGTGAAAACAGTTCCAATTTGGGTTTCGAAGGGCACGAATACAAAATTTCTAAAAGTCAAACAAATCTATGTGCTGAAACGAACATATATAAATAGTTTTAGGTCTCCACAAACTAATTTTTCAAAATTTGTTGCCACTAACAACCATGGACCTATAAAAACAAAAATTCACAAAAATCTTCTCTCGTGTAGGTATGGTGGCAAGCTAAGGAATAACAACAGTATTACCTAGATTCTGGCTGTTCCAAGTACACAATGGGCGACAAATCAAAGTTCCTTAGCATAGTACAAAGGTGGCAGAATCACAATTGGCAACAAAGAAATATTATCGGTAAAGGTAAAATAGGTAATGGTGTATTCATCTTGAATAATATATTAAATGTGATAATTTGCACCATAATTCTGAATTTAAATTAGCCAGTTATGTGATAAAGATAATGAATGTTGATTATGATTCTAACTTATGAAAAATGTTGACTTTGATTATTCAAAATTGTTGGCCAATTATATTTTTTTATGTCGAGAACATTATAAGTACCACGAGAGTTTTTTGAACTATTTCACGTAAAATTGTATGGAATATGATGGTGTTTTATCGATTGATAATTACTCATGATACATGTGGATATATTTGTTTATTCTGGACTTATCACTATGTTCACTGTTTATTTATTTGCATGGTTTCAATTCAAATTCAAAAGAATTTCATTCAAAAGCTGTTAAAAATTATTTTAAGATATTTTTATTGCGCTCTTCATGGTCTGGTCTATGACATCAATCTAATGATATTCTTGAGTCTAAGAGAGATTCAGATGTAGATTACACTGGTAAATATAGTTGATAGAAAAATTACTAGTGGAACATGATTTGTGTTAAGACATTTAGTATTTACATCATTTTATAAGAAAATATCTACATATTTTTCATCTCAAATATTTTTCAAATAACAGACATTTTTCTTATAAAACCCCTTCTAGAAAATCAATTTTTTGTTGATCTTTTTTTAGATTAAACATTTTGGAAATTTTAATTTTATAATTATTTGTGGATTTGATTTTAAATGACTACATTAACTAATCTCACTTCGTACTGATTATCGAAAAATAAAATAGTGATTGAAAAAGTAATGAGTGTTGATATTGATCATATATTATAACTTGAGACAATATACTTTGTAAATTTCTTTAGAAATTTAAACAAGAGTTATAAAAAGCTTTTTATCGGTTAAAGTTCCATGACCATTTCCATTTCTACCATATTTCTATCGACCATCACTCATCAAAATCCATTATATTATGTCAATATATGGCATTTTGAATGGGAAATCATTCATTTTTCAATTTATTATATTTTTAAGCAATAAAGACATCTAAAGTATTCACTATCATTTAAAAGTCCTCACGGTTATGCATGGATGAATTACTTGGAATTTTTGATTATGTACTTCCAAGCGCATTTAAAAGTCCTCACGGTTATGCATGTATGGAACGCATATCAAAATTGATTGATTAAATAAACAAGTTGATTCTAATCCCATTTAGAGGTCCTCACAGTTATGCATGGTTAGAAGATACTTGAATTCGTTTATTTTTCTTTTAAAAATATTTGGAATACTACTAATCTCATTTAAAAGTCCTAACGGTTATGCATGGTTAGTAGATATTCAAATTCTTGATATAAACATGCCACAAATAGATACAACTATATGGTTTTACATCACCCTTATCATTCTAACAATGGAATATGCGCCTAACGGAGTATTTTTTATTTTTGTTTGACTTTTTATTAAAATTTAATATTTATACTGGAATGAATATTACTATTGTATTAATGTCAATCACTTTATCTCTATTTTTCTAGCACTACTACTCTTTTGCTGATAACAAAAGGGGGAGAGAAGAGTTAAGATTTTGGAAAATAAAGGTCAAATATTTTATTTTGTATATTATATTTGCATCTAGGCTTATTTGCATATATGTTATTTATTTTCATGCATATATGAAGGGGAGCTTTGTATAGAGAGGGAGCATTCAAATAAGGAGAGCAAATAGAGTCTACAATGTTCAAATACATTTAATAAACTCAAAATCTTAAATATATGTTTGTTATCATCAAAAGGGAGAGACTGTTGAATATGCTAGTATATGATTTTTGTTTGATGATAATAAACATATATATATATATATATATATATATATATTCATTAAAATGTATTTGTTAATGTACTATTATATTTTTCACATGATTAAATAAATATTTGATGAATAAAATAAATAACACAGAATTTAAATTCAAACAATTTTATTCAAACAAATATTTATTAAAATTTTGAATAGTATAAATTTGAGCTCTCACTATATATATACAATTTCAATTACAATACAATTTCAATTACATTACAATTATCATTTACAAATGCACCATGCTACATTTCACTCATTCGCTCGTATTTTATCTTCAACTCTATTCCAAATTGAATTCAGCATCTGAATTATATGCAAAGAAAACATTGACGCAGTAAAATTGAAAAAGAAATATTTTTGCAGTGTAAAATAAAATGATTTTTGAAAATATTAGTTGCCTCGGTTATTTGGGTTGTTCATCATCATTTAAATTTGAATTCATCATACACGAACAGCTTGTGACATGCACAGTGTATCATTGTACATGCCACAAGGTCGTGCACACCAATATACACTTGACAATAGTGCAGGGACAGGTGAGCACTAGGTCAAACCCGATCTATAAGCTAGATTCAAGTCGGGTGCAAATTCTAAAATCATCAATGAGCTAACTACACATGCAGAGGTAACATCAATATGCAAGCGATCAAGCTACAGCATGGCACAAAGGCACAGACCACACTCGAGTACACATGAAAACAACTCAAGTTCAAGGCAAGTGCAACAATAAGGGGAATGCACAAGACAACAGACATAAAAAGAAACTAGGACAAGTTCAACTACACATATCAGGCGTATGGACATGTACTTGATATAATCTAGAAACTCAAAGACAACCAAACCTGAATACAGACTCAGAGGCACCAAAGCATGCACAAGTTCATATGCAGACATGATGAAGCCAGTGATGCTAGATTACAATGTGAACAGGAACTCAATAATGACCATACTTATATGCATGCATACAAATCAGCAGTTCAATATCCAACCAAGTCTAACTAGACAGTGACAATAAGCGATGCATCAATGACTACAAGAACAGAAAACATCAAATATACAAAGACTCTAAGCCTGGAAGCATTTTTGACTCGAAGCAAGTGACTATGATCAATGTACATGCATGAATAGTACATCTGACTATATACAAAAAATTACAATGAAACTCAACCAAAGCCGAGTCACACATACATATATACATGTATACAACAGCTCAAAGTTTCAACTGCAACGACATGATGACCAATACAAACTCGAGTGTGCACAAGCTTCAAAACTAGTACAGTTCAACATTGGAGCATGTAGATGAACCAGATCAAAATCAGTGGCTCGACATGTACAAACAACTCACCACACAATGCAACAAAACAGTGAACAATGAAATACAACCAAAGATGTGTATATAAATAGACAACTCGAAGTGAACTGAGCATAAGCAAATGACACGGTAGTTTTGAACAAAGTCAAGTTAAATGCTAAAGTCATGGAATAGCAAGGTACAAGTTTGAACAAAGCAAAATCTAAGAAACTGATGTCAACAGCAAATTTCAGACCCAAGTCAACAGAATCAAAGTTCAAATGCCAAAAATTCAAAGTCGTGATGACCAAGGATCAAGCAAGTTCAAAATCGAAGCCGTGAGAATCAAGAAACAAAATATACGAAATTGAACTAGTCTAAAGAAATCACAATCATTCAAATATATTCAAGTGGTCGAAGAAAATCATCAGATAAACGAGATTATAGGGGATCAAACCCTATTTAACCCATTCATCATCGGCGTAGAAAAAGCATCGCGTTCAAGCAAGCTAACCAGTAAAGCAAAAAGAATAAATCACATATGATTTTGGTCTAACTCGAACAAATTGAACGAGCTGTGTGCAAACTAAAGAAACGGTCGATTGCCCAAGCAAATCAGAGGAATAGTCATTGTAATCGACAAAAAAACAATCGGCCAATTCAATTATCAAAAGCCCTAATTTTTTTGAAGAGGAACAAGAGAACGTGGCAGAAATTTTTTCTCACAAACATAAAGGATACGGGCTATAAAGGGGGAAGACCGGAGAACAATAAATTCTCTTTATTTTGATTTGGACCGGTCACTTATAGTTTAGGATTTTAGTTTTAAAATTATGGTTTTATTTTAATTTGTCTTTTAAATTTGTATTTTCTCTTTTAAATGTTGTAAATTCTAGTCGTTTATATAGGGGACGAACTACGGTGGTGTAGTTCGAGAATTAGCAACAAGGTAGCTAAGTTGTGGCAGGGTATTGAGCGTAGTGTTAGGTTAGTCGATAGCGCGTGTTGCGAGTTTACATGTGTAAGAGTCAGACTACTTAATTTCTATTAGAAACC
The DNA here is from genome assembly GCA_030765085.1 of Allium cepa. Taxonomy (NCBI): domain Eukaryota; kingdom Viridiplantae; phylum Streptophyta; class Magnoliopsida; order Asparagales; family Amaryllidaceae; genus Allium; species Allium cepa. Next base: position 90,379,184 of record CM060944.1, read on the forward strand.
TTGGGGGCATCACTTACGTAGAGTTTTGCCAAAGCTAGGTAAATCCGTGTGTTCTATTTTCTGTTTTTTATTCTGCTATTTACTATGCTGCTATTATTCTGCTACATCTGTATTGAAATTATTTTATATATTTCCGCATTAAATTTTTATAATTATTAGTATCACCCTATTCAACCCCCCTCTACGGTGAAATCGATCCTACATATTTCATTATACAGTATAACTGCTTATGTTCAGTGTTTGTAAAGATGGGTTTTATAACCGTCAGTAGTTATGACTCTGATCATCCTTGAAGGCATCATTATATATTGCTCTTGGAATTGTAAAAATATTTATTATATTTTATCCAATTGGTCCACTTATAGGGCTATATAATAGACATGTAATGAGTTTGAAATGAATAAATGAATATGCTTTTGATTTTTGTGTTCTTGTTGCCCTTAATGTTAATGATACAATAATTGTTCTCATTTTTTAATTGAAAAATAATATCAATGATGACTTTACTATAATTATTTTCTATTTTCGGATCTAAAAATGGAGGATGTTACAACTTGGTATAGAACTAAAGGTTTGTTTAATACTTAAATAAGGTTTTAGATAGAAAAACCCAAATCTAATAGAAAATGTGAATTAGGGAAAGGGATAACGCTGTTTGAACATACTTATTATCTTATACAAGTATTATATCTATCTATATTCTCTCCTAATTCTTTCACCTATTCTTATTAATCTCATGAAGACTCATATGCATATTACGAGAATAAAATTTACGGGCACCATAAGTGAATGACATAACTTGGGAGGTGAAAGCATCATGACTAGTGGAAAACTTCATTCCAATGAAGGAAATGATAACCAAACTATCAATGCTAATGTGAGTGTTAGAACCTACCAATTTATATGCGGATGATGTACCAGCTATTTGTGAATATGATGTAAGTCGAGCTGCGACTGGTTTGACATGAGGAAACGTGGTAATGTAAAAGCAATCATGCTTGAGTAGATTCTCGCGATAAATTTACAGATTAAGTTGAAATTTCACTAGTCTAGAAGGAAAGCCATTTCTAGTTTCAGAGAATTCCATCGAAGTGGTGGATTCGCTTCTTTATTGTGAAAATATTTTTGCTGAATTGGGTTTGACTGATGAGCAGAAGAGGAGGTTGGCATTTAGATAGCTATAAGGGGCTTCTTTGTATTGTTGGAACAATGTAACTATGGTTATGCTGGAGAACAACCTTGCTTAGGTTGACTTTAAGGAAAGGTTCAAGGAATGGTTCTTGCTTGAATAGAAAAATGTACTCTGTTTAGGAAGTTTGTGGAATCTTGATAAGGGAATATAATCATAATGGAGTATTCGACCAAGTTTAGTGAACTTTCAAGGTATGGGAAGACCATGATTAACATCTTGCTTACGAAGAATGAGAAGTTAATTTGGGGGTTGAATACTGAAATTGCTAAGTTGGTTATGTTGCAACTCAGGGGTCCATACCTTGTTGTTGTATATATGGCTTGGTGGAATGAAGGCTATCTTACATTGCTTGGAAAGAACAAGTTTGCAAACAATAAGGGTTTCTAGGGCAAGAAGAAGAAAATCTTTAATAAGAAGAGAACTCAGAAAAGTGCAGTTTCGAAGAAAAGATTATTTGAGGTGTCTTTTACAAATATGAAAAGAAAATGCACTTTGCTAAAGAGTATCTTTTTGGGGACAACATGAAGGATGTTGATAAGAAAGGAGTGAGATGTTGTATCTACAATAAGATAAGGCACTTCAAGAGAGAATATCCCGAATTGGTCAAAGCTGTTAAGGAAAGGTTTTTTCTTTGGGAACTATAGCTTTCGAACCGACAGCTCCGGAGAAGGAAAAGACTATGCTAGGAGGTATGCTTCTATTCCTAGCATGCCTATAAAAGTCTTGTTTGATACTAGAGCATTACACAATTTATAATTAGATGTTTGGTAAACAAATTAAACGTTGAATCAACACACCTTATAACCTCTCTGAAGGTTGCAAACCAAATAAAAGGTTATGTAATTAATGAAATGTGACCATTTAGAGCTTGACATGTTAGGTCATAAGTTTACCTACAATTTTTATGTATTTGCTTTTGATGATTTTAGGATAATTTTGGTATGGATTGGTTAAGCCTATATGGTGCTAGGATATTTTGCCAAGATATAATAATATTCTTATGACGAAGTAATCGGATTTTATGACGAAGTAATCGGATTTTATGCCGATTAGAAGAATCGAGTCTCGATGTATATGTGTAATTGTGTGTGTTGATTGTGTAGAAGATGAAATAAATTAATTTTTTATAGTAGTTAATACGCTAATGCTTTTGAGCCAGTGGAGTTGGCAATGTTCATAGTATGTAAAATTTAGAGGTGTTAGCTTCTTTTAGAGTTCGTATAAGGTCGACGGCCAGTTCTAGCCAAAGTACGGCAACGATTTCCTATTTGCAAGTTCGATCGGTGTTGATCAAAATAGTTGTTACAGATAAAAAAGATTATCTGTTACAAGTAGAATGAATCAGAAGATTGGAATCGAGATCGATATATTGAATGATTTTGCACTTGACCAAAGAGGATAGTTGTGAAAGAAGGGATGCTTATGTATTTTGAATGTAAACAACCCAGGGGAAGAAGTCCATAGGGAATATCATAAATTGAAATTTTCCATTTATCCTCGATGTATGAAAATGTAAAAGGATATGAAAATAAGTTTCTTATAGGAAGGGATATAGAGAGTTGTTACGCTTATGTGTGAAGAAATATCTAAATTAGCAGTAAGTAAAAGAAAAACATCAAAAGCTGAGTGGATTACTTCAATCTTTAAAAGCACCACTGTGGAAATTGGATTCTATGTCGATGGACTTTATAGATAGGTTGTCAAGGTCAAATAGGGGAATGAAAGCATTTGTTTAATACCCCAAAAAATTTAATAATAAATTAAAATAATAATAAGGTTAAAAAATGAAATTTTACATTAAAGGAGAAAATTATAAATTTTAGAAAATGTTGGAATTAACCCTCGGGAGTTATTCCTTTGCGTTTGGAACATCGTTTACAGTTTGGAACATCGTTTACAGTTTGGAAACACATATAACTTGTTAAATTTTAAAAAAAGGTGCAAAATAGTGGAAAATATGAACAGTGGCGTTTTCCTAAATATGAATTTCGGACCTAAGTCGGGAAATCCTTGTTTTCAACTATAAATTTGACCTAGCCTGCACTATTTCTTATTCTAAGCACTAGTCACTACCTGTTTGTATATTTTCTTTTCATCTCTCTCAGAAACTCCTTAATCTAAACAACTCTTCTATACCTTAAAAAACTTCTACATCAAAGTAAAGATGAAATAAAGGAAAATAATTAAAAGAGAGAATCAAGATTAGTAGAAGATGAGAAAATAAAGGCGATTCAAGTCATGATAGGAGGAAGAAAGCTTTAAAAAGATGAGTGAATAAATTATAATATTTATGTTGGTTATAAGTTTTAACGACCTGCCTTTTTTGGTCGGTTTAAGCGGACACACATGCCGGACTCAAACCATTCAAAAGGGCAGATTATTATGGGGTAAATAAGAAAACAGAAGGAAATAAAAAAATACAGAATCTCATAGAAGAATGACAAAATATAATAATCAAATAACAGCTCATGAAGCTGTTTACAGATTAATTTCATTATACTAATACAATAAAGAATCAGAGTTACAGACAACGGGAATAAATAAATAAATGCAGTGGAACAACATGATGTAGTGGAATACATATCATAAGTAATAATAATAGTACAAATCTTCATCTTCGTCTTCCAAAAATAAGGTCTTCAACCCTGAAATGCTCAGGCTGACCCTAGCGAATTGAAAAGACAAAACACTCGAGTCAGAACTAAAAGATCTTATGTAAGTTTAATCATCGGTAAATATGCGTGTGACGGCATCAGAGATGTTTACCGGGTTTGACATCTCCTATCCAATGTCAAACGTGGGTGTAGTAACTTAAGAGATGTTCGGGATTCACATCTCCTAAGGATCCGTTAAACTATCTACTATGTAGTACAATACGCTATTATAATATGTCTACAGTAAAGTAAAAGTATTAAAATAGCGTTAAGGCGTTACCCATATCCCCCTTAACACATTTTATATATTCCCATAGTCTATACAGTAACATAACTCCCTCCATAAACTGGATGGCTATTAGAGGGCGCTCCATAGGTATGGTACAAAACAAACTCGTAGAAGGCGCGATAGGGCATGTGAGCACAGTACTCGAGGCAAAGTCAGGGTAGATGTACCAATTGCACTCTTGGACTGGTGGTAACGCATAGCAGCCACTATCGACCACCTAGGACACACTCCCATATCAAAATTGGGGGCGGCCACCAAATCAATCACAAAGTCAAAATAGTATCAAAGAAATCTACCCGATAGGAGGAACCTGTTTTATTCACATCTAAGCTGACTCGCGGGAGTCGGGGTTACGTTAATACCTTATAAAGAAATAGTTCGCCAAACCATCCTACTTCATTTCTGGAATCTCCACCACGTACACATTTGTTAAGGTGGTTTTGGATATTGGCAGAGAGTATAACAATATCTGATCCCAGTCTCTTTAACAACCAAATGCTTATTACATACCGGATGGTTCTTTTCCATTTCCAAAATCATTTCATAATTGCTATCAAAATAACATATTCAGTTCAAACCATATCACTTCGAAATTATATTCACTTTGAAAGCATATTCACCTTTGAAATCATATCGCTTCCCAAAATCATAATTTCTTTAAAATCACATTTCCAATTAGGGTATATCCTTACTTCAAAATCATCATATTCAATTAGTTATAACATTTAAATCCCAACTTAGGTTATAACATTATTTAACCATATTCTCTTTTAAATCAATGACGTTGGATATAAACACTTCCCCTTTACTTAGTCTGAAAATTTAGAAAATGGTTTAAATAGCTATAAATAGTTAAAATAGTTAAATACTTTAAAATAGTTAAAAGATCCTGTTGAGTTGATTTAAGATAGTTAAATCGATTTAAAATAGACTAAATAAAATTAAAATAGATTAAATAGCTATAAAATAGAATAAATAGATTTAAAATAAGTGAAAATGGTAAATTAGTTTTAAAATAACTTAAATGGTTTAAAATAGGTTAAAATTATTTAATATAGTAAATATAAGTTAAAATAGTTTAATAATTTGAAAAACTTAAAATTTAGAATCTTTAAAATAGTATATTTTAAAACAGTTTATATTAAAAACATGAAATTGAAATTTATATCAATTTAAACTATTTATTTCCGTTTAACATTTGGACTAATTTCAATTTCCAAAAACCCAATTTCATTTCTTTCAATTCAAATTCTCAATAAAATGTTTCATTCTACATCGCTTCCAATCCATGATTGAAATATCAATTTAAATTATTCCAATTCCAATACATTTCAAAGTTATATTACAACTATGTTGATAACTCAATTTCGATAAACTTCACTTATACTTAGAATTCAACTTTTAAATCTCAGTTTAATTTCTTTAAACTATTACTCAAACCAATTCAAATTTTTTCACATAAAAATTGAATTTGGATAATAATTTAATTTATATAATCAAGTTTTATTTAAAAATATGATTTAACTAAAATCAAAAACTAAGGATTTTAAAATCGTTTAATTTAACCAATCCGGTGTCCGTATATAATTCTCTACCCTAGGGTCAAGTGATATGGATATTTATCATGTCAATCCGCAATTTAAATTTTTACGGTTATATATCTTTTCAAACCGCAATCCTGAAAAAAATCCATAAAATTGCTCGAGTCTATCGTTTCAACTCACAATGATTTTTTCGTAATTTATTGATCGTTCGGGTTTATATCATTTCTACCCATAGTGATTTTTCTAATAGTAATTAAGGGAACTTGCAGAGTGATAGCATTTCATAAATCAATTATAGCTTCCACTCATCGAATAATAAATTCAAACATCCATCATAATCATCATTCAATTAAGCCAACAAATATCAACAATAAACATATTGTTATATGCAGGTAATTAACTGGAAATTTAAATTCAAAAAAATATTAAATGAAAATTTAGTTTTAAATAATTTAAATTAACAGGAACAACAATTTAAATATACCAACCAGCCATAAATAAATTCCTAATCACATCATAAATTTAATTTAACTAACATAAGAAATTTTAGAAGTTGTGAGTGGGTCAAATCACCCACCTTCGATTTTAAATCGAATTAAAAACAAATTTGGGGCCTGAATTTAAAAGGTCTCAAAAGTCGACCAATCCAGTGTAAAAATGTCTGGAATTTTGATACGATCCCGCTAAAACAAACCGCGTCCAAATCCAAGCTCGTATGAGAAAGTTACGTTGATTAGAACATTTGAATTTCAAAATAAAATAAAATTAAATAATAAAAATACAAGGCCACGTCACCTTGATTTCCTCGAACCGAAGCCCTAAGCGAAGCGCAACCCAGTTCGAACGCCAGCCGCCATTACTTCGCAAATTATCGCCGCCTTCCTAATGATCTACTACCGGATCTACTTGCGTCACCACTTGCCCTGCCTCCGCCGCCCACCTAGGCCAGTCGCCGTTGATTCTAGTCACCCTTGGAGCCCGGCGCCGTCGCAACGAATGTCCACCAACACGGCCAATCAAATGACCATAAGCACAAATGAATGAAACCATGTTGACTTTGCTCGAGCCCCTCTTCCCAATGCCGCCTCCTGATTGTCGATCGGACGACGATCCACCGTTGGATTGCAAAACCCTAAAACAAGTGGCCGAGGTTCATCCTAAGTTTCTGGACAAACATTGAATCGATTGACAAAAATGAATTGCAGATCTGAGATGCCTCGTCGAGAGCTTCGAAATGGTATATAATTTGTTAGGGTTTAGAGAAGTTTGATTTTGGGATTTGAATTTGATTTGGGATTTCCATTTTGGGAATTGTTTGTCTGCCATTGCAAAGTGAGAAATAGATGGAATTATACGTAAAGACAAATGGAATAGGAAATGAGAAAGAATTAGTGTTTATAGTGAGCTATTTATAGGAAGAGCTGAAAATAGATGAGCGGACAAGATTCAATTAAATGATAAATTCCCCGAAAATCCCTTTTCGACTCCGGAACGAAAATGGTTAATCTCATATATCAGAATAGATGTTTTGGATAGTTTAAACTTAATGGTTTCAAATCCTAAACCCATCGTATGAAAAAGTTATCTTAAGATTAGCTTATTTCAAATAGATTTTAATTAAATAAATTTCTAGACATTTCAAGCCCATACGATCAAACAACAGGTCCGATCGATACAAAACTTGAAATCCTACAATAATTCACTATTACAGATCCGATGAAACTGGTTTCGTCGAAATCTAGGTTAGTTGCCAAAATGGCTATTTTCACGTTAACTTGATAAATTAATATTAAATGGATTAAATCACTTTTTCAATTCAAATTTAGTTATTTATAATTTCTATCATTTTGGATTACCTAGTAATTTAAAATCCTTTAGAACAAATTTCTATAATACTTTAATGTTAAATAATTCACCAATTACAATGCTCAATTTCAATTCCAATAAATTCAAAGATTTTAAATTTAATTTCCAATAATTCCATAAAATTTTGATTTCCATCTTGTTATTTAACCAATTATTACTCTAAGGATATAATTACATTGGTTTATATTTTATTACATTAATAATTTACAATTTCATCTTAATTTTTATTAATGTAATATTTAATTTCATTTAATTACAATAAATCCATTTGTTATAGCTTAAGTTCCAATAAATTGATCAATCTTGATTTTCAGTTATTTTTATTTAATCAATTATCATACTATGAATAAAATTTACAATGGTTTCATCTTATTGAATTAATATCCTACAGTTATCAATTTAATCTATATCAACTGCACTAATTAAGTGAATTAATTGCAATTGATTTCCAATTTAATTTAACGGGTTAAATAAATAGTTAACATATAACAGTTGTTACCTTTAACTTTTAATCATACTTATAAGTTTATTATTCCCAAGAAAATGTTACAGTTACTTACCTAACACTGATTTTATTCAATTCCATTAATTTATGTACTATTCCATAAATTAGTCCCATATTTACATCTGTTTTTCTTATATTCAATTTATAACCAAGTATAACATTTAAATTATTACAATTAATTAGAGTTTCATTTAAATTGTTAATGATTCACTATAATTAACATTGTTAAATTTCATTTTAGTTATTAGTTCATTATTAAATTATGAATTTTTATTTCTTCCAACATTAAATAAAAAAATCTTATTAAATTAACTATTTTTAAATTACAAAAATTATGGGTCGTTACATATGTAGATGAATTCCTAAATAATCCTATATGATTTGAAAATATAATTGTTGAATTTTAATAATAATTTCAACTTATATTTTATTTGAATTCCAGTTTAACTTATGAATTAAAATGAATAGTGATGGTGGAAAACCCTAGTTGAATAGAAAAATAATTGAAAAAGGGAAAAAAAAAAACCAGATTAATGAAATTCATTTCAAATTCTATGAGGGTGGATCTTTATTGATAACGTTCCGATTGGTTTGGAAAATGAAGAAAGCAATACCCTTTATTTCACTTTGAATAGTTTTGAAATTTGAAATATAGATAGAATTTTCATTGAAAGCACACTGGTAGTTTTAAATAAAATGGTGTAAATATATGTATATAATCGTGAAATTAAAAGGTTAAATTCATGTAAATAATGGTATGATCTTCATATAAAAATATGGTTGAAAACATGTCCTTAAACCATGTTCGAAATCATGAAGATGATGAATAAAAATAACAAAAATAAACAAATAGTAAAAATCTAGAGAAATACCAAACTAACATCTGTAAACCCAGGTCAAATGTCCAAAAATTCAAACCATACATCTAAATTAGTGGTTTGACGTCTAGATTTCAGGAAATTCAACTAAGAGCAACTAATTTGAGTTTAACTGGATTCAATCGTCCGAATCCTTTTTCAGACATCCGAAATTGAAGTTTGATGTGTGAAAAAGGGAGTCATACATTTGAAAGCCTAGAAAATTATTTTTTATGAGGAGGTCAGAGTCCTAGATACCTAATCTGACATTTGAATTGTTTTTGCAATCACGGGTTGAACTTGGACTTTATGCAGGCCAAGTAGGGCGAACAGAGGGACTTTATCCCTTTTTCTTGACTATTAGGAATTTGTGTAGCTTAATGGAGTAAGTGTAACGAGTGGTATACTTCATGGTGGGTGTAACATGGAACTCAATAGGGTGAGGGTTACGAGTGCGAAGAAGCTCTTATTGTTACTGGGCACGCCCGATCACAAGTTAAATATGTAGAAACTAGGGAAGTTAAGAAGATGCATCCACATAGTAGGGTTACATGGCTAGACAGCTGCTAGACCTACGAGGGAGTCACTATAGTGATTTTCTTATTTCACAAGATTAAAAGATAAAAGGATATGGTTACCATTAAGAAGTTGAAAGAAATGCTTACTTGCACCATAAACCATCGAGTAAGTATGCTTAACACTAGCCCAGGCAAAGCGATGTTCACCCATAGTGTAAGTGTGATATACATAGTTCATCATTAAGATGTTAACTCAATGTTGGTTAGGAAATTATTTAACAGGGCCTTATACTAGGAATGGACCTAGAGTTGTTACACGTTGGTTTGAAACCTTGGTAAGTTATTATTAGGTGTAGGTGTAATTAGAATAATGCCCTTGATTTGTAAAATAACCAATGCTTTATATGTAATACTAAAGCATAAATGGACACCTTAGGTCATGTAGGTTATAAATCAAGTTAATTGTTTGTGAGCACAATACATTAGTGATATAATTCATTCATCAGACATTGTATGAACCACACCTTCTCTTCCCCTTTCATACTAACTATGAAAGCATAGGCTAGTAGGTGGTTTGGCTTAGGCATGGTGGACAAAGGAGGAGACCCAGCGGTCGAAGTTATATTCTTTACAGTTACACTCTTGTACTATTCATTTTGTTGTATTATCAATCAGACACCATGTTGTATTTTGATACTTTAGTATGTCAATAGTTGTATGGAGTATGTATTGTTGAGACTATAATCTTATTTGATTATTTTTAGTGTTTATTTTTTTTACTGTAAGTTCAGAAAATGTAGGATGCTTTGAATTTTATATTAGTCTCTAATTATCTAATGTTCTAAAAACCCGATGACTCATACTTTTTAGCATGAAGTGAGTTTGATAGTCAATTTAGGCATTAAATTGGTGTGACCGAAGTGCGGGTTATCATGGTTGCTATTAGAGCTTAGGTTCATGATTAGTTAGGGATTAGGTGCATACTGAGAGTGCGTACTTGTATATTTTCAAAAGTTATTATATACATACGTACAAACATATATGTATATAAGTATAACGCAAACACATCCTTATAGTTCCAATAATGCTTAAACACTATTTAAGGAAAGTAACTAATAATTTCTATTTGAGCAATCATACTGGAAATATTTCTGGTCAGGCAGATGAGGTTCCGACCATGAACATTCCTATATGGTTTCGCCAGAACCTTCAAGCAAAAGGCTAGAATGAGCTCAACCCCAATGGAGGATCTATAATGCAAGCACAAATTGTAACCCCAGCGCCTCGACCTACTTTGGATTTTTCCTAGTTTATGTTGGGATTTCCAAAGTCTAGGTGGAAAGAACTATTATGGAACTGAATCATTTATGGAGATATGATATTGGTTGAGGAACCACGATAGGATTTTTTTTCTATGATATGTGTGGACGATGCAGTTAAGAGATAGTTAGATCTATGGCATTTGTAAGGAGAGTCATTGAACTGGTAAGAAATTGTTGTTGTTGAGACTAGTATTTCTTGGACCATTTTAAGAGGTGTTTTGAGACTAATTCATTTGTGAAGTAGAATAGGGAGTAGAGCTAGAGAAGTTCATTCATTTGAAGCAAGGTAGCCACAGTGTCAAGGAGTGTGTGAATGATTTTAATCAGTTGGTGAAGTATGGTTTAGACCTTATAAATACGCTAGCGAAAAAGGCAACGAAGTTTTCTAAGGGGTTAAATTCATCATTCAGAGGTGTTGCTTTGATCCATGTACATATTGGAGCTACTTTGAGAGCATGGTTGTGAGATCGTTGCAAAATTCAATTGGGAAAGAGGAACTTAAGAAGGTAGACGTTAAGCTAGATCAGCAAGGCAATCGTAGAAGTGGAATAGCAGCTCAAGTTACGATAAAGAAGCCAAAGTTTGAGTGTAAGAAGTTCCAAGGCAGGGGAAATTTTGTAGTGGATTGTAGGGCGGATATTGCAAAGATCAAATGTTGCAACTATGACCAATTTGGGTATGTGAAGAAAGAGTGTCTGAATGCACCAAAGACTTCTAGCCAAGTGGTTCTAGCATATGCGCTAGATGTTATTCTTAGCCCGAGCATTGGTCCAATTATGGATAAGTGAAAGAAGGTCATCATAGAAGGTATGTTAGCACTTTTTCATTTATCTCATCGTACTCTACTGGACACCGAAGCATCATACTCATTCATTTCGAGTAGACTAGTAGATCAATTACACTTAGGCAATAGTATAATTACCGACATTGTAGTTATATCAAACTCTGTTGGAGGATCTACTCATTTATCTATGGTTTATAAGGGTTTGAAGTTGTATATTTATAATGTCGAATTCGATTGTGATGACTTGGTTTCCAGATTTTGTGAATCTAGTTTAATTTTGGGTATAAACTGGATGTGCGGAGTAGTACTGGATCGTGATTGTAACGGCCCGGAAATTTCGATCTGGAAAATTCCAGATAGCTAGAGAAAAGAAGAAAAAGACAGAAGAAGAACAGAAAAGAAATACATAATCTCACATTCACAGCGGATAAAATATAATATCAATAATAGTTATACCAAAGAAAACTTGTATCTATCAATTTTACAAGATATTTCAATTTTACAACAATTTTATACAGCATTGGACAGATACAATTTATATTATGTCTCAGAAATATACATACAATATCATAGTGTAAATTATCCATACGTTCCTGCCATCCAGCTCGTTCCTGAGCTCCAGAACGTCCTTACCTGAAAATCTGTAATACTCGGTCTGACCCGAGCATTACATCAAAGTAACACCCGGGTCAGGCTGGAAACCAGCATGAGTAAACCCATCTAACTTGGAATACAAAAGCATACCATTTATATGAACCCGGGTAACTTATATCAATGTACACTTCACAAGTCATTATAGACATCAACTATTTCACATATCAATTTCTAAGTGCTAAACTTAGATTAAATGTTCCAATTTACTTAAATCATTCCAAACCAGCTTATTGATTTCACATATCAATCTACAAAGGATCGAAATGGTTTCGGATATTTACTAATACCCGACTCTGGTCTCTTCGAATCCAATGTTCCTTAACCCAAGTTATTCAAATGAATATAATTCAAACTTTCTAAATACAGGATCAATGCATTTCGATAGGTGACCATATTATTTCAAAACTGCTCAAATCAAACAGTATCATTTATCCATACATAAGCAAGGATCCAATAATCACATTATAAATAATTTAAAATGAATTAAATTAATTTCTTCATCAATATAAATCTTGCTTATATAACCATCAATTAATTATAAACAATTAATTAATCATTCTCTATTTAATCACCTTAATTAAACGCCCTTGATTAATTATTCTTTAATTACACTAAAATAATTATCCCTTTTAAATTAAACCATAATTATTAATCATTCCTGATTAATCTCATCCAGTAATTAACTACCCTTAATTAATTCATTAAATTACTTGAACTCACAAAGTAATTAAACTCAAATTAATTCCATTAACAAATCACCACTCATAAGCAAGATAAATTAGTCGCCCATTACTAACTCAATCAATTTTAATTACTTTAATCATTTATAATCTTGCTTCCTTAACAAAAATTATTAATTAATCACCCCTTAATTATCTTTTCTAATTACATTCAGCAATTAGCATTTAATTAATTTACCTTATTCATTAATCAATTTTGATTAATCACATTCAGTAATTAATTTCCTTGATTACTTCATTAAATAATTATTCTTTAATCACTTTCCATCAAGTAATTATCCATTAATTAATTACTTCATTTAATAATTACACCTCAATAATTTCCTTAAGTAATTTTACTTAGCCCTAATTAATCCTTGATTTAGTTCCCTTAATTAATAAATCCTTTAGTTAATTACCCAAGTAATTAAGCCTTATTTACTTACATTAAGAATTTATCCATTAATTAATCTTCTTGATTAATGATATTAGATAGTCACTATCCTTAACTTATTTCTAATTAGCAATTATTCAACAGCTACACTAAGTGATTATACCTTAAATCAAGTAACTATTACTTGAATAATTTAACTTTATTCGTTGGTAAAATTTATTTTAATCACAAATTAATTAACCTTAAAATTTCTAATTAATTAATCCGCAATTAATCACATCAATAAATCTTTAAATTACTTAGGTTGATTTATTAACCCTTAATTATTAATAAATCTTTTAATCATAAATATCTTTAATAAATTACACAAGTTAATAACTTGTATATAATTATTTTAACCCAAGTTAAAATAGTTTTAAAACATTAACTTTAAAATTATATTATGGGAATCTGGCTTTGAAAACTTACTCATTATTTTCTTAAAAACTGGGCGATTACTTAAATTGAATCTTGCAAAATAGTTTGACCAAAGTCACTGATTAAAGCCTTGGAACAATACGCTAAATAACATGGCTACAACATAAACTTTTAACTCTGATCACCCTCTCGAACCCAAGCCCTTGCTACTTCGAGTTTTCCACTAAACCTCTTCGAGACAAAACCCAGTTGACAAGCTTCTTCCCAAAAGCTTCAACCCTTCAGACGAACATCAGACACGAGACAATACTCGTGCACATGCACGCTTGCTCCAGCCACTACCGGCCCATGCTCCGACCACCGACCATTCAAAGTCAACCTTGCCATCGCTTACAAGCCCACAGTTCATCGGTATTGACAACGGAACAAAATCGAGCCACCCAACTCCCACTGGAACCCAATACTACAACAAAACTTGCCCCGCTGACGATCATTCCGACCACCGGAGACTACAACTTTGTGCCTGACGACCACCAAAGCTCTTAGCTCCATCTCCTACTCCTTCGACCCAACTTGACTCAATGTTGGCGCCGCAAATCCAAGAAATCAAACTTGACCCAAAAACTTAACTTAAGCCCTAAATCACTCCCGTCCGACCATCTCACAGCTTAGAAAAATGCCGCACAAATTTTCGCCAACTACTCTCCTCCGCAGCCACCTTCAGGCCAAACGTTGGCCTACCTCATTGATTGCCTTACCGGAATTTGCCCAAAAACTTCCTTCCATTCTTCACGATAATTCTCACAATCCACAACCTTAAAAATTATGATACTTATACCAAAAATCATGTTTTTCACAATCGATTCAGATCATATATTCAAAACTCGAGATTTAACTACTTAATTTTTTTTTTATTTGAATTGACTTACCACTGTAAGTTTTAATTTATCATACTTACTTCAAGTGTATACTTAAATCTATTGTTAATCACTACAACAACTTAATTTCAAGGATTCTGACATAAAATTTTATATAATGAGTTATTGTTTTCTTTAAGATTTAGATTTGTGTCAGTAAACGGAGATAATACAAATTCTGAAACATACATCCATACTCACTCTCAAATATATATGCAACCACCTCTAAACAAGCATGCAAAAGGTACTGCTTATCAAAATTTCAAAGATCATTTCATGCAAACTCATATAAAATCAGATTAAGCTTTGAAATTCTAGTTTACTCACATTCTTATGAAGGAACAGAGAGCTTATTGAAGCAGTTTTGCAAGTTGAAGACTTGAATTGCTTTTGAACTGGAACTCCCTTTTTTTATGAAAATTGAATGCCATGATACCTTGAAAACTTGAAGAGGATACATGTTGAAGAAGATTACAGGCTAGGGATTGAAAATGCTTTATAGACTTTGATTGAGGAATTTGCAGGCTTTTGAAAACTGCTTATAGGGCTTGTTCTGAGTTTTGAAAATTATTTACAAATTTTTAAAAAAAATTGAGTCAGAGCTTTTGTAAAAACTTTCAGGCTGTGATTTTTTTTCATTTTCTTTGAGGAATGAATTTTTTTCTTTCTAAGTTAAGCTTTGCTTGCTTCTTGAAAAGAGAAGAACGGAATGAGGTAAGAAAATGTAGATTATGTTTTATCAAAATTAAAGAAAAAGAAAGAGAAAATTAAGAAGGACACATGTTCAATTTTCTACATTTGTCACAACCATTATTTAACCCTTAACACATGTTAATACAAGGATTAATAACCTACCACTTGTCATTATAAAAAAAAATTCCTTAACTTTTCTTTATATATATACAAAGTACAAAAATTTCAAGTATATAAAAATGTATTTAAACCCTTGTTAACTCTTATTTTAGGCTATTATGTTTTGAACTACTAAATATTTGTTTTTATTAATCTATGTTAATATCCTTAATACAAATCAAAATAAACTCCTTTATTCAAATCTCATTTAACTAACATTTTTTTTAAACACTTATTTTTTTATATATTATATTATAATTATATACAATTTTTTTACAGAAAATGTTTTAAACCAATTACACATTGAGTAAATTACCTATATATATATATTATTTAAAATCCAAATTATTAACTAAGGCATTTATTTAAATCTTAAATTCAAGTTCAAATTCAAACTCAAACTCAAATTCAAATTTGAATCACAATTTAGGTATAACTATTTATTATCATATTTATTTGTTAAATCTATAAATCAGTATTTTTATTAATTAAATTCAGTTAATTTATCGATTACAGATATTCTAAAATCCGGGTTATCACATTCTTCCCCCCTTTGAATCTTTTCGTCCTCGAAAAGGAACGAAGCCAGAATTTATTAAATATTTTAAAACTAGTTAAAATATTCTTTGATCATTTTAAAACACTTTTAAAATCTGTAATACTGCCAAATAATTTTATAAAAATATTTTTATAACTCCATGTTTCAATAAGTCCATCCTTGTTCTTATAGAAATTCAGTCATACGTTGATCAGGCGTATGACTGAAAATCTATAAGTACTTGGTAAACCCGTTTCAACACCCAGTGAAAATACTTTGGAAAATAATTTTATTGAAAATATAGAAAAAAGTTTTTGAAAATAGAGGATATACTTTGGTGACAATGCTCTGGATATCATCACCCCCATCCATGGTCACAGTTACATTCCAGGGTTACGTTGCCGTCGCAGCAAAAGTCCATGTAACTACAGGCTCTCAGCGGCCTCTCGATTACGCCATGGATCCCATACAACAGATCACAGTTACATCCAGGGTTACGTTGCCGTCACAACAAAAGTCCATGTAACTGCAGGCTCTCAGCGGCCTCTGATTTTCGCTGTCGAAATGAAACCTCTCCACTCCTACATAGGTCGCAGTCTGCCGATAAAAATCAAACGCAGACTGTTGGCTCTCAGCGGCACACACAACTTTCGCTATGTTATACCATAGGTCGCAGTCTACCGATATAAAATCAAACGTAGACTGTTGGCTCTCAGCGGCACACACGACTTTCGCTATGGTATACTCTACTCATAATCCCTAGGAACTAGTTTAGTCCGGACTCCTCACAGGATCAACTTTAGAACCCCCCTTGGGGCTCAAGGCAGCACCACCCAATGGTACTCCTGAGAAGTTCATTTCAAGGGAGTGCCTTCATCAAAACATTTTATACTATACACATATAGTATTTTTTTAAATCATACACCTAGTATGACCTCATATAAAGCTCCTTTACAAAATCGATTATTCCAAATCGATAATTCTCAAACTAGGCTTTTCAAATTCTCATATTGATTTTACCCAAAAAATCAAAAGCCTTTCCAATCCAAATCCAAAGGTTCCCAAAAGCTTTTCCAAAATCCTCATAAGATCCTTTATATATATATATATACACACACACACAGATATATATAATTTTTAAAACTTTGGATCATTTCAAACCTGTATAAAACTCCTTTTTATACTTCAAACACTTTCAAAACCCCTTTTTCTTTTGGCAAAAGATTCAATAAGGGGAGTTTTATCTTATATTACTAAGATATATAACTTTATTTATCCAAAATCAAATATCCAAATTTGATTACTCCTTTCAATATCATTTTCATTCAAATCCGTACAATGTACACATATCATCCGTACGCTATACCAATCTGATCGCTCACTCGATCACACAATTTCACTTCCGAACTAGTATCGTCCACCCAACTTCCTAGTGCGGACACAGATCTTGTTTCTTGATCAGAAACTGTCATTCTCCTTACATAGTCATAACTACGATAAAGAATATCCAGAACCAATCAACAATCCATATCCAGGTTCGCCGTCGAAAATCGAGTGAAAAATCCCACTCGGATCGTTATAACTATCTCAAAATTCTGTGTTCGAATCTGGATCAAATTATAAGAATTGAATAACATACGTACACCCTACGTATTTATCTTTATTGGTTATTATCCAAATCAATTCTATTTCTATTCATATTTACTTTGATTTTCATTCACTTACTCACAATTGCTTAAATCCATTCGGATTATCACCTCTATTCTTATCTCGATTGGATATTTAAATAATAACAGTTTAAACTCTGTCCAGTTTAAATTTAGAAAATAGCTTGAAAAGTTAAAAATAGATTAGTAGTTGGAAAATAATTACTAGTTTGTAAAATAGGTATAAAAATAGTTAGAAAATAGTTAAAATAATTATAGAAATTTTAAATAATTGCAGAATAATAATAAGATAATAATTAGTTTTGTAAAATAGTTGAAATATAGTAATTAGTTTATAAAACGGTTGGAAAATTATTAAACAGTTTCAAAAATAATTGTAAACAAATATAAGATAGTTTGGCTTTAAAAGAAAAGTTGTGTATATAATGAATAGCTTGGAAAAATAGGTTTATATTAAAATAATTTATATTAAAAATAGTCCAGAGTCAAAACCGTTCACTTCCCAATCTCCATTCTCATCAATTCAATTTAAATTCCCTCTTCCATTTAAATTGACCCAACTCAAATTTAAATAATCTCCAATTTCCATTGAAATTGATTCAACCCCAATTCAAGTTAACTTAATTCTCAATTCCTTTTCAAATTTAAATCAAATCCCATTTGATTTTAAAACTATTCAATTTTAATTACAATTCCAAATTATTCAAATCAATTCAATTCAAATTTTCCATTTGAATCTTATACTTATACATCTTCAATCACAATTTCAACTAATTCAAATCAAATTCAATTTGAACTAATTCAAATTTCAAATTTAAACCATCTCGAACTATATAAAATCGAGTTAATACTTCAAATGCTGATTTAATTCCTTTAAATCAATTTACCTTTAAACAATTTAATTTTGAGTCAAATTCTCAAAATTCCATTTAAATTATCTTTACTTAACTCATTACAAGATTCAAGTAAGAGTTTCAAACAATTTTAATTTACAAATTCATTTCTTAACATTCAAATCTAAGTTCAAAGAATTCCATCCTTAATTTTAAATTTAAGTTAAATTTTATTTATCTCTGCAATGGATATATTGCCACAATCCATTTCTTCATTTTATTTAAACAAATCAATTTACATTTCATAAATTATCTGTAACAATGGAATGATATCAGGATAAATAAACATCCAAATTTATCCAATACCAATTATTTCAATTTTCAAATCTCAAACCCATTTTGAGATCACTCAAACTCCCAATTCCAATCAACCATTTAAGTTCCCAAGTTAAATCCTAATTTCATCTTCAAATTTCCAAATCAGGTTGATCACTCCAACTTATTTAACCTTTCCCAAGTTAAACTCAATTCGCTTAATCCAGTCAACCTTACCCAATTTGAACTTCTATTTCAAATTTTAAACTTCTCATAAATAAGCTTCCCACTTATTAAGTTCAAAGACTTATCACTTTGAGTAATCATATCTCATCCCAAATTCAAACTCACCATTTAGAGTTTATTTCAAACCACCTTTATATTATGTATATACACATCTATACATATTTACTTCTTTGCTCACCAAGCCAAATTTAAAAATTTAAACCACCTTTGGTTTCACTTCAAAACAAATTCTCTTTAAAATTTTCAACCATTTCTTATTTTAAAATAAGATCAGATTCAAAATAGTTTGATTAATATAATTTCATTTAACATTTTGAAACCAATTCAAATGTTTTAAATTTAGAATTCAAAACTGCACAATTTGAAACCCTCTTTAATTTACATCCTTTCAAACTTACAAGTTACTCTATTTAAATGGTTACTTCCTTAAAACATTTAATTGTTTATTGAAAAACAATCATTCCATTATTAAACACAATATCTATTCTATTTCTTTTGGTTTGAAACCAATTCTAATTCACCTTATTTTGAAATACTTCTCCAATTCAAGATTTCAATTTTAGTTTGAATCCATTTCAAACTTGTCTTTAGTTTCAATTTGGTTGTAATTCTATTACCATTAATTCTTACTATTACTTTTAATTTAATTAATACTACAACCAATTTCCTTAATATAATAGATAATCTATTTCTTATATAAGATTCATTTACTTTTGAAATCATTTAAAAACCTTTATATAAGAAAATAACAAGTACGCTCTCTCATATTTATATACTCAACTCATCCTAGGGTACCACTTACCCTATCCTTAATGAGTAATCCCACCAGAGCCATGGTTCTCGCTTAACCTTCTGCTCTGATACCAAATGTAACGGCTCAGAAATTTCGATCCGGAAAATTCCAGATAGCTAGAGAAAAGAAGAAAAAGATAGAAGAAGAACAGAAAAGAAATACACAATCTCACATTCGCAGCGGATAAAATATAATATCAATAATAGTTATACCAAAGAAAACTTGTATCTATCAATTTTACAAGATATTTCAATTTTACAACAATTTTATACAGCATTGGACAGATACAATTTATATTATGTCTCAGACATATACATACAATATCATAGTGTAAATTATCCATACGTCCCTGCCATCCAGCTCGCCTCCTGAGCTCCAGAACGTCCTTACCTGAAAATCTGTAATACTCGGTCTGACCCGAGCATTACATCAAAGTAACACCCGGGTCAGGCTGGAAACTAGCATGAGTAAACCCATCTAACTTGGAATACAAAAGCATACCATTTATATGAACCGGGGTAACTTATATCAATTTACACTTCACTAGTCATTATAGACATCAACCATTTCACATATCAATTTCTAAGTGCTAAACTTAGATTAAATGTTCCAATTTACTTAAATCATTCCAAACCAGCTTATTGATTTCACATATCAATCTACAAAGGATCGAAGTGGTTTCGGATATTTACTAATACCCGACTCTAGTCTCTTCGAATCCAATGTTCCTTAACCCAAGTTATTCAAATGAATATAATTCAAACTTTCTAAATACAGGATCAATGCATTTCGATAGGTGACCATATTATTTCAAAACTGCTTAAATCAAACAGTATCATTTATCCATACATAAGCAAGGATCCAATAATCACATTATAAATAATTTAAAATGAATTAAATTAATTTCTTCATCAATATAAATCTTGCTTATATAACCATCAATTAATTATAAACAATTAATTAATCATTCTCTATTTAATCACCTTAATTAAACGCCCTTGATTAATTATTCTTTAATTACACTAAAATAATTATCCCTTTTAAATTAAACCACAATTATTAATCATTCTTGATTAATCTCATCCAGTAATTAACTACCCTTAATTAATTTATTAAATTACTTGAACTCACAAAGTAATTAAACTCAAATTACCTCCATTAACAAATCACCATTCATAAGCAAGATAAATTAGTCGCCCATTACTAACTCAATCAATTTTAATTACTTTAATCGTTTATAATCTTGCTTCCTTAACAAAAATTATTAATTAATCACCCCTTAATTATCTTTTCTAGTTACATTCAGCAATTAGCATTTAATTAATTTACCTTATTCATTAATCAATTTTGATTAATCACATTCAGTAATTAATTTCCTTGATTACTTCATTAAATAATTATTCTTTAACCACTTTCCATCAAGTAATTATCCATTAATTAATTACTTCATTTAATAATTACACCTCAATAATTTCCTTAAGTAATTTTACTTAGCCCTAATTAATCCTTGATTTAGTTCCCTTAATTAATAAATCCTTTAGTTAATTACCCAAGTAATTAAGCCTTATTTACTTACATTAAGAATTTATCCATTAATTAATCTTCTTGATTAATGATATTAGATAGTCACTATCCTTAACTTATTTCTAATTAGCAATTATTCAACAGCTACACTAAGTTATTATACCTTAAATCAAGTAATTATTACTTGAATAATTTAACTTTATTCGTTGGTAAAATTTGTTTTAATCACAAATTAATTAACCTTAAAATTTCTAATTAATTAATCCGCAATTAATCAGTTCAATAAGTCTTTAAATTACTTAGGTTGATTTATTAACCCTTAATTATTAATAAATCTTTTAATCATAAATATCTTTAATAAATTGCACGAGTTAATAACTTGTATATAATTATTTTAACCCAAGTTAAAATAGTTTTAAAACATTAACTTTAAAATTATATTATGGGAAACTGGCTTTGAAAACTTTCTCATTATTTTCTTAAAAACTTGGCAATTGCTTAAATTGAATCTTGCAAAATAGTTTGACCAAAGTCACTGATTAAAGCCTTGGAACAATACGCTAAATAACATGGCTACAACTTAAACTTTTAACTTCGATCACCCTCTCGAACCCAAGCCCTTGCTACTTCGAGTTTTCCACTAAACCGCTTCGAGACAAAATCCAGTTGACAAGCTTCTTCCCAAAAGCTTCAACCCTTCAGACGAACATCAGACACGAGAGAATACTCGTGCACATGCATGCTTGCTCCAACCACCACCGGCCCATACTCTGATCGCCGACCAT
The DNA here is from genome assembly GCA_030765085.1 of Allium cepa. Lineage (NCBI taxonomy): Eukaryota > Viridiplantae > Streptophyta > Magnoliopsida > Asparagales > Amaryllidaceae > Allium > Allium cepa. The sequence goes on from CM060944.1 coordinate 90,401,369, forward strand.
TCAAAGTCAACCTTGCCATCGCTTACAAGCCCACAGTTCATCGGTATTGACAACGGAACAAAATCGAGCCACCCAACTCCCACTGGAACCCAATACTACAACAAAACTTGCCCTGCTGACGATCATTCCGACCACCGGAGACTACAACTTCGTGCCTGGACGACCACCAAAGCTCTTAGCTCCATCTCCTACTCCTTCGACCCAACTCGACTCAATGTTGGCGCCGCAAATCCAAGAAATCAAACTTGACACAAAAACTTAACTTAAGCCCTAAATCACTCCCGTCCGACCATCTCACAGCTTAGAAAAATGCCGCACAAATTTTCGCCAACTACTCTCCTCCGCAGCCACCTTCAGGCCAAACGTCGGCCTACCTCATTGATTGCCTTACCGGAATTTGCCCAAAAACTTCCTTCCATTCTTCACGATAATTCTCACAATCCACAACCTTAAAAATTATGATACTTATACCAAAAATCATGTTTTTCACAATCGATTCAGATCATATACTCAAAACTCGAGATTTAACTACTTAATATTTTTTTTGATTTGAATTGACTTACCACTGTAAGTTTTAATTTATCATACTTACTTCAAGTGTATACCTAAATCTATTGTTAATCACTACAACAACTTAATTTCAAGGATTCTGACATAAAATTTTATATAATGAGTTATTGTTTTTTTTTTAAGATTTAGATTTGTGCCAGTAAACGGAGATAATACAAATTCTGAAACATACGTCCATACTCACTCTCAAATATATATGCAACCACCTCTAAACAAACATGCAAAAGGTACTACTTATCAAAATTTCAAAGATCATCTCATGCAAACTCATATAAAATCAGATTAAGCTTTGAAATTCTAGTTTACTCACATTCTTATGAAGGAACAGAGAGCTTATTGAAGCAGTTTTGCAAGTTGAAGACTTGAATTGCTTTTGAACCGGAACTCCCTTTTTTTATGAAAACTGAATGCCATGATACCTTGAAAACTTGAAGAGGATACATGTTGAAGAAGATTACAGGCTAGGGATTGAAAATGCTTTGCAGACTTTGATTGAGGAATTTGCAGGCTTTTGAAAACTACTTATAGGGCTTGTTCTGAGTTTTGAAAATTATTTACAGATTTTTTAAAAAAATTGAGTCAGAGCTTTTGTAAAAACTTTCAGGTTGTGGTTTTTTTTCATTTGCTTTGAGGAATGAATTTTTTTTTCTTTCTAAGTTAAGCTTTGCTTGCTTCTTGGAAAGAGAAGAACAGAATGAGGCAAGAAAATGTAGATTATGTTTTATCAAAATTAAAGAAAAAGAAAGAGAAAATTAAGAAGGACACATGTTCAATTTGCTACATTTGTCACAACCATTATTTAACCCTTAACACATGTTAATACAATGATTAATAACCTACCACTTGTCATTATAAAAAAAAATTCCTTAACTTTTCTTTATATATATACAAAGTACAAAAATTTCAAGTATATAAAAATGTATTTAAACCCTTGTTAACTCTTATTTTAGACTATTATGTTTTGAACTACTAAATATTTGTTTTTATTAATCTATGTTGATATCCTTAATACAAATCAAAATAAACTCCTTTATTCAAATCTCATTTAACTAACATTTTTTTTAAACACTTATTTTTTTTATATATTATATTATAATTATATACAATTTTTTTACAGAAAATGTTTTAAACCAATTACACATTGAGTAAATTACCTATATATATATTATTTAAAATCCAAATTATTAACTAAGGCATTTATTTAAATCTTAAATTCAAGTTAAAGTTAAAATTCAAACCCAAATTCAAATTCAAATTTGAATCACAATTTAGGTATAACTAATTATCATATTTATTTGTTAAATCTATAAATCAGTATTTTTATTAATTAAACTCAGTTAATTTATCGATTACAGATATTCTAAAATCCGGGTTATCACAGTGATAGGAAGTGGTGTGTTTAGGTACTTGTAGTGGATGTAGCCTTGAGGTTTACTACAACCCAAGGAGTTCGATTATGTTGATTTACATATACTTTTTAGACCTATCACATAATGATTTAGCTTTAGTACAAGTAGTTCGTGACTACTCAAATGTTTTTTTTAAAGTTTCTGCTATTCCTCCCATAGGGAGATCGAATTTTAAATTTATCTTGTAGAGAGTGTTGGACTTATTGCCTTACCTCTTAAGCATATAACTCGGTGAGAAAGACACGAGCTAAACAAGCAAGTGGATAAATTATTGGAGAAGGGCTTTATTCAAAGAAGTATTTTGAAGTAGGGAGAACTATTAGTTTTTTCGACTAAAGCATACGGTTCTTTATAGCTTTGCATCGATCACCACAAGCAGATAAACGAATGAAGAAGAATTGTTATCCATTGCACCGTATAGACGGTCTCTTTGATGAGTTAGTTGGAGCAAAGGCATTCTCTCACGTTGACCTAGCTCCATCGGTCGCATGTAGTTGAGGATAGTATTCTTAAAACTGCTTCGTACACTCGACGGACTTTATGAGTGGTTAGTCTGCCATTTGGACTGACTAATGCACCAAACATTTCGTTGACCTTATGCATTGAGTCTTTAGAGGGATGCTAAATAAGTTCGTTGTGGTTTTCATTAACGACATACTTATCTATTCGAAAAGCGAGGAAGAGCATGTGCTCCATTTAAAAGAAGTGCTCAAGGCATAAACTAAAGGAAACTTTTTCCAAATGTCACTTTTGGTGCAAGGAGGTTTTCCTTTTCGGACATCTTATCTCCAAGAATGGACTAGCAGTCGATTCTAGTAAAGTTGTTGTAATACAGGATTGGCATGTACCAAAGAATGATACGGAGTTGAGAAGTTTTCTTTATTTGGCTAGCTAATAGGAAGTTCATTAAGGACTTCACTAAAAATTTTGCACCATTGTCCCGCCTTAGAAAGAAAATTTTAGTTTTCTTATGTATGCGAAGAAGCTTTGATGAAGCTAAAGGAGCTGCTAGCTAGCGCACTTGTACTCCCAGAGGGTACGAAGGAACTTGCGGTATATATCAATGCTAGTGTTACTAGACTGGACGCATTGTTGATGCAGAAGGATAGAGTTGTTTGTTATGCTAGTTGACAATTGAAGGTGCGTGAGGAAAACTATCTCACTCGTGATCTTGGGTTGGTAGCTCTTGTCTTCCCCTTAAATCATAGAAGCAATATCTTTTAGGGATATGGTTTTAGATATTCATGGATAATAAGTCTTTGAAATATTATTATTTTAAAAAGATTTAAATTTTTAGCAGCAGAGGTGGATGGAGTTCTTGGTATTGTATGATTTCAGTATCTCATACACTCCAAGCAAAGGCAATGTTGTAGTCGATGCCTTGAGTGGGAAGCATGCAATATTGGGTCCTACGTTTTGGAGTGGAAGCATTTGGAGTTCATTTCAACATTTGATTTTGACCTTCATCGGACATAACTGCAGGATTCCTGGCAGCTTTGGATGTTCAACCTTTATTTATGGACCATATTTGTTCGAGTCAGAAGCGGGACAAAGAGTTGTTGGATATTTTTGAGAAACTGAACATATGGGAGCATACGAGTCATTTGGATTGCAATTCCATTAATTCGAAAGGATGTTTGTGAAGAGATCGTAAGTTGTGTGTCCCACTTGTTATGGAGCTGGTAGAAATGGTACTAGCAAAGCCCTATCATTCAAGGATGACTATTCATCCCGATGGTAACAAAGTGTATCATGATATGAAGAGAGTCTTTTATTGGCCTAGTATGAAGGGACATGTTATAGACTATGTTTCCAAGTATGTGATTTATCGGTACGTAAAGGTGGAGCAAAAGAAGCCTGGTAAATTGTTACAATTGTTGGATATTCCAAAGTGAAAATTGTACCAACCCTGATGTCTAAGCCATATAAATAAATAAATTCAATTAAAACGAGAGCATTTGAAACGACCCGACTTCCTATCTCCAGGAAGACGCATCACTAATGAAGAAAGAAAGGGATAGAAGAAGAAAAGAAAGAGAAAGAAGAAACAGAACAACATCAGAAAACTCACAGCGGAACGAATGAAATATAATACATCACATAAAATATTACATAGTATCATATTATATCAGAGTACACAACTTATACAACACGTATTAGACAGTTATAATCATCTGTCTAACTATAAAACTCAAGTACAACAGAAATAGATACCAAACAAACACAGCGGAACCATAATATATCTACACGTGGAAGGCTCCTGCTCCATATCTCCTCCAGAATTCGTCAAGCAATCCTGAATCACTTGACTACTCATACATAATATGAGTACCCAAGAGTTTAATAAAACAGAAAATAAACACTCGGGTCAGACCGGGGTCTGGTGTGAGTAAACGGTTTAAAGTTGCTTAACTTTAGAAAAACCTTTCAAAAGAAAAGGTATCACGTAAGACTTCCCACACATAAACATGGAAAAGTTTTTACCTTACGCTAACCAAAACATGTGATAGGAAATCCAGCGATATTATAATAGTGTCTAGGGTTTTCAAGTAAATAAGAAATAGCCGAAATGGTTGCATTTATTAAATTCCAGCTATTAGCCACAAAAGTGGGTAATACAATCAAAACCGTAGGGTCTCGTAGGAAGAATGGGTTTCCTTCAATGGCAGGGCTACTGGGGTACCGCCCATCACAGTACGTGGCCTAGATCAACGTACCGAGAAGCCGCCCCAACTCCCCTGCAACACAAGGCCGGGACCATTCCTTACTGAACAGTCCCGAACAAGACAACCCCGGCAGTTATCCCGAATCAACCGCCCCACACAATCGAAATAAAAAAGGGACTTCTAGACATGGGAAAATCTTGTCCTGAAATGAGCGCTACCCACCTAGCCTTGTTGCACCTCCCCTGCTTTAGCCATTCCCGGGTTGATGAGGCTTGAGGCTACGATTACCTTTATAGAACACATCTATCTTAGAATGCTCAGCGTCCACCTGACGATGTTCTGAAAGCATTCAATCCATACAAGTTCGTTCCGGGTTCGAACGAAAACGAAGCACTATCTCGTTGCACTCATTTTGGAATCACCCTCAGAGTCAACGACCATAGCCCTTGCACTCTAAATCACCATCCCGAACCTATAAGTACTATTCCGTCAAACTCATCACGGAATCACCCACAGAGTTATACTGACGTATAGTCCTTACACCTCGAGTCTTCACAAAGCTCCACTTGGATTCACGACCTAACGTTTAATTGGAATCGATGTGGTTTTCAGATTCCAAATATGGAAACCCAATCCCGATCTCACCGAAACAAAACGCCATTTTAATGTCCAAGTTGTACTTAAGGGTTTAAACAATTAACTTATATTCAGGATGATATAAACAGATAGATGAATCACATTATCACCATAGATAATTCATAACAAATATTCATCTCACAAAGCATATCACATATCAGAGATATTCAAAACATCCAGTATCAACCAAACACCCAGTATCAGTCATCCAATATCAATTGATCATTTAATATCAATTGATCATCCAATATCAATCACCAAATATCAATTAATCATCCAATAGCATAATTGATTAACTCCAAATCAATTGGGTTAACCTTAAATCCTTCTTCATTTATTTATCCCAAATAAATAAATTAATCATTCTTAATGATCTTCCTTAATTAATCTTCCTTGATTAATCATCTTTTAATTACATTCAAGTAATTATCCTTAACCATATTCAGTAGTTAACCTTTAATTACTATCATTAATTACAATAATTGATGATCCTTTATTTGCTTCCATTAATTAATCAATTATAATTAATTACATTAAACCATAATTAATTACAATTAATTAATCACAATTAAATTAGCCACATTTATTAATCAATCTTGATTAATTAACAAACGATCCTTATTAATTAATAATTACTTTAATTAATTAAATAATTAACTTATAATTAATCATTCTATTAATCATAATCAGTAATTAACAATTTGTAATTACTTATCTTAATTAATTAACTTTTTAATTAATTATATGAACCCTTGATTAATTAATCTAATTTAATTAATCTTTAATTACTTCATTAAGCAATTATTAAACAGTTAAACTAATAAATAAATCCTTAATTAATTACTTTATTAATTAATTACATTAATTAATTACACTTAGTAATTAATCTTTAATTAAACACATTTCATTAATTAATTAATCTCATTAATTAATTAACTAAAATAATTAAGTAATTAACTCTTAATTATTTACATAAGTAATTATCTCTAATTACTTCTATTAATCAATCTTGATTACTTCCTTAATTAATTACTTAACAAATAATTAATCCCATCATTACATAATTCTTAAATCTATAAATTAATTAATAACTCCATAATTAATTAACTTCAAATCAAATATATTAATTAATCCCTTAATTAATATCATCATGTGATTAACCATTAATCACTCCCACTTAATTACTCATATGAGTAATTTCCCATTAATTACTTCCATTAATAATTATTCCTTACTTAATTACATTCAATAATTAACCATTGATTACTTTATTAAGTAATCACACTAAACTAATCCATAATTTAAAATTAAATAAATAATTAACTAATTATTTAAAATTAATTAAATAATTAATTAATTTACTTCTTATATTTAAAAATCCATAATTAATTAAGAAAACATTAATCTTAATTAAACCTTTACTTATTAACAAATCATATGTAATTAAGTATTCTTAAGTTCATATCAATAATAATTTAACCTTATTATCCTCATAAATAAATTATTTGAAATTAAATCAAATTTTAAAACAAATTTATTCAATTTGGTTTTCAAAATCATAACCATAACTTTTTTTGAAAATAAGAAATTTAGAAACAAATTTCAAAATTAAGAATACTTTAAAATATCTAAATTAATCTTATTTATTTTAAATATAATTTGAAATTTTAGTTTTAAATCATTACTTAAACTTTGATTTACTATCTAAATTCAAAATATTCTTTTAAATTGAACTCCAAAATGTAAGTAAATTACTTTCAAAAAGAAATCATTTTAAATAAATTTAAATTTAAAAATAAATTCAATTAATACTCAAAAGTTTGATTAACTTTATTTCCAAAACAACAAATTTGAACTTTGTTTTTTATAAACTTGTTTATAACTTGATGCTTGATTTTATTAATTAACAACATCAAGTTAAATTGCATCTTAACATTATATAATAACCAGGAACCCACAACCACAAACACTCGGGGCTAACACTTAAACTACCTGAGAAAAGCACGACAAACTCACGAAACTGCTTCGAGAAATCCCAGCCCCTCCAATCTTCGAGTCAAACCCTATGAACACGCGAGCTTCCCTTCGGTCCCAACTAATCTTCCCCAAACAAGATTTCCAGTGCACACCTCATATACACGTGCACATGTCCCAAAACTTTCGGCCACCAACGATCATCGCCGATCATCCCATAATCACGCGCGAACCCAAAAACCTACCCAGATCCAACAAATTCACAAGAAACACAAATTCGACTGTCACATCGAAAAATACAACAAACAACGACCACCAAACCTCCCCTTTGCTGAACATCACAATGCCGATTATTCTTACCGACCACTCCATCGTGATGCCACCGCCAAGATCGTTAACCTTCCCAAATTCGATCGAACCCGAACCCTTAACCAAGTCGCAATTCAACTTCGACAGCAAACCGAACATCAAGCAAGCTTAAACCCTAATTTACTCGAATTCGAGCAATTTACACAATGGAAAAATTATAAAACATTTTTCCCATTATCAACATCACTCAAACAAGCCTCGACCAAGATATCAAATCAAATTGTTGCGTAGATCGACGGCAATCACCAAAAACGTTCAAACCCACAATTCGTGATAAATACCCAATTAAAAATTACAATTTGCATATCTATATTCGTGATTTATCATCACGGTTACATGCATGAAACTCATTTCAGAATTTAAAAAAGTAAATTTTTTTACAAAAAACTTAGTTTTACTATAAATCTTTTATTTATACTTATTTGTTGTATTAAAAATCATGGAACTATTTTTATGATCTTCATTTTTCATTTACTAACAAATTTCAATCATGCATTCAAGGCTATATGGACCTAATTGGAAAATTTTGATTTTTGAAAACAAAGGTCACAGTTTTTCTTCAAACATAGGACAAATACCAACATATACAGTCATATGATCACATATACAAATATAACTATAAATTTAATAAGTAAGACAAAATGATTTTCATGCAATACCAATATCAATTAACATGTAGTAGGATCAGGGTTCAACTTAACTATTTTTAAAATCAATTTACTCACCTGATAATATGCAGAGCACAACAGAGCAGGCTTCAATCTTTTTCCAGGCAATTGAAATTTATATCTGTATAATGCTTTGACTTGCAAAAATTCTACTGCATGCCTTTAATTTGTTGATTAAAAATGTGGAACAGATCTTGATCTTGCTGTAGAACATCATTTGAATTGCAGTTTTAGGTTGCAGATTGAATTGTTGTTGCAGGTTGTAAATTCGCAGGTTGATAAAAAATGTTGCAATTGATCTTTAACTTGAATTGCAGGTTGAAGCTTAAATAAATGCAGATTTCATCTTTGCTTTTATGTTTGGAATTCAAGTTTCAGGTTTTATCTTTGCATGCAGATTTATTTTTAGATTTTCCATTAATTTGAAACATGAAATGAAGACAAAGAAAATAAAAGTGTTTGTGAAAACTAATTCTCCTCTTAAAACACTTTTTAAAAATCAAAATAAAATAGTGCCACATGTTATTAATTTGAACAACTGTCTCAAATATGTTTTAAAAGTTTACAAGTGTTTTAAAGATGCCTTATAATGTTCACACATATACATAAGTGTTTTTCATTAAATTTCATTTAGTTTAAATGTAAATATAACTTACTTATTTAAATTACTTAGTTAATAAATATTAGTTTACCTTTAAAAGAAAATATGCTAAAACTAATTATAATGTAAATATGTCTTTATACATGTATTTTATAAATCTAAAATCTTTATCTAGTGTTTAAGAAATAGTTTTTTAAAAGAAAGTTTATTAATAACTTTATACAATATGTTTATAACCATTTAAATTGAAACACTTTTAAGGAAAACAACAAGAAAACTTTATTTAAACTATCATATTTATAAATAAACAATTATCTAAAAATTTGAAAACAATTGAATAAATTCTAAATTAACTTTTGAAAAATATAAATGAAATAAAGCTTTAAATTACAATTATAAATTATTAATTAATTAAATTAAATTTCAAAACAATAACAAATTATAACATATACATACATATATATTACAATTTGGAAAAAATACAATCTTTATTTAGAACAAAAGATATTCTATTCACAATATATATCAAATGTATAATTATAAACAGAATAAAATTTATTAGCATTGACAAATAATTCTTATCAATGTTGCCAGAATAAAATTTTGTTAACCTTTAAAAGATTAAATTTACCAATTAAAATTATAAAGAAAAATTTATCAAACCAATTTAATTATTACACAGATTATTAAATTTATATTGCCCAAAATTCCGGGTCATTACAATCCTCCCCCTTAAAAGAATTTCGTCGCCGAAATTTAAAAGCAAAGGTAATTTAATAACCCAGCAAAATTTTTAGTTTCAATCAGCAAAGCATACTTATCAATCAGTTACTAACAACCATAGCAATCAATCAAACAAACAAACAAACCTAACTAATTATCCTAACACACGTCAGAATAAATCTTCTAACACTATCTCGAGTTTCCCAAGTAAAAATCACCGGGAGACTCTCTCTACAGAAGCTAACAAACTACACCACCAAAATCCAGAGCTCCTCTCATCTCTAGATCCATCAATCTGAACAGAACATCAGACTATACTCAAGTCTAGCACAACTTCCAAATCAAACTGGACTGCAGATTCAATAACCAACGATTGAATCATACACGTACTCCCTCAGAGATACGTGAAATACAATGAATTTTAGTGTAACGACCCGTAAAGTTCGACCATTTGAAATTGTTTGTTTAATAGGATTTTGTAATTTATTTTAGTTGAAAGAATAAAGGTGGTAGATAAATATTAAAATGAAGGCTAGAATAAATTATATAGAAGCGACTTAGAAACCTATTTAAAGACATTTGAATAAAATTCAAATGAATTAAGTAGAGAAAGAAAGAAAAATTCTTACCTGGACATAAAATTTAATATGGGAATATTAAACCAATTTAATGCAATAAAAGATTGTGAACGATAAAATTTGAATAGATTAAGAAACCCTGTTATTGCAAGTCAATAAATTTGTAAACCCTAATGAACATCTCAAAATTTATAAATTTATTGAAATTTAAGACATAGCATAGGCGTAGAACTATAGGTATGATGACAAACTTTTATAAATTGTCTAATTAAGGGTCAGCAAATTTATTTGGAAATCAAACTCAATTAAGGGTAAGTAATTATGATGGATTGATGGCATAAACGTTACTAAATTTTATCATAGTAACGGAAGTGCAGATGGAAGGCAACTGTAGAAATTTAAGTACGTATTAACAATTGAAAGGGACTGTCAATTGAATGGAGTACTTTAGGTTGTCTTACTAAATTTAGAATTTAACATAAGACAAATAGAAATAAATCAATAAACGTACAGATTTTAAGTTTATTATGATGAATTATTTTAGTGATATGACTTAGAATAAATGAAATAATTTGGGTTAATTGGTATTTAATGGAATTAAAGGTTGCAATATTCATAGGTAAGGATTTAGATGAAATAGATTGATGTATGAAAAATTTAATTGGATAAATGGCAATTAATTCCTTTAATTTGTGCAATTAATGTATGTTTAATTGATAACGATAAAAAGTTGATTTTTTTTTTGTGTAACCAACGTAAAATATTATCATAGCATGATACTTGGTTTGAATAGAAGGGTGGAATTGGGAATTTAATAAGTGAATTTATTTCAATCAGTGCAATAAAAGGATACGTAAATAAATGGTAAGATGAAATGATAAATTATTGATGTAATGGAAGATATAACAATGTCAATTATGCATATAAGGTAATAAGGTAATGAAACCGAGGTAAATTAATTAATTGAGACTTTAAGTAAAATTAATGTGTGGAATTGACCAAGGTTCAATAAAATGAGAATTTGATTGGTTATATTTATTGGTTGAGAAAGGTAAATGTGTATTTGGGGAATAAATTTAGTCAGACTTAAATATTGAATTTAAGTAATTAATATATATGATAAATGATGATTAAATAAAAACCCAATACTCTATATATATATGTATAATATTTGAGTGAAAATAATAATACACTTATAAATGTGGAATTAAGAGTTTACAACAACTATTTTGAGTAAAGAAATTGTTCATTCAAGTAAATTTGAAACATCGCAATAGGTGTAGATTAAGTGTTGCGTTAAATAAAATATAAATGAATAAATTTATAGAAACGTAGGAACGGAAGAATGAACATTATAGTAACGTAAAACGTATTGTAGGATAATAATTAAGTATAGGCTTGTAAATTAGATGTATGACAATAAATTTTGTACGTAAATCTTTCTATTAGTTGATAAGTCTTATTTTGCTCAATTTAAAGGAATACACTAAATTTTGTAGTTAGTACGGAATATTGATGAGTGAATGAATAAGATGAAACAAAGGTGGAATGTATTAGTTGGGGTTTTAAGTTTTTTATGTGATAAGTTACCAAAATTACAATTTTATCTAAATACAGTAATTTATGCGAACAAAAGATGAACATTTTGAAATATTACCACAGTGATATATAAAAGAAACGTTAACTATGTAGTTGGAGAATAATTGATATATTTTGAGTTGGATAATAGAAATCAAGTTATTTATATAATTAGATTTAAGATGAGAGTATAAGTATATGATTTAATAATTGGGTTTTGCGAATAAAATTTATAATTCCCAAATAATAAGAAAACGCAGAGGTTAACACTGCGAAATTTATATACTTATAAATTTTAATTCACATACAAGCTTGCTAAATTATTTGGAATTGATTGGATTATATAAGTAATGAAATTTGGCCAATATTTAAAGTTGAAAAAAAATTTGGATTTTATGATTTATTTTAATTTATTTAATAAATATTAAAAATAGCCATTTTGTCACGGACTCGGATTTCGATGAAACCAGTTTCATCGGATCCGTAACGGTGAATTATAATAATGTTTCAAGTTTCGTTGCGATCGGACTTGTCGTTTGATCGTACGGACTCGAAACGCCTTGAAATCTACGCATTTTGAAATCAATGTGAAATTTTTGTTTCTTTTTACATAACTTCTTCATACGATCGAATTTGGTCGCGAAACTTTTTCCATCGCGTTCAGAATATTTTAAAACACCTATTTGGATATATAGTTTTAACAAATTTGGCTCCGGAGGCATAGCGGGCTTTTTGGACCATGGTTTGTCACGCACGTTCGCGTATCCAGTCTAGCTACCCTACCTCTAGCCTATCTATAAATATACATCTATAAACCCTAGCTCCTTTCTTTTTCATTTGCTGTAAGTTCATTTCTTCACTCTTTTCTCTTCCCCAAATGTATACATCTCAGATCCAATTCCAGATCTATCCACAGTTCAAAATCAAAAGTCAAAACTCAAAAATTTCAGAAAATTCCAGAAAAAATATATGTTGATGTTTTCGATACGCGTAATCTACTGGTGAAATTCGTTTTTCAATTGGAGCTGTCGTTCATCCAGAATAAATTCAAACAGCCCCAAAATCGTTCATCATCGTCGCGCAAAACTTCGTCGGATCGAGATTCTGTTTCTGGGTTTTGGAGAGGGAACCGAGGGGATCGCATCTATGTATTTTGTTTGGCGTTTCGACGGTTGGATTGTCGGGAATTTTGGATTAGGGTTTACATATAAGAGGGTTCGCGGCGGCTCATCAGGGTTCTGCGCGTTCTGTGCGCATGCGTGTAGGGAAGACGTGCACGTGTCCTTTATTTTAAATTAGGTTTGTTTTGTTTATTTTTTTATTTTGAATTCGAGTGCAATTTTCGACATAACTCTCGCATACGATCTCCGATTCACGTGAGATTTTTTTGTTAGGATCGTAATTTAATTCCGGACTCGATGACGCTGGTTTGGACGAATTCTGAGACGGGCGAATTTTTGGGTTTAAATCGGGTTTGAATTCGATTTAAATTCAAAAGGTGAGTGTTTTAACCCACTCACAACTACTAGAAGCTTTTATGTTTGTTAAATAAATTTTAGAAATGAATAGAAATTTATTTATGAGCTTTTGGCATGTTATTTCATTCATATCTGTTGAATTGCATTTTATCGAATGTAACTGTTAATTTAATTGATTTATTGCGTGTTAATTGGCTGTTAGAAATTATTGTTTGCACATGAACTGCTAGTTAACAGTTATGTCAATTATCACTGAATATAAATTGTTAGATTAATAGTTGATAAAATTAGATTTGAATAAACTACCAGTTATCACCTGTTATATATGATCATATATATAATTGTTATTGATTGATATTTATCGATGTCGTGATTGGATGATGGATGTGTTGTTGAATGAATGTTTTATTTGGATATCATTAAACTGCAAGTTAGTATGCATTTACATTTCATTCGGGATTGCGGTTTGAAATGATATACAACCGCAGTTTTATTTTTTTTAAAAGTTGCGGATTGAAATGATAAATATCCGTATCACTTGACCATAGGATAGAAAACTATATACAGGCACCGCGGTCTATATATATAACTATTTTTAAAATGTGATTTCTATGGTTTGGATGGAGTACGGTTTATAAAAATCTTAAATTTTATACTGAATAAATGTTTTCTTCCATATTTATATACATATGAAGTTGAAAAATATAATATAAAAAAAAAGTGTATAAATTTCTTTATTAAAAATGGAAGAAAATTTAAAAATGGAGTTTGATAATTTATATCCTATGTTCAAAGATTAAGTTGGAAATTTTAAGGGATGATATTTATCATTGGATTTTTCCCAAAATAATTTGAAATGAATATGCTAGTAAAAAATTTGAATTTGGAAATATATATATATTTTACTAGAAATTGAAGTCTTATTAATTATGGATTTTATGTGAATGGTCAAGATTAATTAATAGAATATTGATTTTGAAAGGATAAAAATCCAACTTTAGTTGAAATATTAATGCTCAAAAATGGATATAAATATATATAAAATTGAAATGGTTTTGGGACTTGAAGTAATATTTTGGATTTTGGTTTAACTTTAAAAGAAGAAATATTTGGAAAGCCATGTAATTTATTTCTTTATAAAGCAACAGTAAAGTTAAACTTTTTAATTCGCATACCGTTGAATATCCAAACCATTTAGTTTTGAAAATAATGGTTTTAAAATACTATGGATTTTCGAAGAATTATGTTGAAAGTTACAAACAGAATATTGGTTACATGGGATATTAAATAATAAAAAGTGACATAATTTTTGGAAAGGAATATTTTATTTGGGAAATGATATCATTGATTTGGGTTTTATAAAAATAATATCAAAATGAATCTTTTTGGGTTTTAAAGAAGAAATGATATCGTAATATTATGGTTTTGAAATGGATTATATTCTGGTTTTAAAGTATAAACTATTTTTAAATGACCGCGGTGTTATAATAACGATGGGTTGGCAAAGAGACCGAGATCGGATATGGACATACTCTCTGTCGATACCGAAAACCACTTTGACTAACCGTGTACGCGGTGGAGATTCCAGAATGAAGTAGGTGGTGGCGACGTTTCCTGTAAGGTAAATACGTGGACCCAACTCCCGTGAGTTGGCATAAGGTGGCTAAAACAGGAGCGATTCTCAGGCCAATGAGGTCATTCCTCTGATCGGACGCTCCTCTTCGATATTATACTTTGACTTGGATTGATTCAGTGGCCACTTCTATATTTTGATTTTGGGGAGTTAGTCCGAGGTGGGCGGTAACTGCGGCTACGCGTTTCCACCAGCCTGGATGGCAATTGGTATATCTACCCTGGCATTGCCTAGTTGTGCCGTGTCACCTACCATACCGAGCCTTTACTACGAGTTTCTATTTGTGTCGTACCTATGGAGTATCCTCTGGTAGCCTCCCGATCAGGAGGTATTACGGTACTGTATAGACTATTGGCATTATTTGTGTTAAGGGGAATATTGGGTCACTCCTTAACGCTATTAAAAAGTAAGTTTATTTTATAAATAGACACTATTATAATAGCGCAATATACTACATAGTGAATAGTTTAACGGATCCTTAGGAGATGTAAATCCCGAGCATCTCTTGAGTTACTGTACTCATATTTATTTCTGTTTATTTAACTCACATAAGAATTTCTAGTCTGACTCGAGTGTTTTTGTCTTTTCAAATTCGCTCGGGTCAGTCCGAGCGTTTCAGGATAGCAGATTTTAGCTTTGGAGGACGAAGACGAAGAATCATTATTATGTTATATTTAGTATTACACCACACTCTTTCTATTCCGCTGCATTGCTTATATTGGTATGTGTAACTCTGATATTTAATGTAAAAGAAGAATCAAGCTTTTGTAAACTGTTTATGACTGTATATTTGCTATTATATTTTATCCTTCCGCTGTGAGATTCTATTTTCGTTTTATTTCTTCTCTATTTTTCTTATTTACCCCATAACAATCCGCCCTTACGTATGCTTTGAATTGGCACGTGTGTCGGTTTAAAGTGTGTGGAAAGGCGGGATGTTACAGTTGGTATCAAAGCTTTGGTTTAGCGATAAACCTTGGCTTTGTGGGGTTTGACTCTTTGTTAATAGGGTAGTAATATCCTATGGGAGTCGCTGAGTGTATATATATGAGAGAGCGTATTTGTTAGTATTAATAAAAGATTTTGATATTGTGTTAATCTGTTCCGCTTTGTATTTATAAATTCTGGTTGATGCATGGGACGCTATGTCATCAATAGGGGTTTCTAAACACTTAAAAGGACAGACCGACATAATATTTGTTTTTAATATAGGTGAATGAAATAATTTTGCCTATTATATTTTCTATATATAAAAAAATAGTTTTATAAAGATATATATATATATATATATATATATATATATATATATATATTTGGTTGCTATAGATTGGGTGTTAGAAAATTTGCTTCCAAAGAATTTGTGAAATTTATTGATTTGGTTTATAAATTTTCTTGCATAAATATTTAGTATAATTCGAAAGAATTGGTTTAAAGAGGATTTTGAAGAAAATAAGTTTGTACTTTCCTCTCTGTCGTTGGAAAATAATTTCGGTGATGACGGCCGCATCATCGACTTTCATTTTCGAGTTTCGAAGGGAAAAGGCCATTGTAGTAAATTCTACTGCAGATTTATTTTGAAATTTTCTAAAAATTTTCTTTTATTGTTCTAAATATAATTAGAGATATAAAAGTTGCAAGAAATTAATTATCCATTATTTTGAAATAAATTGAAATTTAACCCGGTATTTAATTCTAAATTTTTCCGTTAATTAATTGTTTAAAATTTGTTAGTGAAATAAAAGTTAAGTAATAAATGAATTGAAACCTCTAATTGAAATAAGAGAATAACTGCAAAGCTATAAAGAGGAATTTGCATACATATGAGACAAAGGGTAATATGAATAAACATTAAATTTAATTAAAAGAATGGAGATTAAACTTGTATAAGTTCAATTGCAATTTCCTTAACATAAATAACTTACCCAAATATAAAAGTTGAAGTGTTAAATGAGAAACTGGAATTGAATATTTTACAAGTAGGAATTTAGGAAAAATGAAGTATTCAATAAATTACTGTTATAATAAGAATTTATTGGTATAAACTTAAGTGATAATTGAAATTTTACCCAAATTAAAGGTGAGTATTTTTAATAGGTGATTTTAACTTAAGTAATTAAAATGAAATTCTTTAATAAATAAAGATTGATGTGTAGGGTTATAAACTTAAGTATGTTTTAAAATGCTACTAGTAATATAATAAAAAGTAGATAATATAAATAAATGTCTGTAAACCCTAGATAATGAATTAATAAGATCCTTTATTTATAAAAATGGAGGTTTTAAGGTTAATAATTTAAGTGTAAGTAGAGGGTTACTGTAATTAAATATAATAAAACGTAAACATTAAATAAAGGAATGAAATTAAGGGTAAGTTGAAATTGTAATTTATAAAACGAATATATATTTATTGAACCATTAATAAATAAAAAGGAATTGAGAAGAAACTTGTAAATTTTCACTTGCATTCTTAAACATACATAACTTACCATATAATAAAAGTTGCAATGTTAGTAAGAAAATGTAAGGGGAAATCTTACAAGTGAAGCTTGAGGTAATTAAGGTATTCAATAAATTTGCTGTTATAAATGAGAATTAATTGTATAAACTTAAGTTAAATTGGAAATTTTACTATATAAGAAAGGGTAAGTAGTATAAATAGATGATATAAACCTTAGTCAATAAATTGGAATACAATATAATGAATTTTGTAACAAATGGAAAATGAAAATTGTAAGAAACAAAGAAATCCCTCCATAAATGAAAGAAAGAAAATAAAACCACTGAAGCATGAAATAAATGTATAATAAGCTATTGTGGTGTTTATTTGAATTGTTTGGTAGATGTATGGTTGTTGGGTAAGGAATTTTGGAGTTGTTGGAGGAACAATAATCTATCTCTATTCCATCTAAGACTGTTGAGTAACGGATGCACTTGATAGTTATTTCTCACTCCGTAAAATTTCAGAATTTGAACCCGAACAAGTAATGGTTGTTGATTGAATGATTGTTGTTTGTGGTGTGTGCTGTTTGTTAAAATATATGGTTGTTGCATTTGATTTGGATATGAATGATTGAATCTACCCAAACATTTCACTGTAATATAGATATTTAACTTTTAGATTATATAAGTGAATACAGGTGATGGAAGCAACTGCTACTGCTTTTGGTTCCAAAATAATAAGCGTATTGCCCGACAGATAGGTACGTTTTCGGATTACGATTAAAGCGCTATTTATATATTTTCCCGTGTGGGATATTTTATTTTGGATATATATGTAATATATTTGTATATTTGGATATTATATTTTCTCCAGAGTCCCTCCGTACAAAGGAGACTCTGCCAAAATTTTTCGTAAATTTTGGACTTAGAATTTTGTTAAAGATATTTTTCCAACTTTAATAATTCAAGTATTAAAAGACATAATGATTATAAAACAAGTGTATTTCATTAAAGGAAATTAAGTTAGTAAATTATTGTTATAAGTTAATATTTGAAATTAGATATACTGTTTTATTCTTCCTTCTCCCTTCCTTTTCCTTTTCGGGGACGAAAAGTTTTGAGTGGGGGAGAGTGTAACGACCCGTAAAGTTCGACCATTTGAAATTGTTTGTTTAATAGGATTTTGTAATTTATTTTAGTTGAAAGAATAAAGGTGGTAGATAAATATTAAAATGAAGGCTAGAATAAATTATATAGAAGTGACTTAGAAACCTATTTAAAGACATTTGAATAAAATTCAAATGAATTAAGTAGAGAAAGAAAGAAAAATTCTTACCTGGACATAAAATTTAATATGGGAATATTAAACCAATTTAATGCAATAAAAGATTGTGAACGATAAAATTTGAATAGATTAAGAAACCCTGTTATTACAAGTCAATAAATTTGTAAACCCTAATGAACATCTCAAAATTTATAAATTTATTGAAATTTAAGACATAGCATAAGCGTAGAACTATAGGTATGATGACAAACTTTTATAAATTGTCTAATTAAGGGTCAGCAAATTTATTTGGAAATCAAACTCAATTAAGGGTAAGTAATTATGATGGATTGATGGCATAAACGTTACTAAATTTTATCATAGTAACGGAAGTGCAGATGGAAGGCAACTGTAGAAATTTAAGTACGTATTAACAATTGAAAGGGACTGTCAATTGAATGGAGTACTTTAGGTTGTCTTACTAAATTTAGAATTTAACATAAGACAAATAGAAATAAATCAATAAACGTATAGATTTTAAGTTTATTATGATGAATTATTTTAGTGATATGACTTAGAATAAATGAAATAATTTGGGTTAATTGGTATTTAATGGAATTAAAGGTTGCAATATTCATAGGTAAGGATTTAGATGAAATAGATTGATGTATGAAAAATTTAATTGGATAAATGGCAATTAATTCCTTTAATTTGTGCAATTAATGTATGTTTAATTGATAACGATAAAAAGTTGATTTTTTTTTTGTGTAACCAACGTAAAATATTATCATAGCATGATACTTGGTTTGAATAGAAGGGTGGAATTGGGAATTTAATAAGTGAATTTATTTCAATCAGTGCAATAAAAGGATACGTAAATAAATGGTAAGATGAAATGATAAATTATTGATGTAATGGAAGATATAACAATGTCAATTATGCATATAAGGTAATAAGGTAATGAAACCGAGGTAAATTAATTAATTGAGACTTTAAGTAAAATTAACGTGTGGAATTGACCAAGGTTCAATAAAATGAGAATATTATTGGTTATATTTATTGGTTGAGAAAGGTAAATGTGTATTTGGGGAATAAATTTAGTCAGACTTAAATATTGAATTTAATTAATTAATATATATGATAAATGATGATTAAATAAAAACCCAATACTCTATATATATGTATAATATTTGAGTGAAAATAATAATACACTTATAAATGTGGAATTAAGAGTTTACAACAACTATTTTGAGTAAAGAAATTGTTCATTCAAGTAAATTTGAAACATCGCAATAGGTGTAGATTAAGTGTTGCGTTAAATAAATTATAAATGAATAAATTTATAGAAACGTAGGAACGGAAGAATGAACATTATAGTAACGTAAAATGTATTGTAGGATAATAATTAAGTATAGGCTTGTAAATTAGATGTATGACAATAAATTTTGTACGTAAATCTTTCTATTAGTTGATAAGTCTTATTTTGCTCAATTTAAAGGAATACACTAAATTTTGTAGTTAGTACGGAATATTGATTAGTGAATGAATAAGATGAAACAAAGGTGGAATGTATTAGTTGAGGTTTTAAGTTTTTTATGTGATAAGTTACCAAAATTACAATTTTATCTAAATACAGTAATTTATGCGAACAAAAGATGAACATTTTGAAATATTACCACAGTGATATATAAAAGAAACGTTAACTATGTAGTTGGAGAATAATTGATATATTTTGAGTTGGATAATAGAAATCAAGTTATTTATATAATTAGATTTAAGATGAGAGTATAAGTATATGATTTAATAATTGGGTTTTGCGAATAAAATTTATAATTCCCAAATAATAAGAAAACGCAGAGGTTAACACTGCGAAATTTATATACTTATAAATTTTAATTCACATCCAAGCTTGCTAAATTATTTGGAATTGATTGGATTATATAAGTAATGAAATTTGGCCAATATTTAAAGTTGAAAGAAAATTTGGATTTTATGATTTATTTTAATTTATTTAATAAATATTAAAAATAGCCATTTTGTCACGGACTCGGATTTCGACGAAACCAGTTTCATCGGATCCGTAACGGTGAATTATAATAATGTTTCAAGTTTCGTTGCGATCGGACTTGTCGTTTGATCGTACGGACTCGAAACGCCTTGAAATCTACGCATTTTGAAATCAATGTGAAATTTTTGTTTTTTTTTACATAACTTCTTCATACGATCGAATTTGGTCGCGAAACTTTTTCCATCGCGTTCAGAATATTTTAAAACACCTATTTGGATATATAGTTTTAACAAATTTGGCTCCGGAGGCTTAGCGGGCTTTTTGGACCATGGTTTGTCACGCACGTTCGCGTATCCAGTCTAGCTACCCTACCTCTAGCCTATCTATAAATATACATCTATAAACCCTAGCTCCTTTCTTTTTCATTTGCCGTAAATTCATTTCTTCACTCCTTTCTCTTCCCCAAATGTATACATCTCAGATCCAATTACAGATCTATCCACAGTTCAAAATCAAAAGTCAAAACTCAAAAATTTCAGAAAATTCCAGAAAAAATATATGTTGATGTTTTCGATACGCGTAATCTACTGGTGAAATTCGTTTTTCAATTGGAGCTGTCGTTCATCCAGAATAAATTCAAACAGCCCCAAAATCGTTCATCATCGTCGCGCAAAACTTCGTCGGATCGAGATTCTGTTTCTGGGTTTTGGAGAGGGAACCGAGGGGATCGCATCTATGTATTTTGTTTGGCGTTTCGACGGTTGGATTGTCGGGAATTTTGGATTAGGGTTTACATATAAGAGGGTTCGCGGCGGCTCATCAGGTTCTGCGCGTTCTGTGCGCATGCCTGTAGGGAAGACGTGCACGTGTCCTTTATTTTAAATTAGGTTTGTTTTGTTTATTTTTTTATTTTGAATTCGAGTGCAATTTTCGACATAACTCTCGCATACGATCTCCGATTCACGTGAGATTTTTTTTGTTAGGATCGTAATTTAATTCCGGACTCGATGACGCTGGATTGGACGAATTCTGAGACGGGGGAATTTTTGGGTTTAAATCGGGTTTGAATTCGATTTAAATTCAAAAGGTGAGTGTTTTAACCCACTCACAACTACTAGAAGCTTTTATGTTTGTTAAATAAATTTTAGAAATGAATAGAAATTTATTTATGAGCTTTTGGCATGTTATTTCATTCATATCTGTTGAATTGCATTTTATCGAATGTAACTGTTAATTTAATTGATTTATTGCGTGTTAATTGGCTGTTAGAAATTATTGTTTGCATATGAACTGCTAGTTAACAGTTATGTCAATTATCACTGAATATAAATTGTTAGATTAATAGTTGATAAAATTAGATTTGAATAAACTACCAGTTATCACCTGTTATATATGATCATATATATAATTGTTATTGATTGATATTTATCGATGTCGTGATTGGATGATGGATGTGTTGTTGAATGAATGTTTTATTTGGATATCATTAAACTGCAAGTTAGTATGCATTTACATTTCATTCGGGATTGCGGTTTGAAATGATATACAACCGCAGTTTTATTTTTTTTTAAAGTTGCGGATTGAAATGATAAATATCCGTATCACTTGACCATAGGATAGAAAACTATATACAGGCACCGCGGTCTATATATATAACTATTTTTAAAATGTGATTTCTATGGTTTGGATGGAGTACGGTTTATAAAAATCTTAAATTTTATACTGAATAAATGTTTTCTTCCATATTTATATACATATGAAGTTGAAAAATATAATAATAATAAAAAAAAGTGTATAAATTTCTTTATTAAAAATGGAAGAAAATTTAAAAATGGAGTTTGATAATTTATATCCTATGTTCAAAGATTAAGTTGGAAATTTTAAGGGATGATATTTATCATTGGATTTTTCCCAAAATAATTTGAAATGAATATGCTAGTAAAAAATTTGAATTTGGAAATATATATATATTTTACTAGAAATTGAAGTCTTATTAATTATGGATTTTATGTGAATGGTCAAGATTAATTAATAGAATATTGATTTTGAAAGGATAAAAATCCAACTTTAGTTGAAATATTAATGCTCAAAAATGGATATAAATATATATAAAATTGAAATGGTTTTGGGACTTGAAGTAATATTTTGGATTTTGGTTTAACTTTAAAAGAAGAAATATTTGGAAAGCCATGTAATTTATTTCTTTATAAAGCAACAGTAAAGTTAAACTTTTTAATTCGCATACCGTTGAATATCCAAACCATTTAGTTTTGAAAATAATGGTTTTAAAATACTATGGATTTTCGAAGAATTATGTTGAAAGTTACAAACAGAATATTGGTTACATGGGATATTAAATAATAAAAAGTGACATAATTTTTGGAAAGGAATATTTTATTTGGGAAATGATATCATTGATTTGGGTTTTATAAAAATAATATCAAAATGAATCTTTTTGGGTTTTAAAGAAGAAATGATATCGTAATATTATGGTTTTGAAATGGATTATATTCTGGTTTTAAAGTATAAACTATTTTTAAATGACCGCGGTGTTATAATAACGATGGGTTGGCAAAGAGACCGGGATCGGATATGGACATACTCTCTGTCGATACCGAAAACCACTTTGACTAACCGTGTACGCGGTGGAGATTCCAGAATGAAGTAGGTGGTGGCGACGTTTCCTGTAAGATAAATACGTGGACCCAACTCCCGTGAGTTGGCATAAGGTGGCTAAAACAGGAGCGATTCTCAGGCCAATGAGGTCATTCCTCTGATCGGACGCTCCTCTTCGATATTATACTTTGACTTGGATTGATTAAGTGGCCACTTCTATATTTTGATTTTGGGGAGTTAGTCCGAGGTGGGCGGTAACTGCGGCTACGCGTTTCCACCAGCCTGGATAGCAATTGGTATATCTACCCTGGCATTGCCTAGTTGTGCCGTGTCACCTACCATACCGAGCCTTTACTACGAGTTTCTATTTGTGTCGTACCTATGGAGTATCCTCTGGTAGCCTCCCGATCAGGAGGTATTACGGTACTGTATAGACTATTGGCATTATTTGTGTTAAGGGGAATATTGGGTCACTCCTTAACGCTATTAAAAAGTAAGTTTATTTTATAAATAGACACTATTATAATAGCGCAATATACTACATAGTAAATAGTTTAACGGATCCTTAGGAGATGTAAATCCCGAGCATCTCTTGAGTTACTGTACTCATATTTATTTCTGTTTATTTAACTCACATAAGAATTTCTAGTCTGACTCGAGTGTTTTTGTCTTTTCAAATTCGCTCGGGTCAGTCCGAGCGTTTCAGGATAGCAGATTTTAGCTTTGGAGGACGAAGACGAAGAATCATTATTATGTTATATATAGTATTACACCACACTCTTTCTATTCCGCTGCATTGCTTATATTGGTATGTGTAACTCTGATATTTAATGTAAAAGAAGAATCAAGCTTTTGTAAACTGTTTATGATCTGTATATTTGCTACTATATTTTATCCTTCCGCTGTGAGATTCTATTTTCGTTTTATTTCTTCTCTATTTTTCTTATTTACCCCATAACAATCCGCCCTTACGTATGCTTTGAATTGGCACGTGTGTCGGTTTAAAGTGTGTGGAAAGGCGGGATGTTACATTTAGTTATCCAAACTGGAAATTCAATCTTATCTTATCAAAACACAGATAAGAAATCCCAAATGCCTCAGAACTAACCATCCCATCTTACTCAATTACTGCTCTCTTAACCAGAGAAATCTTAACAACAATGAAGTCCCCAACTTCGAATTCCAAACTCCTTATCTCCTATCAGCATAACTCAACAGAAAATCCTGGGCTGCCAATCTTCTACCTGATCAGCTCAACCTATGCTGATGCTACCAAAAACAAGTAGACCAAAGAAAACCAGTTTCTGGATCCTATCCAACAGAAAAACCTTCCAAAATCCATCGAAATCCAGAACACAAGCTCTTCTTCCCAAGCAATAGCAAACTGAACTCACTTCCTTCCTTGTACAGCTACTATCTCGCTTTCGCTGCACAACTCTGATACTGAATAGATGAGAAAAATGTTGATGAACACGAATACAAACTTATCCAATATATCCGGGAAAATTTTGTTCATCAAAGCCATAATATTTGAGTGACTCATCCGATTCGGTCACACATCCTTATGACAGAATCCAACTAAAAAAAACTAGACCTGACCAATCCAAACTCCAAAAATTTTCTGAGCTGCTATACCAACCCTTGCTCTAGGCTAACTACCAAAATCGCTTCTGGAACCAAACAACATGGAACTCAACTCCAGATGCAGACAAACTTCAGATTACCTCAGTAGCTCCTACTTCCACATGAGAATCCTCAATCTCAAACAAAAGATTGCTCAAGAAAAATTCCCAAACTAATCGCAAGTCACTTTTTCGATCCAGCCTAATTCGGATTCAAAAGAAAACTGTCCCTTCTTTACCAATTAGAATAGCTTTTAGCTTTTCCAAACAAGGTTAACCTTCAAGAAAACTTTCACCAACTGCCCGGACTATTGATCGAAGAACCACAAAGGTTCCAGGACCATCGGAGAAACGAGCCACACTGCTGCTTCCAAACTCTACCTCGATGATACTGCCAAGCTAAAAGACCTTCTCGTCAGCACACCGAACACTTTGAGCTGAAACTGCTACCACAGCTAACCAAAAACTTCTAATCCAAAGGCTTCTCGAAAACCAAAACTATCTACAAAACACACAACAGATCTTCGATATGGCAGATAACCTCTCAAGAAATTCGGGCTTTAAACCAAGCATCAACATCTCGCTCTCCTTAAGGAATGACAAATGAGACCATGCCAAAGCGAAGCAACTCATAGACCTTAGTCTCATATTCCGAAACAGCCAACCTCCTTGCTAAAGATTCAGACAACTTCTACACAGACGAATCTTCCCTGCATCAGGTAAAAACTACTTCTCAACTACTTCTAAAACTGCATCAAGAGAAAACAACTTCAGAAAATATCCATGGATACCGCATCTCATCACGCAGCTATTAAGATATCATCACTTACTTCTGCACTTCTGACAGATCCAAACTCAAGAAAAATTCACTCACCTGAGCGAAAATCCAAACTTACACTTCGAAGATAAACTCCGAATCTTTAAAAAGATTTCCTTCGGGTAATAGAGAAATCCTTACTCCAAATTACGAATCTTATTCGAGACGGTACTAGGTCTACAGTCTTGACAAATACTTCCAACCTCAACATATGGACCTCTTCCATCAGTGGTAGTCGTGTTACACACACATCACTACTCCATCTACCTCTAAAACTTATGCTGGAAAATCCGAACAGATAACCCAACAGATCAGGTAGATACATATATAGTCATAGTTATATATAAATATAAATATATATATAAAAATACAAGTATGCTCTCTCAAGAAAGACACCACTCCAGAGCCTAGGTATTCACTCAACCTAATGCTCTGATATCAACTGAAACGACCCAACTTCCTATCTCCAGGAAGACGCATTGCTAATGAAGAAAGAAAGGGATAGAAGAAGAAAACAAAGAGAAAGAAGAAACAGAACAACATCAGAAAACTCACAGCGGAACGAATGAATTATAATATATCACATAAAATATTACATAGTATCATATTACATCAGAGTACACAACTTATACAATACGTATTAGACCGTTATAATCATCTGTCTAACTATACAACTGAAGTACAACAGAAACAGATACCAAACAAACACAGCGGAACCATAATATATCTACACGTGGAAGCCTCCTGCTCCATATCTCCTCCAGAATTCGTCAAACAAACCTGAATTACTTGACTACTCATACATAATATGAGTACCCAAGAGTTTATAAAACAGAAAATAAACACTCGGGTCAGACAGGGGTCTGGTGTGAGTAAACGATTTAAAGTTGCTTAATTTTAGAAAAACCTTTGAAAAGAAAAGGTATCACTTAAGACTTCCCATACATAAACATGGAAAAGTTTTTACCTTACGCTAACCAAAACATTCGATAGGAAATTCAGTGATATTATAATAGTGTCTAGGGTTTTCAAGTATATAAGAAATAGCCGAAATAGTTACATTTATTAAATTCCAGCTACTAGCCACAAAAGTGGGTAATACAATCAAAACCGTAGGGTCTCGTAGGAAGAATGGGTTTCCATCAATGGCAGGGCTACTAGGCTACCGCCCGTCACAGTACGTGGCCTAGATCAACGTACCGAAGAGCCACCCTAACTCCCCTGCAACACAAGGCCGAGACCAATCCTTACTGAACAGTCCCGAACAAGACAACCCCAGCAGTTGTCCGGAATCAACCGCCCCACAGAGCCGAAATAAAAAAGGGACTTCTAGACAGGGGAAAATCTTGTCCTGAAATGGGCGCTACCCACCTAGCATTGTTGCACCTCCCCTGTTTTATCCATTCCCAGGTTGATGAGGCTTGAGGCTACGATTACCTTTATAGAACATATCTATCTTAGAATCCTCATCGTCCACCTGACGATGTTCTGAAAGCATTCAATCCATACAAGTTCGTTCCGGGTTCGAACAAAACCGAAGGCACTATCTCGTTGCACTCATTTTGGAATCACCCTCAGAGTCAACGACCATAGCCCTTGCACTCTAAATCACCATCTCGAACCTATAAGTACTATTCCGTCAAACTCATCACGGAATCACCCACAGAGTTATACTGACGTATAGTCCTTACACCTCGAGTCTTCACAAAGCTCCACTTGGATTCACGACCTAACGTTTAATTGGATTCGATGTGGTTTTCAGATTCAAAATATGGAAACCCGATCCCGGTCTCACCGAAACAAAACGCCATTTTAATGTCCAAGTTGTACTTAAGGGTTTAAACAATTAACTTATATTCAGGATGATATAAACAGATAGATGAATCACATTATCACCATAGATAATTCATAACAAATATTCATCTTAAAAAGTGTGACGACCCGGCTTCCTACGCCCAGAAAACCGTATCATCTTGAAGAAAGAAAGGGGTGAGAAAATAGAAAAGATAGAGAAGAAATAACAACAATATCAGAATCTCATAGCGGAACGAATAAATTATAATTATCACATAAGTATTTACATAATATACAACATCAATCAGAGTTATATAGATCATACATCACATACTAGACAGTTATAGACACCTGTCTAGTTACAACATAGAGACACCAACACAGCGGAACTATATGTATATCTACAACGCTGAAACCTCCTGCTCCATTGCTCCTCCAGAATTCGTCAAAGCTAACCTGAATCCCTTGGCTACTCGTAAAAATTTGAGTACCCGAGAGTTTATGAAAAACAGAAATAAACTCCGGGTCAGACATGGGTTTGGTGTGAGTAATAGGTAAAAGTTGCTTAATTTTGAAAAATCCTTTGAAACAAAAGGTATCACGTAAGACTTCCCACAAATAAACATGGGTAAGTTTTTACCTTACGCTAACCAAAACATTTGATAGGAAATTCTGTGATATTATAATAGGTCTAGGGTTTTCAAGTAAATAGAAAATAGCCGAAATTGTTACATCTATTAAATTCCAGCTACTAGCCACAAAAGTGGGTAATACAATCAAAACCGTTAGCACTTATTGGATTGTGGATTCCATACAATGGCAGGGCTACTGGGGTACCGCCCGTCACAGTATGTGGCCTAGATCAACGTACCGAGGATCACTCCTGGCCCCCTACAACACAAGGCCGGAACCATTCCTTACTGAACAGTCCCGAACAAGATAAACCCGGCAGTTGTTGCAATCAACCGCCCACACAGCCGAAAAATAAAGGGACATCCAGACATGGGAATATCTTATCCTGCTTGGGCATGACCCACCTAACCTTGCTACATCTCCCCTGTTTTATCCATTCCCGGTTGATGAGGCTTGTGGCTGCGATTACCTTTAGAGAATACATTTCTTAGAATGCTCGTCGCCCACCTAACGATGTTCTGAAAGCATTCAATCCATACAAGTTCGTTCCGGGTTCGAACGAAACTGAAGGCATTATCTCGTTACACTCATTTTGGAATCACCCTTAGAGTTAACGACAATGACCCTTGCACTCTGAATCTTCATCTTCACTTCAAATTCACGACCTAACGTTAATTTGGAATCGATGTGGTTTTCGGATGTCCAAATAAGGAAAACCGATCCCGGTCTCATCGAAAATCCAAAACGTATCTTTTAAGGCCAAGTAAATTCACAATATCACTATAGACAATCACATTATCATCATAAACAGATAATCTATATCATCATCCCAACAGATAATTAAATATTATCATACTTAAACCAAGCATCCATATAGATATTACTCATGTCATATCTGAATTCACAACCACCAAATGAAATATCAATATCATTCATCCATAAGCAATGATTTATGATCACAATCTATAATTAATTTAAAATGAATTAAATTAACTACTTCTATCTCTAATTAATTTAAAGTAAATTAAATTAATTACTTCATTCCATAAATCCAGCTTATACAAAGCATTAATTAATTTTAAATCAAATTAATTAATTAATCTATAGATATTCATCTTGATTAAACACCTTTGATTAATCATTTCTAATTACAATAAGTAATTAGTCTTTAATTAATTTCACAAATTAATTATTTTAAATCATGTGTAGTAATTAACATGTAATCACTTTATTTATTAATTAAATATAATTAATTACATTTATTCTTAATTAATTACATAAATTAATCACCACATTATTGATTATTTCTTAATTAATCAGTTCTTAATTACGTCATTAATTATATTAATTAACGATCTCTAATTTAGATTTAAATTGAATTACTTTGGTTAAACTAATTACATTAAATGATTCATCTTTAATTTATCTCAATTATTAATCACCCTTGATTAATAACATTCCAGTAATTAATTATCATTAATTACTTATTAATACATTAATTATCCCATAATTAATTATCTCCATCAATTAATCCTCTGATTATTTACAAAAGTAATTATCCAAATTACTCCATTAACACATCATCTTTCACTAATTACATTCGGTAATTAACATTAATTACTTCCTTAAGTAATTGTGCACCAATGAATACACTAAGTAATTACACTTATCAACATATCAAATGATTTTCTTAAATTAATTAAACTAAATTAATTAACTTAAATTAATCATTTTATCTAAATTAATTACAAACAGTAATGAATCTCTTAATTACTTTTATTAAGTAATTACACTTAACCACTTTACAAATGATTATCTTAATTAATTAAACTAATATATCACATTAATTAATTATTAATAACCTTTAGTTAATTATCTTCATTAAGTAATAACATTTCTTAATTTACTTCTTAATTAATCTCCAGTTATAAATTAATCTAAATTATTAATTTATAAATTAAATACGCAAGTCATCATTCATTTAATCATATAAATATCTTAATTATTCCTAAGATAATTTATTTCTTTATTAATGACTTCATGTATATTAGAACATTACATTTAAATTTAAATTCAAATTCCATTTTGAATTTAAGATTCAAAAAGATTATTGTTTAGACATTTACCAAATTTAAATTCAATTTATAATCTTTAAATAAATGTAAATGACATTTATTACTTGCATAAGATAATCCTTTAAATTAAACTATTTAACTTTTAGTTAAAAATTTAGCTTTTAAATTACATTGTATTTGTAACTTGCAAATTCAAGTTAAACAATTTGTTTAACTTCTATTCAAAAACCTTTTATAAAAGAATTCTCTCAAAATCAAGTTAAACATTTATTTGAAACATATTTACTTTTGAAAACTATTTTATTTGAACTTATTTTTAAAACAATCATATTTAAAAACCTGATTTAAGCTTTCAGATTTGAATTCTAAGTAAACTTGAATTCCATAAATTTATCTTTGATTGAAACTTTGATTTAAACTTCTTTTAAAAACTTGAATTAAAAACTTGATTTAAAATCTGATTTGCAAATCCAAATCTATTTTAAAACCTTAAGATTCAAATATTCATTTGAATCAATACGTTTAAAACTCAAATTTAAACTACTGTTAGAGCTTTTGTTTCAAATTTAAATTTTTAAAAATCTGGAAATTATCAGGTTTGTAAACCTAAAAACTCATTTCAATATTTAAACTTTATTTTAGATTTCAAAATATAGGTTTGAATTCATACTGCAAACTAGATTTAAACTTAGTTTCAATCCATTATTTATTTTTAAATAGGTTTCATTTGAATTTATTGAAAATCAAATTTTACTTTCAGGTTTCTGCAAAAGCCTGAACAATCATATACTCGACGCGAACCAATACTGCACCGATACTTTTCCTTCCTTACTTCGAGTCACACACTCGAGTGACTCGAGTATTCCCCCAGTCAAAAATACCCTGCACCCAAAGAACAACACCACAACACTTCAATGGCACGGTGCACGTGCACCGTGGCCCCAGCCACCTACGGCCACCCCCACGAACTTCAACACGTCGCCGACTACCACCAGATAACATCACGATCATCCAAACCCACTGCAGAATCTCAAATCAAAATCGAGTAGCCTAAACAAAACCTGGAACACAACAGCTCTTCCCCCTTTCGAACCTGTCAATGCTCCGTCCTCCCAATGCCGATCATCGGAGCGCCAGCGTCTCCGGCTACAACCTCGTCTTCATCCCCTCTTCAAATCCCCATAGGCGCGTCGAGCTCGATCATCAATTAGAGGCGAACGAGACTCAAAACTGAATCATAGCAAAACTAGGTTTAGAAAATAAAACAAGCCACCATCATCACCTCCGGTCACAGACCAACTTCCTTCCAATTTTCCTGGCCTCACCGATCACCCATCTACCTCCAAAACGAACCTCAACCATTCCGATCATCAATACTTCCAGAGGCAACCCAAAATGCTCGAATTGATCAACCCAGTAAAGCATGTTCAAAGCTAAACTAAAAATGTGATTATAGTTTATAAAATCCTAATTTTGATTTAGTAATCAGTTCATAAACTTAAATTAATGGATCATGACAATTAAATTTTGACTTGTTTTATGATTTGCTCTGTTGTTTCATTTTTCCAGGCTTACTCAAGTTTATATTTAACTTTCCTATAAATTTTAAACATCCATCTATGCTAATCCAAAATCTTTTGATTAAGTCCTAATCCAAACAGCAAGTAAGTAAAAGATGATGATTTTTAAATCAAACTGATACTTGAAGCAA
This sequence comes from Allium cepa, assembly GCA_030765085.1. Classification (NCBI taxonomy): domain Eukaryota; kingdom Viridiplantae; phylum Streptophyta; class Magnoliopsida; order Asparagales; family Amaryllidaceae; genus Allium; species Allium cepa. The sequence goes on from CM060944.1 coordinate 90,433,231, forward strand.
AGATCAAAATGCTACAGGAACATCTATGCACATACATACAGAGATAAAATAAACAAATACATACCCAACCATACATATTACAGACATTAACCAAGCTACCATATCTTAAATTCAAACTTTTAAAGGTGGTGTTACTCACCAGTGATGGAGATGGACAGAGCACTTTTATTTGGGAAGCTATAGGCTTGCTCTTCTTTTAAATCTTCTTGCTTATGTTTAGTTGTAAATATTATTTAAGTTTGTATAAATGGAAGTGTTTGTTGTTGATGCTTCAGTTGTAAAAAGGAAAAGCTTGTTATGTTGTGTTGAACGAATGAAAATATAAGAAGACATGATATATATATATAAAGAAGTTTCAGGGTAGGTGATATCGGGGTTTAAGCTATTTGCAGGTAGGTGATAACTGGGTTAGCAAGTTTGCAGGTACAATTATTTGTATTTTGTTTTTATTAGGCAAGATTTTATCAAATGGGGCTGAAATGATGTGAAAACAATTCGAATTGACTGCTAATAAATGAAGTCATTTAATGCTAATTTACTTAATGTCTCCTATTACTCATTCTTATGTATAGATATTTTTGTTTTGCATTTCTCTTATAAGCAACCTGCATATTTTATTTTCTTTATTTCTTTCCTGAGTCTTTATCTACAACCTATCAGCATTATATTTCATTTTACACAAACCTGGTTTGCTTCATACTTGATGTTCATAGATATAAAGTTGTATAGTCCTTGTTTATTTGCCAACATAACTATTTTACAGACATGATTACATGCTTTTGTATTTTACATACATATTATAAAATTTGTTTTAGTCATTTGCTTTGGTTTATTATTTTATTTACTTATTATTTCTTATTCTTATGTTAATATTACAATTTCTTAAGTTTATGTATTCAGACTTATTTTCATAACCATATATTTGGTTTACACTTATGTTTCATATTTATAAAGTTTGTTTTATTTTTAAACATTATTGAAAGATTTTATTTTAAATCATAGCTTTCCAAAATACGTGTATATATATAAACATAAGTTTAAAATAATAATTTCTATTTATTTAAAATCCATTGTAAAGATATTACATTATTAGTATTGTTTTAAAAAAAATAACACATTATTAAATTAAAATAATTCATAAATGAAATCGCTACATAAATAAATTTCTTATTTTATCAACCATATTTAAACAAAAACAAAACAACCTTTGTTAAATTTAGATTTAAGTCAAAATCAATTAAACAAATTTTAACTTTATCTTTAGTATACTTTAAAACCAAATTATTATTTATTTAATAGCTATATTTTAAACCAAATTTCAAATTTCAAAACATTAGAATTTGAAAAAAATTCTTATTTATTAAATTTTAAATCAATTTAATTTTTAATGTAGATTATTAAATTGATATTGCCCCAAATTTCCAGGATGTCACACAAAGCATATCACATATCAGAGATATTCAAAACATCCAGTATCAACCAATCATCCAATATCAGTCATCCAATATCAATTGATCATCCAATATCAATCACCAGATATCAATTAATCATCCAATAGCAGAATTGATTAACTCCAAATCAATTGGATTAACCTTAAATCCTTCTTCATTTATTTATCCCAAATAAATAAATTAATCATTCTTAATGATCTTCCTTAATTAATCTTCCTTGATTAATCATCTTTTAATTACATTCAAGTAATTATCCTTAACCATATTCAGTAATTAACCTTTAATTACTATCATTAATTACAATAATTAATGATCCTTTATTTGCTTCCATTAATTAATCAATTATAGTTAATTACATTAAACCTTAATTAACTACAATTAATTAATCACACTTAAATTAATCACATTTATTAATCAGCCTTGATTAATTAAAAAATGATCCTTATTAATTAATAATTACTTTAATTAATTAAATAATTAACTTATAATTAATCATTCTATTAATCATAATCAGTAATGAACAATTTGTAATTACTTATCTTAATTAACTAACTTTTTAATTAATTATATTAACCCTTGATTAATTAATCTAATTTAATTAATCTTTAATTACTTCATTTAGTAATTATTAAACAGTTAAATTAATAATTAAATCCTTAATTAATTACTTTATTAATTAATTACTTTTAATTAATTACACTTAGTAATTAATCTTTAATTAAACGCATTTCATTAATTAATTAATCTCGTTAATTAATTAACTAAAATAATTAAGTAATTAACTCTTAATTATTTACATAAGTAATTATCTCTAATTACTTCTATTAATCAATCTTGATTACTTCCTTAATTAATTACTTAACAAATAATTAATCCCATCATTACATAATTCTTAAATCTTTAAATTAATTAATTACTCCATAATTAATTAACTTCAAATCAAATATATTATTTAATCCCTTAATTAATATCATCAAGTGATTAACCATTAATCACTCCCCCTTTAATTACTCACATGAATAATTTCCCATTAATTACTTCCATTAGTAATTATTCCTTACTTAATTACATTCAATAATTAACCATTGATTACTTCATTAAGTAATCACACTTAATTAATCCATAATTAAGTGATTATTTAAAATTAATAATTAACTAATTATTTAAAATTAATTAAATAATTAATTAATTTACTTCTTATATTTAAAAATCCTTAATTAATTAAGAAAACATTAATCTTGATTAAACCTTTACTTATTAACAAATCATATGTAATTAAGTATTCTTAAGTTCATATCAATAATAATTTAACCTTATTATCCTCATAAATAAATTATTTGAAATTAAATCAAATTTTAAAACAAATTTATTTAATTTGGTTTTCAAAATCATAACCATAACTTTATTTGAAAATAAGAAATTAAGAAACAAATTTCAAAATTAAGAATACTTTAAAACATCTAAATTAATCTTATTTATTTCAAATATAATTTGAAATTTTAGTTTTAAATCATTGCTTAAAATTTAAACTTAAACTTTGATTTAATATCTAAATTCAAAATATTCTTTTAAATTGAACTCCAAAATGTAAGTAAATTATTTTCAAAAAGAAATCATTTTAAATAAATTCAATTAATACTTAAAAGTTTGATTAACTTTATTTTCAAAACAACAAGTTTGAATTTTGTTTTCTTTATAAACTTGTTTATAACTTGACGCTTGATTTCATTAATTAACAACATCAAGTTAAATTGCATCTTAACATTATACAATAACCAGGAACCCACAACCACAATCACTCGGGCCTAACACTTAAACTACCCGAGAAAAGCACGGCAAACTCACGAAACTACTTTGAGAAATTCCCATCCCCCTTCAATCTTCGAGTCAAACCCTATGAACACGCGAGCTTCCCTTCGGTCCCGACTCATCTTTCCAAAACAAGATTTCCAGTGCACACCTCATATACACGTGCACATGTCCCAAAACTTCCGGCCACCAACGATCATCGCACCCATCGCCGATCATCCCATAATCATGCGTGTACCCAAAAACCCACCCAGATCCAACAAATTCACACGAAACACAAATTCGACCTTCACATCGAAAAATGCAGCAAACAATTACCACCAAACCTCCCATTTGTCGACCATCATGACGCCGATTATTCTTGCCGACCACTCCATCGTGATGCCACCGCCAAGATCGTCAACCTTCCCAAATGCGATCGAACCCGAACCCTTAACCAAGTCGCAATTCAACTTCGACAGCAACCGAACATCAAGAAAGCTTAAACCCTAATTTACTTGAATTCGTGCAATTTACGCAATGGAAAAATTCTAAAACATTTTTCCCATTATCAACATCACTCAAACAAGCCTCGACCAAGATATTAAATCAAATCGTTGCGTAGATCGACAGCAATCACCCAAAACTCCAAAAACGTTCAAACCCACAATTCACGATAAATACCCAATTAAAAATTACAATTTGCATATCTAAATTCGTGATTTATCATCACGATTACATGCATGAAACTCATTTTAAAATTTAAAACAGTAAATTTTTTACAAAAAACTTAGTTTTACCGTAAATATTTTATTTATACTTATTTGTTGTATTAAAAATGATGGAACTATTTTTATGATCTTCATTTTTCATTTACTAACAAATTTCATTCATGCATTCAAGTCTATATGGACCTAATTGGAAAATTTTGATTTTTGAAAACAAAGGTCACTGTTTTTCTTCAAACAGAGGACAAATACCAACATATACAATCATATGATCACATATACAAATATAACTATAAATTTAATAAATAAAACAAAATGATTTCCATACAATACTAATATCAATTCACATGCATTAGGATCAAGGTTCAACTTAACTGTTTTTTAAAATCAATTTACTCACCTGATAATATGTAGAGCACAGCAGAGTAGGCTTCAATCTTTTACCAGGCAATTGAAATTTATATCTGTATAATGCTTTGAATTGCAAAAATCCTACTGCAAGCCTTTAATTTGTTGATTAAAAATGTTGAACAGATCTTGATCTTGTTGTAGAACATCATTTGAATTGCAGTTGTAGGTTGCAGATTGAATTGTTGTTGCAGGTTGTAAATTTGCAGGTCGATAAAAAATGTTGCAATTTATCTTTAACTTGAATTGCAGTTTGAAGCTTAAATAAATGCAGATTTCATCTTTGCTTTTATGTTTGGAATTCAAGTTTCAGGTTTTATCTTTGCATGCAGATTTATTTTTAGATTTGCCATTAATTTGAAACATGAAATGAAGACAAAGAAAATAAAAGTATTTGTGAAAACTAATTCTCATCTTAAAACATTTATTAAAAATCAAAATAAAAATAGTGCCACATGTTATTAATTTGAACAGGTGTCTCAAATATGTTTTAAAAGTTTACTATTGTTTTAAAGATGCCTTAGAATGTTCACACATATACATAAGTGTTTTTAATTAAATTTCATTTAGTTTAAATGTAAATATAACTTACTTATTGAAATTACTTAGTTAATAAATATTAGTTTACCATTAAAAGAAAATATGCTAAAACTAATTATAATGTAAATATGTCTTTATACATGTATTTTTTAAATCTAAAATCTTTATCTAGTGTTTAAGAAATAGTTTTTTAAAAGAAAGTTTATTAATAACTTTATACAATATGTTTATAACCATTTAAATTGAAACTCTTTTAAAGAAAACTTTATTTAAACTATCATATTTATAAATAACAATTATCTAAAAATTTAAAAACAATTGAATAAATTCTAAATTAACTTTTGAAAAATATAAATTAAACAAAGCTTTAAATTACAATTATAAATTATCAATTGACTAAATTAAATTTCAAAAAAATAACAAATTATAACATATACATACATATATATTACAATTTTAAAAAAATACTATCTTTATTTAAAACAAAAGATATTCTATTCACAATATATATCAAATATATATATTATAAACAGAATAAAATTTATTAGCTTTGACAAATAATTCTTATCAATATTGCCAGAACAAAAATTTGTTAACCTTTAAAAGATTAAATTTACCAATTAAAATTATAAAGAAAAATTTATCAAACCAATTTAATTACTATACAGATTATTAAATTTATATTGCCCTAAATTCCGGATCGTTACAGCATTCGAAATTGATAATTAATAATTTGAAAATTAAATTTTAGTTAATAAAATTCTTTTTAACAAATGATGTAGATTTAATAAGTTAAATTAAATTAATAAATTATTTTCGGACAATTTATTGTAATTCAATAAAACTTTTTTAGTTGGAAGTAAATATTTCAAAGTGTAAATAAATTTGATATAAATGAAATAGTTGAAATAAATTTATTTTACGTTAATATTTCTAAACTCATAACTACCGTCTAGATACTCATTTCTTCTATTATATTCTATTTGTTGGCAACAAATGCTTGGTTGATATTGATTAATTGGATAATATTGATTATTATTGGATGATAACGATTGAAATTGATCGGAAAGGGTAAATATATTAAAATGTGAAGATTTGAAATAAACATATTATTTTGAAATTAAATATTGAATTTGAATAATTTTCCCTATTTATTATTGAAGTTATTGTGTTTAATGGAGAATGTGAAAGTGGAATAATTTTGGAAAATATGGAAGAGGAATAATTTTAAGGATTGTGGGAATTGAAAATTTTGGGAAAATATTGAATTTTAAGGTTATATCAAATTAGTAAATTTATGATTAATTATATTTTTATTCATTTGTTGGTAAAAATAAGAATATATTTGAAGTGTTTTTATATTTAATAATTCATAATTTAAAGTGATGAGTTAATTTGATTTTGATCTGATAAATTAGAAGTTGAGAATTAGTATTTTGAAGTAGTAATAAATTGAATGCAATTTATTAATTTGTAAGGGAAATTAAGTGAATGATATTTTGAAATTATAATAAGATGGGTATAATTTATTTTACGACGTGAAAATTATTAGTAATAAATTTATAATGTATCTTGTGAAGAAAAATCTTAGAAGTTATATATATATATATATATATATTGAATATTTCTATATAAAGTGAAAAGTATAATTTTAAGAGATTTAGAATTGAATTTATTTTTTATTTTTAATTTTCCTCATAATTAGATGAGAGGTTTACAAATATTTATTTTGAAACTATATAAGGATTTTGAGGAAAGAATGATAATTTATTATTTAATTCATTTTCAATTGAACATTGATATTTGAAATTGTTTTGGAGGTTTCGGGAAAATGTATTTTTAGAACACCTTTCGAGTCAATAAATAACAGAATTGAATGTTTTGATTGTGTTATATTGCTGTGTAATGAGGAATTAGAATAAATGGAGTCACACTACCGTCTGGTATGAGACTTTCAATAATATTTCTCCAATTATTCTTTGGACTTGTTATATAGAATAACTGTGTAATAAAGATTGAAAATTATAAGCGTTGAGTAAATGGATATGTAACACCAAGTGTTATGAGACAGCTGAGCTGATATTGTTCCTTTACTTTCTGTAAGTAGAAGTCGCTCTAGCAGGGTCGAGTATACAGGGTATTATATTTATGGTAATGTGCATTGGGAGTGTGCAGGCTAAGAGTTATAAGTGTGCCTATTATTGTGTGAATGCTTGTCATGACCTGAATTTCAGCATTCGAAAATCGACACCCGTACTTCACTTGTACTCGAATGCCACAGATTCAACTGTTGAAATCCGATTCACGCCAGAGCTTATAACACATTAAGTATAACAAAACAGTGAAAGAAAGAGATAATATCATTGATATACAAGAGCTGATTACAACAATGATACAACTAATTGATCAATATTATCAGAGATATAAGATATAGCGGAAAGAAATAACTCCAAAAGATAATATCTTCAGAAGTCCTTTAAGATAGATATTCCAATTAACTACAACACCATTGCTAATGCTCCATTACTAGAAAGACTCCAACCACCAAAAAACGAGAACCACCATCAACACTGAAGTGAAGCAACTGGATCCAAATGCGATTGCCAATATCCAGAGATCGAATGCTATAAAATGTACTCCTACTATTTGGTTATCTGAAAAATCTAACTCTAGACTGCCCATGTGGAAAATTGTGGGCACCCAGAGTTTAGATAGGGAACAATAAACTCCAGGTCAGTTATGAGACTGGTATGAGCAAACGAAAATAGTTTTAAGCAAAAACAAACAACTAAAGAATTTAAGATTGAAATCCGCAATGCTTTTTGGAATATGAAACTACCATAAGGCCTACACACACAATGCAAGCGCACAATTGGAGGAGATTTCTCCTTATGATAGTCAAACATGCCTACTACGCAAAGTCTTTTTGATATTATTATTAGTGCATAGTGCAGAAAACCTTTCGAAAGTATAATATAAATCTTAGCCAGCATAGGTACCAATATATTATGCTTGCTATAGCTACCACCTGAGGTGGTAGGTTATACAATTGCAATCGTAAAGGGCTCGTATAGTTTCTTTGGATTTCCAGCAAATGGTCTGGCTAAGGAACTTCCTACTACCACAAGGGTATGCCTCTAGAGGGACGCCCCAAGAACCTAACTCGATCTCTGCCAACACAAGGTCGGGTTACCTCTGTAACTAGGTAACTACTACACGAGTATGCCATCCCCCGGTCATTTGCGACCATTATCCGAGGAACCTCCACCACAAAGCAACAACCACAAAGTAATAAATTTGAAGCAACAACATAGATAAAATATACGGGTTCCATACCATGATACTACCCTTTTCCAGAAGGAAATAACATACCCTTAGGGGGCGCTACTCCCAAATAACCTTGCCGCATCCTTCCTGTTTCGACCATTTCTGGGGTGTGAGGTCCGACGAAGTCTCATCCACAAAGCTACACTTTTCACAAAGCCATGCTTCGATCAATAAATGATCATCAACACTTCGTATGCCACATTACCAAATTGGAAATGTATCACTAGTAACCATCAAATACATAACCTATGATCTCGTACGTCTTAGAGAAGGGTGTTAAGCTAAGAGAATAAATTCTCCGCCACCAATAGAAATGTATTTGATTGAAACCAGCTTTACATCTGAAAGTGTAATGTCAGACACACATCCATACAAGTCTATTCCGGGTTCGAGCAGAACCGTAGGCACTCCAAAAGAATCCCTTGAAAATCCGAGTATTCACAATCTCGATCGGATTCCCCATCACATACGGAGATCTCTATACCGAGCGCTATTCATTGCAAAGATATTCAACGGGTAATCCTTTCGTTCTCGAAAATACTCGGTCTTCACCACCGGTCTTCAAATGCTATCCATTTACGTCGTATCATAATTCGGAAAGGGTTATATGACACAGGGCCCTCTCCTAGCTAAGCCGAATAATGAGCGCTTATGTTTAAAAAGCATATGGATATTGGGATCTTAGTTAAGTCACATTTTTAAATCCCCAAACCTTTTCTTCAAATGGTTTAAACAAATTACCATTTTCAGATCTTTGAACAAAAAGATTCACTTCACAAAGTTCACCAATCTTTCACAAAGATTAATTCATAGCTTTCAAAACAATTCCATTTCAAATTTGATTAACTCATGAAATCTTTAAACCAAAGATTTAATTCATAGCTTTCAAAAACATTTCCATTTCAAATCTTTATACAAAAGATATACCTTTCCAATTTCAAAACAAAGTTCAAAAAGCTTTCACAAAGATTTAGTTATTGCTTCCAAAATAATCCTATTTCAAATTTTAAATCATTTCAACATAAATTGGAAATCCTTTCTTTATATGAAAGCTATTATTATTTGAAAACAAATAGTTTTCGTTTCAGAAATATCCAATTACATTTGCACGAGTTAAAGCCCTTCAAGTATAAAATGGGCAGCTGAATGTGATATGAAGAGACAGCGGCTAAGAATCAAATGGGAAGCTGATGGGGACAAGAACTCTAAATTTTTTCATGCCTCACCTAAAGGTTAAAAATTCTATAAATAACATCACTTCCATATATGATGAAGCAGGAATCTTGAACTCTTCCCCTGAGACGGTTGACAAAGCTCTTCTCCTGTATTATACTGCCCTCTTTGGAAATGAAAATAATTTTGAACCGGAACTACACCAGTTCTCTAATATCGCTCTACCAAGAGTTAATATTGATGAAGCTAAAATGCTGGTGGAAAAGGTGACTAATGAAGAAATAAAGAACACCCTATTTTCTATGAATAAGAGCTCTAGTGGCGGTCCTGATGGATTAATATGGTTTTTTTTACTTCAAGTTAGGGTATAGTTGGTGGGCATTTTTGCAAGGCTGTCCATAATTTCTTTGATAAATTCAAGCTTCTTAAATCGGTGAATGTTACGAATCTGGTCTTAGTCCCAAAGTGCAAGCCTACTTCATCTGTATCCACCTTCATACCCATTTCCTGTTGCAATGTTGTTTACAAGTGCATTTCGAAAATTATTGTTACGAGGCTTGTTGTTGTTTTGGAAAGAATTATATCCAATAATCAGGTTGCTTTCTTACCTAAAAGAAATATTTTAGACAACATTATGCTAGCCCATGAGCTTTTAAAGGGATATCGCTGTGTTAATGCAACTTCAGGAGCTATGTTAAAGCTCGATTTAAAGAAGGCATATGATAGCATTCATTGGAAGTCTTTTGTTAGAATTATGTCACTCATGGATTTTCCTAAAGTATTTGTTGCCTGGATCTATGAGTGTATCTCAACTCCCTCTTTCTTGTCTGATTTTAATGGTACAAATTCTGGCTACTTTGTTTCTAAGCAAGGTATTAGGCAGGGGGACCCCCTTTCCTCCTATATCTTTACCATGGTTATGGAAGTTTTTACTTGCTTGATAAGACCCATGCATCACAAAAAGTTAATACAATATCATTCCAAATGCAAAGACCTCCAGATAATTCCCCTCCTGTTTGCTGATGACATCATGATTTTCTCCAAGCCGAACCTTCCATCCATTGACTGCATTAAAAGTGCTCTTCATAACTTCTACCTAATGACAGGTCTTAAGCTTAATCTCAATAAATTAAGTATTTTGTTCTCTAGGATATCAAGCTTGCAGGAACTGAATCTAGCCTCCTATGCTGGAATGCAGTCTATGAATCTTGATATGACTTACATTGGTCTGCCTTTCTGTACTTCTAGGGTTACTCATGCAAACTATCTATCACTTTATCAAAAAATAACTATCTACACAGAATCCGTTTTATGTTCATTCAAGGAATAACGGATTCTTGGGGTGAGATTTGGCTCTGAGGAGGATTGCAACAAGATTTTGAAATCAGGTCCTTGGTTTATGGATCGAAACCTAATTATCATGAAACGTTTGTCCCCAGACATGAATACAGATAGAGATCTTCTTACATCTTTGCCTATGTGGGTTAGACTACCTGGTTTAAGTTTTAAGTTGTGGGGAAACAAAGCAATTAGTGCCCTAACAAGTACTATAGGAGTCCCTATAAAGATGGACGAGGCTACGAAAAACAAATCTAGATTAGCCTATGCCAGAGTTTTGATCGAGGTTAACGCTACCTACGGAATGCCTAACACCATCGAAGGTATGGACAACAAAGGGAGGAGTTTCATTCAGGAAGTGGAATATGAGAATCCCACTCCCATATGTGGTAAGTGCATGTGCTTTGGTCATGTAACTGACAAATGCCCAATGACCAAGTCTTGGGTTCCTAAACATACTCAAGTAGTTGAAACTGACAAAGAAAACCCTGTGGAACCAAGTCCTGTCGACTGTTTGGAAACAATAAGGGAGGAAGGCGAAAGTGACATTACAGATGAACCGGGAAAACAGGTGAACGAAGGAAGTTTAACTGAATCCCTAAATACTGAACTAACGAACGACGGTCTTTTATATGATGGACAAAATATGAATAACGTGGAGGAGGTTTCATGTGGAGAGGAAGGAAATCAGATAGCTTCTACCACGCTGGAGACAGAATCTAGGGAAAAAGATCTAGGAAACAGTGAGACAACCATCCTTGTGCCTCGGGAGAGCTCATCACCACCGAAGTCTCCTTCGATCAATATAACAATTCTCAAACGCCCCTTGTCACAATCGGATACTTCACCATTTTCAAATACTTTACTTTCTAATGATATTTGTATTGATGATTGTATAATTAATAATGTTAATTTTAGGAGAGGAACTGAACCTTGTACTGATATACAGGTACAGGAAGATCTGGGTCAGGACACAGGAGTGACAGAAGTGGTAGAGGAACAGAATACAAATGATAATGCAGATCCAGAACAGGAGGAGCAGCCTATTTCTAAGCCTCAGGATGTAGAATCTGAGATTATTCAGAAGGATAAGCTTGTTCGTAAGAATCCCAAGTGGGTTCAGATGCTAGGCATAATGGAGGAAGACAAATGGGAGTCCTCTAGTAGAAGGATACAAAGGACTCGGAATAACAAGGTTACATAATGTCGTTTGCATGTTGGAATGTTAGAGGGTTTCATAACCCCAACAGAATGAAAGAAGTGAGAAAACTCATTGACAAGTATAAAATAAGTTGTTTCGGTGTTTTGGAAAACAAGTTGTTATTTTCGGATATTATGAGGCTGGAGAGAGTTTTAGATGACGGATGGAAGATAATAAGCAATGTTTCTTGTTATTTTAAATGCAGAATATTCGTTCTCATTGACGGAAATTCTTAAGATTTTAACTACATTAGTATGAGTGACCAACATATTATTATTAAACTGATCAATAACTTGAAATTCAAATGTAATTTAACCTTTGTCTACGCTTAGAATTTTGCTATTCTAAGGAAAAGTCTATGGAAAAATCTACAGGAGGATGCTATTAATATTTACAGACCATGGTTGGTTTTCGGGGACTTCAATTGTATTCGTAGTCCCTCAGAAAGAAAGGGAGGTAACCCAGTGCCATTTGGAAACCTGTTCGAACTAGACGATATGGCTAACTATACAGATCTTAAAGAGATCAATATTAAAGGTTATGAATTTTCTTGGTGGTCTGGTCCAAGATGCAACATATTTTCTAAAATTGACAGGGTCTTTGCTAACCACGACTGGATCAACTTATTTACAGATTTATCGGCCGAATATTTGCCTCCTTCAATAAGCGACCATAATGCAGTCCTAGTCTCACTTTTTCTTAAATCTAGAGACAAGAATAGACCTTTTAGGTTTATGAATCATTGGCCGCTATGTGATCAATACTTTCCTTTGATTGAGAATATATGGATTTCAAATCAGGAAGACCGACCTCTATATCAAATCATGTATATTCTTAAGAATATTAAAAGAGAGCTTAAGATTTGGAGTGCTAAAATACGGAACACCAAACAAGAGGTTAAAGTTCGGAGAGAGAATTGTTCTAGACGTCAAAAACTTATGGAAAAATCAAATGATCTCAATTTAGCTATGTAATTTCAAAATGCCAAAATTAAACTGGAAATGGCACTTAAAAGAGAGTTTCTGGATACCAAACATAAGGCTAAATGTGATTGACTGACGATGGGTGATGAGGCTTCTTCTTTCTTTTATGCTAAAATGTCTAGCAGAAGAAGTAGAAAATGTTTGACTAGCATTGTAATAGAAGGCAAGGCGGCTTCAGAAGATAAATTTGCTGAATCGGCTATCAATTTCTATAAACAAATGTTTAACCTTCCCTTAGGTGATCAGTTCCCAGAAGTAATATGTAAATCGATCATTTCTGAGTATGGTGCTAATTTCTTGAATGATGGTATATCTATGGAAGAAATTAAATTTGCATTGTGGGATATTAAAGATACTACTTCTCCAGGTCCGGACGGTTTTAACTCTAATTTTTTCAAAACACATTGGAATCTTTCTAAAAAAACTAATTTACAAAGCTTTGAATGATATTTTTCAAAAGGGTTAATAATCAAAGAGTGGAATCATACTTTCTTGCACTTGATTCTTAAAAAAGCCCATTCCACTCGTATTCAAGATTTTAGACCCATTGCCTGTTGTAACACTTTATATAAGGTTTTCACCAAAATCCTTTGTAACAGACTGGTTCCGTTTTTGGAAAAGTTGGTGTCGCCGAATCAGACGGCATTTATTAAAGGAAGATCAATAGGGGATGGGATTTTGTTTGCTCATGAAATTATCAGAGGCCTAGGAAGAAAGGAAAATAAAAACATGTGTATTAAAGTTGATTTAAAGAAAGCATACGATTCGATTAATCGAGCTTTTGTTATACACATGTTAAGAAGCCTAGGTTTCCCAGACAAATGGGTGAATATTATTGAAAACATTATAACGACTCCTGTGTTTTTTATCATTGTAAATGGGGAATCGCACGGTTATTTCAAGAGTTCAAACGGCCTTAGATAAGGCGACCCACTCTCCCCTATCTTATTTACATTGGTCATGGAATATTTTACGTTACTGATGGAAGAAAAAGTCAGGGATGGTCAAATTTCTTCAATCACAGCCTATGATAATACGCTGACTCACCTTATTTACGCCGATGATATTATTGTCTTTACTAAAGCCAATGCACAAACTGCAATTGCTATTAGTGATGTCTTTCAAACCATGAAGAGAGTTACCGGCTTGGAACTAAGTTGTGAAAAATCAAATGTATTCTTTGGAAAAGGGGTAGATTGTTGCACTGATATTAGCACTATCCTTAATATTCAGCAATCGGATCTCCCAATAAGGTATTTGGGCATTCCCTTGTCTAGTGCAAATTTGAGGGATAAGGATTGTTCCCTTCTGTTAGAGAAGATCAAGTTAAGATTTGGAGGATGGGAAACTAGAATGCTTAGCTTGGCTGGGAGACTCGAACTCATTAAATCTACCATATACCCCATAATACAATTCTGGATGCAATGCTTTTGTCTCCCAGTCACCACTGTTCAAAAAATTAAACATTTGATTCTTAACTTTCTTTGGAAAAGTCGAAGTAGTAAGATTCCCTGGGAAATCTTGTGTAGGCAAAAAGAAGAAGATGGAATGGGATTGAGAGACCTAGAAGAGATGAATCGAGCGTTATATATTAAATTGATATGGAAAAAAATAAATGCAGAAGGAATTTGGGCGGATCTCATGCATTGTAAATATATTGGACATAAAAGTTTTTGGGAAATTAATCAGCGATCGGACGACTCAGGAGTGTGGAAATTCATTTTGAATAGTAGACAAGAAGCTTTGAAATGCCTTTCTCTCAACATTGCCGATGGTAAAACTGCTTCTCTATGGTATGATCCATGGTTGAACGGAAGTTCTCTTATGGAACGTATTGGCAGAGACACAGCTTTCAGAACTGGTACGGAAAATTTGTTTCTTAGCAGGATTTTAAAGAATGGTGAGTGGAAGTGGGACTCGTATAGTTTTTTTATTCAAATACATGCAGAAATAGAAGGCGTCAAAATTAACAATGATAGGGAAAGGAACTTCTGGTCATGGAAGTGTACCAAGGATGGTTTATACCAGTTCAAAAATATTTGGAACACGACTAGAACCAGTTTTGAAATCAAATATTGGTCGTCCTTGGTCTGGAATAAAATTCACGTTCCACAAATGGCGGTATGTCTTTATAAAGCCATAAATGATTATCTATTGACAAAAGAAAGACTACTTCAGAAGCAGATAGTTGTGGATCCCTTATGTGTTTTTTTTTAATAACCACATTGAAACTATAGATCACCTTTTTTTTTCAATGTAATTATACAGAAAACGTATGGCTTTGGAGCTGTAAAAAAAAATTTAAATCACCGAAAAGTTTGCTTTCCTTTTCTCTGAAGGAGGATTTACAGAAAATAGTTTCTTACTCAAGAGTTAAAAGTCTCAATTCAGATTTGTTTCAACCCTCACTCTCAGATATTGTTTGGCATATATGGAGAGAAAGAAACGGTAGGATTTTTCAGAATCGGTATACAGAAAACACGCAGATTTGTACAAGAATTTATCAGACAATGAACATTAGAATGACTAAATCCAAACATTTTAAGAACATTACTAGCATGAATGAAATATTAGCAATGAAATGGGGATATACCTCCCAAGGCTGAATTGGGGCACCATCTACATTATCATATGTGTCGTTTCTCCTGCAATCTTCTTGTATCTCTGTTCTTGGTTTAGGTTATCCTGTACCTGTATTATTTACATTGCCCTCACCTTCCCTCTTATAAATTACATTATAATTTACAATTAACAATAATAATTGATCTAGTTTGTTAAGTTGCAGATTGCAGTCAATCCTGGTACTTCTCTCAAGCAATCTAAACGCAAGGAAATTTTGTCAGTTCTTTATTTTCTGTTTTATAGTTCTGGGAGTCAAATACTTATCTTGTGAAGGTCTTTCTTTTCTTGAGGAGGTTTCTGGTCAATGGTTTTGGGTCTGTAATTTGCTCAGAACTGGTAGTAGGAGAAGTCGCTTTGAGTTACTCTTGACTTTGTATAGTTTCTCCCGAGCTTCCTAATCGTAAAAACATAATTAGACTCTTATATAAAGCTAAAAGACATCTTCTTTTGGGAGTCAGAGTCTTATCTAGCTAAGATATGTGTTTGCTTGAAGAGATAGCAGTACTTTCTGGATCTAAGAACTTCTGTCTGATGTCGTTTTGCTTGCTAAGGTCTGGAATTAGTCCAGATCTGGAAGAAGTTGAAGCTTGGAGTCTCTCTTGAATTTGAAGCGATACTCCTCCACGTTGTAGTCTCGAGCAACGTAACTGCAAAGAACTTAGTTAGTTTTTCTCATATAAAGTTTAAAGACTTCATCTTTTGGGTGTCAGTAACTTATCTTAAAAAAGATTTGCGTTGCTTGACTTGGAGGGGAGTCCGGCTTCTAGATTTGCTTTCTCTGATCATCCCCTTGCCTGTAATTTGTTTCGACCTGGAAGCAGAAGTAGTAGAGATGAGTTTTCAGTCGATTTCGAAGAGTAACATGAAAAGAATTTAGTTAGTCGCCATTAATGGAATTTTTCGGAGATGAGTTAATGAAAGAACTGGAAGTGTCGATCTGCCTTATTTGCTTGGAGAGTTCTCTCGAATCTACTGATAATATGGGCTTGCTTTAGTAGGATTCGGCATATAATTTTGTATAAGTTGTTAGGCCTGTTTAGCAGTTGGCTAAGTGATGTTGTGAACTTGCCTTATGGCATTTGTAAACATTTTGCTTATAGTTTTAATAGAAAAGATAGAAAAAGCTTTCAAAAAAAAACTGATGTCATGGGGTGTTGGGCAAACAAGTTTTTGTCTCAAGCTGGTAGATTGGTTCTCATTAAATCCGTTAGCTTCTCCGTGATGGCCTATTGGGCAAGAGCATACATTCTTCTGATTAAGCTATTGAAAATGGTTAGAAGAGCCATGATGAGATTTTTCTGGTTTGGTTCTATTCATTTTAAGAAACGGTTCCATGTTCTTTGTCTATTTTTGAGAAGCCAAAAAGCAAAGGGGGCTTGGGCTTGCATTGCATAAAAGTATGGAACAAAGCTGCATACAGTCATCATTTTAATGCTCTGTTGCATAAGAAGGACACTTTATGGGTTAGGTGGACTCTTAGGTATAATATTTGGGCAAAGAACTTTTGGCTTATGGAGGTTCCTCAATCATGCAGTTGGATATGGAGAAGTATATTAAAGTTGAGAAACACTTTCAAACCTTTTGTTCAGATCAAACTTTCTGAAGCAAGCACATGTAATTTTTGGAATGAGCCATGGTTAAGCAAATGTGTTATTCTTGAATAGCTTTTTACTTCCCAGCAAAAGTTTCAGTCTGGTATTGGATCTAATGCTTTGGTTGTTGACGACATTGATAATGGTGTGCTTGTGCTGCCTTTTACTAGCAATCAGATAGTCAGAGCTTTCTGGAAACAATATGATATTTTCACATATGTGTTTTCTAAGCATGACACGGTAAAATGGAATGGTCAAGCTCATACAATCTCCTGTGTTTATGATGCCTTATTGGGAATGGAGTCTTCTGCCCATCTGTAGGTGGAGCAAGGTAACTTGGTCTTCCATTTCTAGCAGCAGTGATAACCTGATGTTCTGGAGGTTAGGAACAATACTTTGTTGACAAGAGACAAGTTGATTAGGTATGGAATGTATGTGCCTCCCTCTTGTGAGCTATGCTGTATTCACAGTGAAAGTATCCAGCACTTGTATTTTGAATGTCCTTATGTTCATCATCTCTGGAGCAAAATGATTAGTAAAATTGGGAGGGTGGATGTTTCTCTTGTTCCTACAAGACATTGGAACTTTATTGAGAAAGAAACTAGGTGGAGGGATGAGAAAAAATTACTTTTTTCTTCATTTTGAAAAAGTTAATGAAGGTAATATGGAAAGAAAGAAACAAGAGGTGTTTTGATGGAATCAGGAGAAGACATGAAGTTTTATGGTCTGACTTAAAGCATGAAATTTTGTTGGGAATGAGCGCCAGTGTGCATTCTTTTCTTGATCACCAGATTGAGACATGGATCCCATAGTTTTTTCTTTGTTTTTCCATTTTTCCCTTTTGTATGTTTCTTTGTTTCTCTTGTGTGGTTGTTGTTTTCCTTCTTTTTTACGTTTCTTTTCCTTTTCTTGTCTTAGCTTTCTTTGTATTTTCTCCTTTCTTTAATAAACCTGGTAGGGTTCCAGTTTAACCCCACTTATTCTGCTAAAAAAACAAAAAAAATTAGGTTAAATTCAAATTCCCAAAACAATACTTTTAAAACGGTTTAAAACCCATGTAAACACATTTATAACTGGTATAACCTTTTTAAACCATAATTTCCAAACATAGAATTCAATTTCAAATCTTGAATTTAAATGCAAATCAAACTATTTAAATTTCAAAACTTGATCAAGTTATTCAAAATAACTTTTATCTTTAAAATTCTTTTAAAAAAGCATTTCATATTTAACCCCAATTCCATTTCCAAAACTAATTTGGATTCAAAATTCAATCTTTAAAACCATTTCATAATATTAGATTCAAATATCTTTGACTTAACTGATTTCCTCGTGCAATCCATATTTGTGTGTGTATGGTGTAGTCCAGGGGTTTTACACAAGACTGCAACAACATCAATCATCACAGATTCAATCATATCAAAATCGATAAGCAGTATAATCTATAACGCTTATCTTCATTCACAGATTCACATATAAAATAAATTTATCACAGATAAATAAACTACATTCATCACAGATAATTACATTCATCACAGCTCAAAATCAAAACACTTTGTATCACAAGCATCACATATCAGGGATATCAAACAATTCAATATCCAATAGAATCCAAACATCCATAAGTAAGATCAATTAATATCTGATTATAATTAATTTAAACCAGATTAATTACTTATGAACAAATTACAAATCATGGTTAATTAATATTAATTAATTACGAACCATCTTAATTAATTAACCTCTAATCATTTATTAATTAACCATTAATAATAAATTAATTAACCTTTAATTATGTAATTGTCCTTTAATTAATTATCCTCAATTAATTACATTATTAAATTAACCTTGAGTTAATTACATAATTAATTAACTTTTAATTAAGTACAATTTAATTAATCAAATTACAATAAGTGATTATCCCAAATCACTTTCGTTCATTAATTAACCTTTAATCGATTAATTATCCTCAAATTAATTACTTCAATTAATTATGTATATAAATTAATTAATTATCCTTAAATTAATTATTTGATTCATCAACTTAAATCATTAATTAATTACTTTTAACTAAGTAATTATCTTTAAGTAATTAATTACCTTTAATTATTTATATTAGTTAATCTTAATTAATTGATTATCTTTAATTAATTAATTATCTCTTAACTAATATCGTTAAGTAATTAGCCCTTTAATTACTTACCATTAAGCAATCGTCTCATAATCACTTGATTAATTAACCTTTGATCATTAATTAATTCTCTAATCGCTTTCATAAGTAAATTAATCACTTTGATTAATTATCTTCTTAATTAATCATCCTTACATAAGACCTTAATCATTTTAAGATAAACCACTCATCTTTATCAATCACTCAATTACACCTTTTGAAATTTTATTGAAATAAATACTTGAAATTACTTTACAAACAAAATCAATTAAGATCTTCTCCTGATAAATTACGGTTTAACACTCACAACTCAAATCACTTTTAATTATATCTTTAAATTTCATTTGAAAGACATTTAGATATTTATTTTATTATTACCCATTATATATTATCTTTAAACAAAAAAAAATTTATAAAAAATTGTAAATCTTCGAAAACTGATGTAAGCTTGTAATATTTTGTTTTGAAAACTTGGCAACGCTCTTTGAAAAACTTAATCCCTCAAATATCTATAAAACCTTATTAATATATGTATTTTCCCTCCCTTTTAAAAACTGGCTCGGGTTTTTATTTAAGACTGAATTAACCAGTTTTTAAAAGGGAGGGAAAATACAAATATTAATAAGATTTTAAAGATATTTGAGGGATTAAGTTTTTCAAAGAGTGTTGCCAAGTTTTTAAAACAAAATATTACATGCTTAAATCAATTTTCAAAGATTTACAATGTTTTATAAAAAAATTGTTTAATGATAATTATATAACAGGATAATAATAAAATAAATTTCTAAATGTCTTTTAAATGATATTTAAAGATATAGTTAAAAGGTGATTTGAGCTGAGAGTGTTAATCCTTAATTTATCAAGAGAAAATCTTAATTGATTTTGTTTGCAAATTAATTTCAAGTATCCATTTCAATAAAAAATTCAAAAGGTGTAATTAAATGATTAATAAAGATAAGTGGTTTATCTTAAAATGATTAAGGTCTTATTTAAGGATGGTTGATGTGTTTAATTAAGAAGATAATTAATCAAAGTGATTAGTTTATTTATGAAAGTGATTATAGAATTAATTGATGATCAAAGGTTAATTAGTCAAGTGATTATGAGATGATTGCTTAATGGCAAGTAATTAAATGGCTAATTACTTAATGAAATTAATTAAAAGATAATTAATTAATTAATTAAAGGTAATCAATTAATTAAAATGTAAGTAATTAAATGTAATTAATTACTTAAAGATAATTACTTAATTAAAAGTTATTAATTAATGATTTAAGTTGATTTATCAAATAATTAATTTACGAGTAATTAATTAATTAATATGGATAATTAATTAAAGTAATTAATTTGAGGATAACTAATTAATTAAAGGTTAATTAATTAATGAAAGTGATTTGGGATAATCACTTATTGTAATTTTATTAATTAAATGGCACTTAATTAAGAGTTAACTAATTATGTAATTAACTCAAGGTTAATTTAATTAATGTAATTAATTAAGGATAATTAATTAAAGCATAATTACATAATTAAGGGTTAATTAATTTATTATTAATGGTTAATTAATAAATGATTAGAGGTTAATTAATTAAGATGGTTCGTAATTAATTAATATTAATTAACCAGGATTTGTAATTTATTCATAAGTAATTAATTTGGTTTAAATTAATTATAATCAGTTATTAATTGATCTTACTTATGGAAGTTCGGTTTCTATTGGATATTGAATTGTTTGATATCCCTGATGTGTGATGCTTTGTGATACAAAGAGTTTTGATTTTGAGCTGTGATGAATGTAATTATCTGCGATGAATGTAATTTATTATTTATGATAAATTTATTTTATTTGTGAATCTGTGAATGAAGATAAGCGTTATAGATTATACCACATATCGATATTGATATGATTGAATCTGTGATGATTGATGTTGTTACACACTTGTGTATAAAACCCATGCACTACACCACACACACACAAACATGGATTGCACGAGGAAATCGGTTAAGTCACAGATATTTGAATCTAATATTATGAAATGGTTTTAAAGATTGAATTTTGAATCTAGAATAGTTTTGGAAATGGAATTGGGGTTAAATATGAAAAGCTTTTGAAAAAGAATTTTAAAGATAAAAGTTATTTTGAATGACTTGATAAAGTTTTGAAATTTAAATAGTTTGATTTGAATTAAAATTCAAGATTTGAAATTAAATTCTAGTTTGGAAATTATGGTTTAAAAAGGTTATACAAGTTATAAATGTGTTTATATGGGTTTTAAACCATTTTAAAAGTATTGTTTTGGGAATTTTAGTTTAACCAATGTTTTATACTTAAAGGATTTAACTCATGCAAATGTATTTGGATTTTTTTTGAAATGAAAACTATTTGTTTTCAAATAATAATAGCTTTCATATAAAGAAAGGATTTCCAATTTATGTTGAAAAGATTTCAAATTTGAAATAGGATTGTTTTGGAAGCTATGAATAAATCTTTGTGAAAGATTGTTGAACACTGTTTTGAAATTAGAAAGGTATATCTTTTGTATAAAATATTTGAAATGGAAATGGTTTTAAAAGCTATGAATTGAATCTTTGTTTTAAAGATTGGATGAGTTAATCAAATTTGAAATGGAATTGTTTTGAAAGCTATGAATTAATCTTTGTGAAAGATTGGTGAACTTTGTGAAGTGAATCTTTTTGTTCAAAGATCTGAAAATGGTAATTTGTTTAAACCATTTGAAGAAAAGGTTTGGGGATATAAAAATGTGACTTGACTAAGATCCCAATATCCATATGCTTTTTAAACATAAGCGCTCATTATTCGGCTTAGCTGGGAGAGGGCCCTGTGTCATATAACCCTTTCCAAATTATGATACGACATAAATGGATAGCATTTGAAGACTGGTGGTGAAGACCGAGTATTTTCGAGAACGAAAGGATTACCCATTGAATATCTTTGCATTGAATAGCGCCCGGTATAGAGATCTCCGTATGTGATGGGAAGTATGATCGAGATTGTGAATACCCGAATTTGCAAGGGCTTCTTTTGATGTGCCTTCAGTTCTGCTCGAACCCGGAACAGACTTGTATGGATGTGTGTCTGACGTTACACTTTGAGATGTAAAGTTGGTTTCTATCAAATACATTTCTGTTGGTGGCGGAGAAGTTATTCTCTTAGCTTAACACCCTTCTCTGAGACGTACGAGTTCAGAGGTTATATAGTTGATGGTTACTAGTGATACATTCCCAATTAGATAATGTGGCATATGAAGTGTTGCTAATCATTTGTTGATCGAAGCATGGCTTTGTGAAAAGTGTAGCTTTGTAGACGAGACTTCGTCGGACCTCACACCTCGGAAATGGCCGAAACAGAAAGGATAAGGCAAGGTTATTTGGGAGTAGCACCCCCTGAGGGTATGTCATTTCCTTCTGGAAAAGGGTAGTATCATGTTATGGAGCCCAGATATTTTACCTATGTTGTTGTTACAAATTTATTACTTTGTGGTTGTTGCTTTGTGGTTAAGGATCCTCGAATAAAGGTCGCAAATGAACTGGGGATGGCATACTCGTGTAGTAGTTACCTACTTACAGAGGTAAACCGGCCTCGTGTTGGCAGAGATCCGGTTGGTCCTTAGGGCGTCCCTCCAGAGGCGTACCCATGTGGCAGTAGGAAGTTCCTTAGTCCGACCATTTGTTGGAAATCCAAAGAAACAATACGAGCCCTCTACGATTGCAATTGTATAACCTGCCACGTCAGGTGGTAGCTATAGTAGGCATAATATAATGGTACCTATGCTGGCTAAGATTTACATTATAATTTCGAAAGATTTTATGCACTATGCACTAATAATAATATCAAAAAGACTTTGCGTGGTAAGCATGTTTGACTATCATAAGGAGGAATCTCCTCCAATTGTGCGCTTGCATTGTGTGAGCAGGGAGGCCTTATGGTAGTTTCATTTTCCAAAAAGCATTACGGGTTTCAATCTTAAATTCTTTAGTTGTTTGTTTTTGTTTAAAACTGCTTTCGTTTTCTTATACCAGTACCATGACTGACCTGTAGTTTATTGTTCCCTATCTGAATTCTACATGCCCACAATTTTCCACACGGGCAATCTAGAGTTAGATTTTTCAGATAATCAAATAGTAGTAGTAGATTCGATAGCATTCAACCTCTGGATATTGTCAATCGCATTTGGATTGAGTTACTTCACTTCAGTGTTGATGGTGATTCTCATTTTTTGTGTGTTTAGAGTCTTTCTAGTCTGGAGCATTGGCAATGGTGTTGCAGTTAATTGGAGTATCTATCTTAAAGGACTTCTGAAGATATTATCTTTTGGACCTATTTCTTTCCGCTGTACCTTGTATCTCTGATAATATTGATCAATTAGTTGTATCATTGTTGTAATCAACTATTGCATATCAATGATATTATCCCTTTCTTCCGCTGTGTTGTTATACTTAATGTGTTATAAGCTCCGGCGTGAATCGGATTTCAACGGTTGAGTCTGCGGCATTCAAGTACCAGTGAAGTATGGGTGTTGATTTTCGAACGCTGAAATTTGGACCGTGACAATTTGGTATCAGAGCATTTGGTTAAGCGACAACCTTGGCTTTGGTGGGGATTACTCATTAGAGATAGAGTCAATAGTACTCTAGAATGAGTTTTAGTTTAATAATAGATATGAGCGCGTATTTGTTAGTGAATATAAAATTGTTTTATTGTGTTGTATTGTATTATTGAAAACTATGATGATGTATTATAATAACAGATATGGTTCTTCGTTTTAAAGATTATTCATTTGTCTATTATATATTGTTCTGCTACGAAATGTGAGATTCTATTGTTGTTTCTGTTTCTTCTTCTATCTTCTTCTTCTTTAACCCTAACGGTTCGGTTTTCGGCATTCAATTGCGCGGCATTTGATACAGTGGATGTATTGATGTCTACTTTTGAAAGTCGAAAAATTGGGTCGTTACAATGCTCTTGTTATCCGATGTGGATTAAGCTAGATCGGCTAGTATCCATCCTAACGGTCTGATTTTCTTATTACTATTTTTTTTATACTGAATCCTGACTTATGTCTTACTCTTCCTCTTAGATCACTAAAAGATGGCACACACTTCAGGAATATGTTTCTAAGTCTTCTACTGCAACATCAAAGCTTAGGGATGATGTCTCGACTTTAAATAATCAGATTACTACCCTGACTACTGCGAAGGATAAAGCAGTGAGAAAATAAGAAAGGTTTGGTGCTTCTCTTGCTCAGGCAGATTCTACTATTTCTGAGGAGAGGAAGACTAAACAGAGCTTAGCTGATGAATTTTTGGCTCTGAAAATGACTTTGAAAGAGTTCGAGGATGAAAAAGCCAGGTTAATGCTAGGCGTGTGTCACTTAAGAAGTGTACCTCTCCTAAAAAGAGGATAGAAAAGAAGAAGGATTCTTTATCTAAATCTATCGACACTATTTATGAGGCTAAGAAAAAAGTATATCATTTTCTAAGCACTTCTTTGAATGATTATTATTATAAATTCTTACGAGGATGCGCTCGTGATAGCCTATTCCGATAACAGAGAAAAGTGCCCAGATTTGATTTTTCATTCCCTTGACCCTATGCTAAATGAATGATTCATGGCTAAGATTAAGAAAATGAAGCAGAGGATTGAGGTTCCTAACAGAGAGAAAATTAATGCCATCCAGCTCCTATCTTTTGAGGTTCCCCTAGTAGAAGAGGATTCTGACTCAAATGAGAAGGAAGACAAAGAGGGCGATGAAGCCATCGTTGATGAAGATGAAAACTGTGATAATAATGATGATGATAACCATAATAATGATGATAAAGGACAGGGTACTGGCGACAATGAAGGCGGTCATGATGATACTCCTGGAAATGATGGCGGTGACACTTCTAAGGCTCCACATAATGAAGATGGATCAAGAAAAGTTAACCTTGATCCTACTGTTCACGAAGCGGATCAGATCGAATTCCTCGAATCCTCTTATCTCCAAAGAAAAAATGTTGTTATATGTTTCAGAGAAAAAGAGAAGAAGCAAATTTACATATCCCCATTCCACTTTCTAAGGTATGGAATTCTTTATCAAAATGGCTTTCATTTTATAAATGACCCTAGCTAATATCTTACCATTTTAGATAAGGTAGGAAAACATAGACCTTTATAAGATAAAGCTTGAAAAGAAACAGGTGGAAATAAATGGCCTATATAGGGAATTAGATAAACAATTAAAAGAACAAAAACATGATACGTACTATAAGCTTAATAAAACTGCTGCAGTGTTAGCATATTTCAAAGATCAAGAAGAGGCCCCTCGATTGAAAAGGGCACGTCTTCGTTATGACAAGCTTTTGGAATAGAACAAAGAATTAATGACACTCTTTTGGATGTTAATCGAAGATAGAGATATCTTGGTAGAATTTTTATATAAAGCTTATTACAGACATCCAACTGTTGATTACTCATACTTAGATGATCTCAGTGGGGGCCTGCTTAGTTACCTACATAAGAAACACTTGGACGAACACGGGTCTGATCCCCACCCGGCGGCATGTTGGAACTTACCACGGGCCTACTCAATTCCTCATACATTGCCTTTAGAAAAACTCAAATATTTTAAGGATAACTTCATTTTTGAAATATTTTAAAGGTCCATCTTGTATGAACCGGAAAATTTTTGTAACATGTAGTTATATAGATCTATGGACCTCACTATATTAGTCATTTTATTCTTCGATTTATTTTATTATGTTATTATAGAGCAGACATCTCTCAAACAGCTCCGTTACTGTGGATTACTTAGGAAAATTTTTCAAGTTAAGAGGAGATTACTTAGAAAAATTCTCGCTCTTGAAAACCTTAAGATTTGTCAAATATTGCTTTCTTAGAGATCTATAATAGCTTTACATGCAACATCCCTGACTTCACTTTGATTTTCTAGGCAAGGAAAAGGAAAATCTTCTTAAGGAAATTCGGACATATCGTTCGAAATTAATTTTTGGGCGTGATAGTCCCCCAGCTGGAGAATGGGACTACAGAAAATGCCCTCTAGTTGTTACCCCCAAAGGATTTAATGCCACTTTTGAATCAACAATTACTCCTTCGGCTAACTCTTTAAATAAAGTTAAAAATACCGTTTCTAGACTTTATATGTGATAGGGCAAGGAGAGAACTTGATTATAATAATGATGTTGTACCCTCTGTCTTATTTCTTCTTGAGTTGCAACCCATACTATTGTCATAAAAGAAATTTGTTCTTTAGGTATTGATTTCTTTTTTGTTTGTTTGAATAGGAAACACAGTTACTGACTACGTTACTTCTGTCAGATCCTTTATCTTGCTTCACTAGTCTTAGGGGTAGATTGATTACGGACCTTAAGCTAAAGATCCTTTGTCTACCAAACTCTAGAGAAATACTCAAGCATTGGAATGGTGTAGGATATTTTTACTTCAAAAGGCAATCATCAAAGGCCTTAACGATCAAATTACTCTCCAAGCAGACATTAAGAAGAAAGATGAGATGGTTTCTCAATTAAAATGTCAAATTAAATCAAATCCTTTGATCGATTTCGATCATGAGATGTCCAAGCTTTACCAATAGTAAGTGATTTGGAAATAAAACTAAAGGATAGTAAAGCACAGTGTAAATCTTTGGAATTTATCATGGGAGGTGATATTCCGAATATAAATTTATCGATTTCTCTAATGACCCCAACTATTGGGAAATCAGCCCTTAGCCATTCAAAATTTCCCTGCTATAATAAACCCTCCTTTGAGTTTGGATGAAAAAGCGGTGGGCGAATGGTGCAGAAAAGTCAAATTTGTAATGATGAATTATTTTGACAATCAACAAAAAGAAAGATACTCACAACACATCAATGAGTGTGCGGTCAAAATTCAAAAACTCGAACATGAAAGATATCTTCTTCAAAAACATATTGTGAAATTGGAAAGACAGAACAATACCCTTAAAGGTGCAAATAATGCTTTCAATCATGCTCTAATGATTTGTATCAAGTCTACCGATGATGCTGATAAGATTAGGAAGAAAGAAAATAAACTTAAAGAAACTCTTTATGCGACAATATGCCACATTGTTGATCCCTTGACTTCAAAAAATCTAGATAAGATTGCGCAAGATCTTTGAGGCACACACTTGTTTTCATTCTTTTGGTGTCAATATCTTATTGTATTGTATAATATAATTCTTAAACAAATTTTTAGATTATGTAAATATCACCTAGCTTGTACCCCTTATCTGTACTTGTACCGTTGTTTCTAAATCTCCTACTTAATAACTTTGGCTACGGTTTTTTTATTGGTTGAATCATTTGGTCTTCCTTATCAATCTTATTTTCCTACAAACTGAAGAAAATAAGTGATGGGAAATCCACAGTTGGAATGATTGAAGACTGGAAATTCTTGTTTGACAATAGTAAAAGTCCTGAGATCCAACTTTGGTAATGATGAGAGAAGACCAGAAAGTCATCCTTGGTTATATTAACAAAAGACCAGAAATCTAATTATGGATTTAATAAAAGAGGGTCAGAAATCCAAATCTGGCATTAATAATAGAAGTTTAGAAATCCTCTTTTGGAAAAAACTAATGAAGGACCAAGAACAATTGTCTAGTGATAATAAAAGCTCAGAAATCATCATCTGCAAATACGTCAGAGGAGATTAAGAATCCTTATTTGGGGACAAATAATAGGAGTCTAGGAACCCTCATCTGGAAATAATAGAAGACCTAAAACCTAGATTTGGGTATTAATGAGTGAAGTCTAGAAATCAATAGCGAAGACCTAAAACCCAGATTCAGGTGCTAATAAGTGAAGTCCAAAATCATCTTCTGGAAATGAGCTGAAGGCCATAAATTCATATATAATCTGGGAATTATTGTTTGCACAAAAAATGGGCAAACACCTCCAAGTCGTATGATTAGGTTGATTGTACATGGTTCTTAGCGATTTGGGTGATTTATACGAATATATAAAATAAATGGACTAAACTACAAAAGACACGCATATTTATAGTGGTTCGGCCAAAATGTGCCTACGTCCACTTTATATGTTATTCTCCTTTTCTATTCAGATTACAAGTACAAAGCTTTGATTACAAGTAACTGAAAGTTGTTTGAAAGTTCTATCCGTGCCTGAGCTCTCCAACTTGTCCCCCCTTGTTGTACCCCTGCCCCTCTATTTATGGAGTGAGGCTGGGGGCAGGGGTCTTGGATGTATATAGCTGCTGGTGGGCCTGGGCTGAAGCAATCTGGCCTGGCAGAGTTGGTCCGGTCGTATCCTCCCTTGCTTCTGGTTCGGCAGCGTGTGGAGGTGGGTTGGTTCGGTGGGACATGGTCCGGTGATGTGTGGAGGTAGGTTGGTTCGGTGGGACATGGTCCCATGATGTGTGGAGGTAGGTTGGTTCGGTGGGACATGGTCCGGTGATATGTGGATGGAGCCCGGTTCGGCTATGCTTTGGTCCGGTAGTTGTTGGAGGCGGGTAGGTTCGGTAGGTGTTTGGTGCGACAGGGAAGTGGTCTGGTGTCGAATTCCTTTACTTTGGTTCGGTGGGGGTGGAGATGCCCCCAACAATTATCGCTGGAAATAAGATTAGAAATCCATTCTATTCTTTGGATTTTGATTTTTCGAATCTTTTTCTTTGTGTTACCTCTCCGGTTCCAAGTACCTAATTCTTTCGATATGCGCCATCCTTTAGGCTTCGTATATTGCTAATGCTTTGTGTGCCGCTCCTTGGGCTTAGACGTCTTAGCCTGTTGTTGTCCGGTGCACTTGGTCAGCTTATTCACAGGCAAGACCTAAGGACTTACCTGACATTCCTCTAAGATGCACTCCAACTAGGCCTTACGGGTAAGACTGAAGGCTTATCCGGTGCCTTGACCAGGCCATGGCATGGCATGATCAAGGGTTTACTCCATCCTCCCTCCAAGAGGTGATCCAGCCAGGCCTTATAGGCGGGATTGAAGGCTGGTCGGTGCCTTGAACTGGCCATAGCATGGCATGTTTAAGGGCTTACTCTGTCTTCCATCTAGAAAGTTCCTTGACCTGGCGATGTAGGTGCGGTCAAGGGCTTGCAGATGCTTTAGCCTAGCCATTTCTGATGCAACTAAAAGCTTACCCCGACCTCCCTCCAAGAGGCACTTTGACCTGGCCATCTTGGCATTGACAAAGGCTTATGACTCCAGTTTTAAGGAGAATCTTACTCCCAACCATGTAGATTTTCTTATTCGAATGAGTCTTTATTGAATTCATCTAAGATTGCTTTACAAATCTATCAATCTTTTCTTGTTTGAAAAAGTTGATTATCTTCCCTTCAAGAGCTCTGCATTGATTGGTTTCGTGTATTTTCATCATATGATAAAGGCACTAAGGTCCTCTAAGATTTTTTTTCATATTTGGGCCTTTTATTTTTAGATGGCAAGTAATTGAGTTCCTCTTTTGTTAGTAAGTAGATGTTCTCGATTGATGTAGTCAAGTTGCGTTCTTCAGGGAATCTTGATCTGAAGCTTGTCTTTTAAGGTTGATTTCTAGATCTTTTATTGCTTGATTCAGGAGCTTCACCCACAATGACCAACTTTCTTTTTAGAATCTTTCGAAGCTCGTATGGAGGTAATGGTCCACTTTTTACCTGATGCCATTTCTAAGAAAATATATAGTAGTCGGCCATCATTCCTTCTTCAAACATAGTTCCTTTAGTGTACAATTGAAGAGTCTTCTTCATTTGAACAAACAAATTATCACCCCTGCTTCTTGTTTCTCCTAAAGCAATGATGAGTGTAGGGCCAATATGAAATGGGTTTAAGCTCCAATTGTCTAGATAATAAGATTCAGCAAATTTTTTTCCATGATCTTTAAAGCTTCCAAACTTAACATTTGTTCTTCATATAGCTTCGAATCTTTAGCAATTTCATGAGAGAATCCAGCCAAGTGTGGTTCTAAAGATCCTTGTTTGGAATTCTTGATTTGTTAAGTATTGTGGTGTAGAGATAAGGTTAACTTGGAATGGAA
The DNA here is from genome assembly GCA_030765085.1 of Allium cepa. Lineage (NCBI taxonomy): Eukaryota > Viridiplantae > Streptophyta > Magnoliopsida > Asparagales > Amaryllidaceae > Allium > Allium cepa. The sequence continues at coordinate 90,463,589 of CM060944.1, forward strand.
TAGGGATATGGGAAAATAATGTTGGGAATTCAACAAAGTCGGAGGTTCAAGTCCTTCGTCTAGCGCCAAAAATGTTGATAAGAAATCTTGTCAACGGCCTAAAGTAAGGTTAAAGGGGTGAATAAACCTTTTGAAACTCCTTTGAATTTTTTGGAGTAATCTAACGATGTAACCTAGTGGAAACAAAAGGTATTAACTGAGTAAAAAGGATCTTATTCCTTTGAAAGGTATAGGTGTACATGTTCCTTAAACGAATCTACATATAATTAGCGATTCCGAGTCCATGCATTCGAAAGTGCCATGTATTTACTTTATTGATAATTTTTATGAATACAAGGGATTAGGTATATAATGAAGTGAAATTCCAATTTGGTTAAGAAATTAGGGTTTACAAACTCAAGAAAAGAGCAAGTATGGAAGCAATGAATTCAAATCCCTTAAAACAGCATCCCTAGGGTCTTATTTATAGGCCTAGGCTGGACCCTTTCGCATCCGTCCCTTTGATCAAGTCGAAAGGATGCCTTTATGACCTTCCTCCACTAGTGCCTCTCTAATGTTGCTTTCGCTTAAGATCTGGATGCCTTCAACTTCATTTGTATGTATAGAAGCAGTACTTATGTTGCTGTAGATGCGCTGGATAAGCACAAAAGGGTGTCCCAACATGTGCGGAAGGTATATAAACAACATTAGTGAAAGGTGATGATGCTTTCAAAAGCTTTTAGTCTAATGGTTGTGGAAGCATTTATTGAGGGCGAAATGGTAAATGATGATGTGACCCCTGCAGAAAGGTTAACTCCTTCAAAAGCATCTACATGGTTAGTTGTGGAAGATGGCTTTCGAAGGCAATCCCTTTGATCAATGCGGAAACCCATCTTGTAATGATTGCGAAAGCAATACTGACATATGTGAAACCTCCCCAATAACGATGTAAGGGTTTAACTGATTTGAAAGGCTAGTCTTTGCAAAACCATGCTTTTAAAAGGGAAATGCTCTTCTGTGAGAGGAAGATAGTGGTGGAACCAGTATTTTGAAAGGTTTGATATGAAGGGGAAGGGAAGTCTTGACCCATTTCGACCGCTTTGGAAGCTCATAATTCATTTAATACTTGCAGAAGCATCCGTTCAACTCTTTCGAAAGGCCTTATTATCACTATTGTTCTTTATGAAAATCTCCTGCATAATCGTTTGGGCTTCGACAGGGTTGAAGTGATTTTTGGTAGTAATATTCAGTGTTCAATAAATAATACATATTATTTATCGACGTGTAATCCCTGTAAACAATATTGTTATATTGAAGGGTGCATGACATGTGTGAACACTCCACATCTACATCCATACCATTCAACAGTATTACTAAGTAATATTATCGAATAATACGAAGAATGGGGCTGTATGAGGTAAACACGTGAATATTCCTTCAGACTAATACTGGTACTATTCTTCTCAAACCATAATATACTTAGCATAAATGTACATGGTTGTAGTATAAAGTAATAAACATGTGTACACCCAGGTTAGAACAATACACAATCATAGAACATATATAGAGTATATAGAGTCAGAACGCAACAGAAAAACAAAATATACATATCAAATCCATAGTCTAGTGGGTTACAAAATGATAGTCTCTCAGCTTAATACACATACATCACATCACACATCAAAACCCGGTAGATATACATATATCTACAACAATGCTGCAAAATGCGCTAGGGAATGTATTATCCTAAAGCTATATAAGCCTCCCAAAAGTCTATGAATCTAGAGGTGCTAATGTGTACTTACACCTATCACATCTCGGAATCCTGACCCAAGTATTTATGACATGGTTCAGTCTGTGTCTATAACTATATGTCAGGACCATAATACAAAATATAATGATCTAAGTTATAAACATTTATCTTTGTTTTATGAATATGTAATGTTAATATCATCAAATGTCTTATGCTCTTAATATCATATATATCTCATAATAACTAGTGACAGGCGATGACCGTACGATAGAGTCAAAGTCCCTAGTAGAGTCATATTTGTAAATGAATGGGCTTCCTAACCCATAACTAAATCTAAGTGAGAGTATAAACAGTATATATCTCTCTATCACTTTGTTAGTACCAGACAGGTGACTGATAGCATAACACCATCTCTAGATTCATGTAGACCTTACAACCTTCGATTACCTCGACGGTCATCATGATACATATCCATCAGTTACTCATATAAAAGTCTAAGTCACGACCTTGCACTTGCCCCCAATAGGTAACAGGCTGTCGGCTTAAGTGGCACATGGGTGATTGCATGAAGCTGAATGTGTCTAAGGTGTCAGAAATCTTGAGTGCGGCCCTACGATCAAGCCGCTGGGGTGGATGCTAGCCTAATCTGGTCCTCTCCAACACTAGTAAAAGGTGTGCATCATGATAGACGATGTTTAGTATTTGTTTTATAGCACATAGACCAACTAATAGCTACTCGAACGAAACCTAACATATCACTATGAGTCCCTCACATAGACTTTAACATAATTTCACTAACCTATCACTCGAGTGTCATTTACATGCAAAGAATAATCGAATAAATATCATAGCAGTGTCCTATATCAATTTGTGATAATTAATCGCTTACTTGGTGCTTATAAACTAACTCTCATCCATCACATACATGCTACAAGTTATATGTATAACTGGAGAAACAGTACCGAATGCCCCATCCCAAATGGCCTTATAACTCCATTTATTACAGAATTCTTATAACTTAGAACATCTCAATATATATATATATATATATATATATATGATATATAAATGTGCCTATTAGAAATAGTCAGTAATTTCACTTAAATTATTTAAATTTAATTCTCCAAATCTATAATTAACAAATCCTACAATTTTTCTTTATTTACTTATTGAACTAGCAATTAAAGTCCTCTCAAATATAAAATTTTACTTTTCAACTATCTTAATATTGTTTATATGAATTGTTAATAATGTTATTTAATTAAAATATTTATCTATTTTACACATATATTATTAATCGATATTCATGTATAAATTTATAATGTATGTGTATACCATATTTATGTGAATCTATCATGTGTATATATATTTATCCTTATCATAATTTATTTCTATTTTATATAATATATATATATATATATTAAGTCGCAGCAAGCATAGGTCTACTGGCTTCTGTTGATTGTCGCGACTGCCTACCTCCATCCAAGTTCAAGAAATTTGGATCGATCCTCTTACATTTCTGAATTACAACTCATTATACAAGTTAATATACATTCAAGCACCATACATATGTAATCATCATTCGTGGATACATCACCAAAAACAAGATTTATGGCTAATTAAGATGAAATTCAAAGTCTTTGTATACAATTTTAACAATTCTCCCACATTCTTTCAAAATACATACGAATTATGTTGTAGTGCAACATAGATGTGAGTAAAGAACTCACCTGAAAATGAAAACTTCAACTATTTTCACTGGCTTCATCTTTTCTTTGCTTTTGCCCTTACCGTCGAAACTAATAATTAATGATTAAGACTAGGGTTTCTTCTTGTTGAATGATGTAGAAGCATGTCAAGAAGCTTGTCCTTGAGTTCGAGAATTTTAACAATTTATTTTAATTATTTGGAAGTGTTGAATATGAAACTGAAAGGTGGTAGGTTATTTGGTTTGAAGAGGAAGATACATTAGGTTTTGAGTTAATGGTGTAACTATATTTACAAGCGTAAATGAAACCTCTAAAATTAGATAATTCTAGAATATTTTTTTTTTAATAACTTACTTAAGTTAATTAGTTTATAAGGTAAACTTATCTAAATTTATTTACTATTTATATTCTCTTTTACTTTCTTATATTAATTTCATTTTCTATTCAATTCACTTTAAATATAAATTCCAAATCTTCTTTAATTAACTAAGTTCCACAATCACAAATAGATTTTAATCTATTTTATTTACACTCTATTTATAATATAATTAGCAATTTTATTTATCTTTCCCTTTTAAATTCTTGAAATTATCTTTAATATAATAAAATATTTAAATTAACTTATTAAGTCCAAATGCATATTAAAATACCCTTTTTTTAATACATCAAGTAATTTACCTAGAACTATTAAATCATTCACAATATTCGCTAATTATCATTTTAATCTTATTTAATTATTCAAATTTATTATTAATTTTTCATAATTAATTACTTCTTGACACCTGGTTGTTACAACATGAGTTTATATTTCAGTTGTATTGGCTTAATGATATTTATTTTGATCAATCCAAACAGATTAATGATGTGATAGATTTGTGTGATGAATTGAATATATGTATATATATATGATGTATTAAACATTTGGGTGCGATATAAAATTGTTCATTTTTATTCATTTGGTTGTTAGTTGGCGGATTTTTTTTGTCTCTAACATAGTATTATCTAATTTTTGAAATCTTGTGTATTCCCTTATGTCCAGATGAGATACATATTATTTCAGATACACTCGGATAATGAAACATATCTGAGTTGATCTAAAGTAGTGTATATAAGAGATCGCTTCATCCATGCCCGTTGATCTGAGCTATAGGATGGTAGACCCCTTTGATATTTCAGTCACTAGAGCCGATGCGTTATCTCAAGATGTCCACTTTGTGAATGATGTCAAAATACTGGTTTTATATTCAAATAATTTATCGAAATATTTCCTAATTTGTACAAAACCAATCCTTGCAATATATTTTCCAAATAAATTTTCAAATTCAATTTACCCAAAATACTTTTCGAGAACATGGTAAAAAATAGTATTTCCCTTTTATTTGTTTAAAATTGCTACTTTTAATTTACTGAAACTAATTCCAAACATTCGATAATTTCATCAGAACTATATTTAAAAATGCAATGCAATTTCACCAAATCTAGTTTAAATAAATATCCTCATAAGGTGAATGCTTGTTACAATAAATCATAATAGATCATAACAAGCCATTACTCATCTGCAATCGCCACCTGGGGAATGAACCTTTTAATTCAACCCCTACGATCCAGGCTCAGAAAGTACCTTTGAGCTATGTCAAAAGCAATAATATTCAATTACAAAACAAGTAGCAACCCCTTTTAGAAAAGTAAAATCATCAAAACCATTTCTAAAAGGATAAATACACAAAACCGTGATTTTATTTCTTTCAAATTAGGAATTTTAATAATAGAAATACTATCAAAGCCTTTCTTTTTATCTCCTTACACAAATTGAAATGACACCTCTAGTTTATTTTATATACAAAATCTGTAAAATAATCTTTCAAATAATTCTCCTAAATTCCCTTTATAGAAAAGCTTGTGTAGATAAACCATTTAACCTTTATGGTTTAAACTCAAATTCAAATTATTTATAAAAAATCAATCTTTGTTTTGTAAAAAACATTTTCTACTTCAGGATGCCAATAAATATGCTGTACAGGATTTTAAATTAAATTTTAATTACAGTCCCATTATTTTTCACTTGAAATTTTTTTAACGTTAAAATAGTTCAAATCATTTTATTTAAAAATCTTTCTGGGACTATAATCTATCGAGAATTTTTTTCAAAGAATTTCAACATAAAATCCTACTTCTCTGTGTAAATTCAAATAAATTAAATAAATTTGAATAAAATTCAAGTTTTATATTTCTTAAATATTCTTTATAATTTAAAATTGTTTAAAAAAATCCTCATAAGTTTAGAATAATCAAATTTTAAAGCTTCAAAAATGATAATACATGCGCATTACTATTCCTACTTAATAAATATCCATATATATATATATATATATATATATATATATATCTCACAACTTCATTTTAAGTAAACTGTTTTCAACGTCTTTCGAAAAATAAATTCCAATATATTTCAAACTAAAAAGCTTTTAAAAACACCACACTAGCTTAAAATATTCATATCATATTTTTTTATATAAGTAATCCAAATCACTATTTTTAAGTTAATTTTTATATTGTCCAAAACAATCAATGTTAACATATATAGCAAACCATTTAACCATATATAATTCAATTCAAACAATCATTGATAAATAATCAACCATCTTAAGCAGTTCAATCACGATAGGCTACCAATCCTTCATCATTCATATAAATTCAAAGTATATTATATAATATGTTCATCGTCCATGTTTACGTATAAGATCAAATCATATACTAACAAAAAAAACCAACTTTGCAATACTCAATCATATATACATATGTGCACCGTGCTTCATTATGTGAGAATTTGAGCAACATATTTTCATTGCAAAATCAGCGGTGATATGTTCAAGCACTCATTATTGAAGTTGTAGCCTATAATATTGTAAACTGAAGATGCTCTGCTAATCTTTGTCATTTTCTAATCATGCGCTCAATATATAGTGCAATGGTTAGCAACATGGATTTATGGTTATGAAATTCTCTTAGAAGTTGTTATAAAATATTATCCTTGAATATGAACCTTTGGTCTTACAAAGTAAATCAAATGACCTTAAGTTAATTGCTAACCAAATTTTGTAGGTAGGCTTAGTTCATTAAGATATCTTGAACTGTGTAATTTTGGTTTCCTAATTTTCAGTTTCTCTAATAACAAATTGGAATTAAAAATGTTTATAGGCTTAATTGAAATGAACTTTCTTTAGGCTAAACTCTATTTGTTAATTGAAATGAATTAAAAATGAATATTATATTTTTTTTTAGTTAATGTTATCAATCAGATCGATTATAGTACTCTTTAGTACATTACGAGAATGTATTTCTTTAAGAAAGAGAATTTGTAACATCAGGTTCATGGTTAACATAAACTAAATATATCAAAATAGATTTTTGGATTTATTAGATGAATATTAATTTAATATTAAAAGTTGAAACTGAATTGTTTTTTAAAAATCAAAATTTATTTTGGCAAAATAAATAATAATCTTGAAAATTTGAAATTATTCTAAGAAATAAAAAATTATTTTTGAAATTTTTTAAAACCAAAATATGGTGTTCAACCAAAAAATTATTGCATGGAGAAATAAAATTGAGGAAATTTTCATAGTAGTTTCAATAATTTTTACAAATGTTAGAATGTGGTGTGAATTTGAGTGGTAAATGAAATAGGTAAAAAGAAAATAAAGTTCTTTTTCTCTATTTCGGCCTAATAAGAATTCAAAGCCAAAAAAAATTTCCTTAATCCTTAATTTGGCATATTCCTTATCCATTTATCCCTTATCCTTCCCCTATTTTCTCTTCCATCCTTATCTCATGTCGTAAATCAAATCAAAAAAGTTACACCATGCGACTATGTAGAAAACGACATGAATTTTACGATGTAGAGGGAGAAGATGCACCCGCAACTAGAGTAGTTGGTGGAGATGCGATCGAGAAAGAGTCGAGCTAGGGTTTGCGAAAAGAGGTTTAAGAGTATTCTCAAAGTTGATGTACATGAGAGGTGTGGTCGCAATGATCGGTTGCATGACCTAGAGTGCATGGTGCGGTCGAGTTATGAGGCACAATGGTAATTGCAGCAAGAAGAGGAGTTGTGGTGCAATCTACGCTGATGCGATTAGCAAAGTTGATTTTATGGCAAGGTTGGGAAATCAATTTTGGAGAGCATAATTCACATTTTGATTATTAGCGTGTTAAAACATACTATATTTGATATTTTATCTAACTCTGCCTTCCATTCATCTAAGATGAATCAAAAATTAATTTATAGTGATTTACTATTGTAAGTTAGTGAAAAAAGATTGGTAGAAATCATGTTAACCAAAATATGCCCATTATGTTTATAAATCAACTATAACATCCATGTCTTGGCACTATTTAATATAACCTACATAGGTGCAACTCCAATCGACTGGGATATTATATCCTATCACTTTCCTTATGAGTCGCATTGAGTTGTATAAATTCAAATCGATATTCAAAATTATCGTTTTATGAGTTAAACAAAATTTCAACTAATACTTATGAGAAGGTTAAAATTATCTTCTCATCTTGTGAATCCCAAGAGGATTGCACGTTGTTAAATCTCGTATATAAGTTTACCCTTTATTTAAACTAATCTGCCTGGGCAAGTCATCCTTATCAATTTCTGACTCGTAGACTTTCAGTCAATTATGATGTTCACTTTACATGGTCTCTTAGTTGTTGTACCCTTTAGGTATCTGGAATGATGATAAATCTTACTTGTGTTATAGTCCGCTGCATCATCTCTCCATCTATGACGCTACTTCTCTTTGTTTGCACAACGTCTCCAATGATCTACATTATCCTCGATAGCTTTAATATCTTGGCAACAGATTATTTGGACACAGTGAGAAGGGACAAGGTTCTTGCAATTCGGGTTGCGACCCTCAAATTATTCTGCTATGATGGATACTAATAGTCTAGTAGTCAATATCATATGACAAGCTTATTAAATGTTAATTTATTACTTCTAAAATCATTTGATCATTCCAAACAACATTTAATCCTAGAATGTCGCTTCAAATCTATCAGACAGCCTATTGGATTAGTCATGTTCGTACAATATGGTTTAACTTGCACATATTAGCATTATTTATAACAAAAGCAATTTTAAACATGGCATTGAATATTAACAATCAAGCTAAAATTAAAGTAAATAACTTTAGCAGTGGAACTGAAAACTAAATGAACACTTATAATATCATCCATACAAGTGTATAATAATACCGATCCATATTGTTTCAATCAAGGTGAATTTTTGAATTACTAAATAAGGATTTATTCTTATATTTGCTTAGGTCAGAATAAGATGTAGATAATCTAAATTACTAAATCTTACTAATATAGCACTGGCTGCAAATTAGGTAAACTTCCTCGATTAAATCTATTGATATATATTTTAAATATAAATATGATAAAACCCAATTCAACTCACTATAATATGATTCCAATGTTGATTGATGATGGCTTGGTAGTCTTGATTGTTGTTAGTAGATGTTTAATGATGGATTGTTTGATGATGATTGCTTGAATTTAATGATATACGAGTGGATGTATGCATTTGGATGCTAAATGATTCCTAAAAGCTTGCAGTTGCATAAATGTCATCACTCACACTTGTAGAAAAATTATTTGGAAAAATAATTGAAATAAAGAAATTATTGCTAGTAAAATAATGCGTGTATATGATCTTATATAGTTTGTTTGAGTTAACTATAGGTACATGAAGTCCATTTGGATTGGAATGTTTCCCAAACTTGCTTTGCTTGTATAAAAATAAATAAATTGGTTTAAAGCACGTATGTTTTTATTTAAAGGACTGTATATATTATGGATTATTGATCGTGTGCCAAAATTTGATATATAAATTGTTATGTTTTGATCGATGTATATCAATTTTATCATATTATAATGGTTCGAAAGGCTCTTCATTCAATGGAGACTCTATCGAAAATTTTCATATTTTTCGACATTTAGATTATTTTTTTTGAAAAGTTTACAATTTGAAGTTTAAGGAAATTTTCAACGGAAATTATTAAAAGCTATAGGCACATTGATCATCATATTTACAATATTGTGTGATGCATCTAAATTTAGTTGTGTTGATAATATAAATTGAAGATATATATTATATGGAACTTTATCGGAATGACGTAACAAAAGTGCAGTAAGGAATGATATACACACACGCACGCACGCAAATATATATATATATATATATATATATATATATATATATATTATAGTTCATGTTATTTGTTAAATCGAATACAATATCTCCAATAAATTGCATGCACTACTAGAAGTACAGTATATTGCCACGATAGGTTTCCAACGGCCTCCAACGGGACTTTCTAACGGCTACCAACGGCACGTTATTTTTTAACGTGCCGTTGGTATCCATTGGTAACCGTTGGAAAAACAGCCATTTGCGGCCATTGGAAGCCGTTGGAAATATTCGTGCAAACCTGCAGCGAGGCCGAGACCTAAATCATTATCTTCTTCCTCCCCAAAAACACCAAAACCCTCCTGTAACAACCTTGAATTTTGTGATTTATTTTAATTGTTTATTTTGGTTATTTTATTTGAAATTTTGATTTAGAAATTTTATTTTATTTATTAAAATGAATAAGTTATGTTATTTTAAAATATAAATGTTGATTATTAAGTGATCTATAGTTCAAAATAGTATAAATTGGACATTTTACTAAAAAGGTGAATTTCTACTCAAACTGGTCAAACTTTGACTTTTAAACTTCAAATTTAAATTATTTAAAATATTAAATTTTATCTTTTATTATGAAAATATATGAAATAACTTGAACACTGCTTTTCATTTCGTTGGAAACGGACTTAAACTATGAAAGTTATGTATATTTCAATATTGAGTGCAATTTGTTTATTCTGCAATTTCGTTATTTTAAATTGTATAAATTATATTTTCTTTGTCATATTTTATTTTAATATATATTAATATGTTATTTTTGGTATATTTTTGTCTTTTAATATTTTTAAAGTGAGGTAGGAATTTTTCTAGAGTTAGTAGTATTTTTCTTGTAATTTCCATGCCCTGTTTTCAATTTTTAAACATTTTCTTTAGTTCTTTTTCTATTTTTCTCCAATTTAATTATTTATTTTATTCTAGAAATAATAAATAAATTATTTTATTTCAAACTTTTACTCCATAATATTTTCAAAATGAAGTGTATAATTTTCCAAGACTAGTAGTGATTTATTTGTAATTTCTGGACACTGTTTTGTATTTTTAAGCAATTTCTTTCATTCTTTTTATATTTTCTTTAAAATTAATTATTTATTTTCTTATATTTTTACTTGGTTTCGGTTTTTAAAAGTATTTGCTGATTTATTTTTGTTTTTATTCGATCTTTATAAAATGGAAACGTGAAGAGTTTAAGGCGTTTCATTTCTAGACGTTTCATTGTCCAAAAACTTTTCAAATGCCATAACCATCTCATTTATTCATTTTGGCTGCCCATTTTCAGTTTTCTAGCCGTGACTTTCATCTTATTTCTCACTCAAGAAACCATTCTTTCATTTTATTCATGGCTTCAAACATTTTGAGTAATGTCTTCCTCTTATTTTCTTTCTTTTCTTCCTATTTTCTTATGTATTTTTGCCTTGTTCTCTCCACTCTTTTGCTCGGCCTCCACTCCATAGCCATTGCCACCACCTCCTACACCTCTTCTCTGTCATCATCACCGCCACCACCACCTCTAGCCACACCACCACCACCTCTGACCAGACCACCACACACCACTACAACATCTATCCAGACCTGAACTTGAATGGCCAAGCCAAACCCCTACATGGTCGAGCCTTTTGTTGACCAAAAACCAACCTATTTTGCCTAAACCCCTTTCACATTCCTACCTTGTAACTTCCTCCACATGTCTAGCCTTCGTGCCATGCATTTCCTATGTTAAAACCTGAGCCAAAGCATGTCCAAACAAGAGCCAAACCATCCCCTAGGCCATTCAATCAAATGTAGAAAGCAAGGCAAAAGACTGTGTATTCGTATCTCTTTTTATTTCAAAATTGTTTCAATATAATATTGTGTTGAAATGTTAATTTATTTTGGTTTTGTTTTGGGTTGTAACACAAAATCCTTAGCTTGGTTCTCATCCACTAGAGCCTATTGTTGTGTCATCGTGCCTTCTGCAATCCGTTGTGCCATTTGAGTTGATATTCTAGCACAAAAATGTGAGTAAATCTCACCAGACTAATATGTACTTATATAACTGATAAACTGACACCATTTGAATCTGTAACTGTTTATCATCATGCTATATCTGCTATATTATTATCATATGATGTTCACACCTGTTATTACACTTGTTATATCATATGTTATTGTTATTTCATGCTACTCTGTCATTTATATCAGTTATCACCATTGCAAGTTCCCTGTAGACTAGAATCACTATGGGTTGAAATGATACATACCCGAACGGACTTTAGAATAGGGGAAAAACGTTATGGGCTGAAATGATAGGCCTGAGCGGTTTTCAAAATCATTCATTTTACTTGGGACTGCGGGTTTGAAATGATAGAACCCGGTTTTTCTTTGTAAACTGCGGATTGAAATGATATATATCCGTATCACTTGACCTAGGCTAGAAAATTATATACAGACCCGTGGTTTATGTAATATTTTTGAAAATGTTTTAAAATATTTTAAAATGTAAAATTTATAATATTTTGATTTAAATTTAATTAAAAATGATTTTGTAGAAATATTAGTGATTTTCTATAAATTAAATAATGAATTAAGTAAACGGTAAAGCAGAATTTGAACTATAAGTAAATTTTGGAATTTATGTTTTGTTTTAAAAATGAAATTATGTAAAGTAAGAAAAATATAATATTTTGATTTAAAAATGTATTTTAAATGATTTCATAAAAATAATAATGATTTTTGAATAAGTTAAAATGTTAAACAAATGAATGTTTAAGTAAATTTTGAAATATAACTTAAATGTGAAATTTTAAATTTTGTTTTAAAAAGTGAAATTTTAATTAAGTAAAATTTATGGAAATAAGTTATTTTGTAAATTTTAACCTAATTGTTAAGTTAATAATTTAATTAAAGAAATGGAAGGTAATACTTGAATTTAAATAAGAAATTATGTTAAAAATTGTTTTTTGGATGAGATTTAACCTTATAAAAATCATAAAAATAAGAGTATTGAAATGATGATTTTAAAATGTAAAATTTATTATGTTTATAAGTTAAATGATTTAAATTAAAGATTATCTGTTGGTGAAATTTATATTAAACCCTGAATTTGATTTAACAGCATTTTTGAAGTGTAATATAAAGGATATTACAGCATTTTGTAAATGCTGTAGTTGTTTTAAATGAACTAAAAAGTTAATTTTATAAAGGCTATTATAGCACATTGTAAGTGCTATAGTGGTTAAACTTAACTTTAAAGTTTATTTGAAATTTAAAGAAAATCTCTTACAGCACTTAAATGTTGTATTTTGTTAAATGAACCGTTTTAAACTATAACCTTACATTGCATTTTAAAGTGCTATGGAAACTGAATTTTATTATTTTATTAAATTTTAATGAGAATAATCTTTGGAATAAGACTTAAATTTTGGAAATTTAATATTTAACTATTAAATAATAAGGAATTGACTTTATTTTTTTTATGAAAAGATTTAATCTTTAAATATAAACTCCCTTGAAATGTAAGTTTGAAATGGTGATTAGTTTCTAAATAAAATGAATGGTTTTAAATGGTACTTAAATGAATTAAAAATGAATGATGTTTTGAATAATACTTTGATATTTTGATATATTAAAATGATTTGAAATGAATTTTTGAAAGATATGATATTTTGATATTAAAAATGTTTTGAAATGAATTTTCGAAAGATATGATATTTTGATATTAAAAATGTTTTGAAATGAAGTTTTGAAAGATATGATATTTTGATAATAAAATGATTTGAAAGGAAGTTTTGAAAACATATGATATTTTAATATATTAAATTGATTTGAAAGGAGTTTTTGAAAGGATATGATAATTTAATATATTGAAATGGTTAGAAATGACTTGATATTTATTTTGATAAATATTTGAATTTGAAAGATATGGTATGTTGATATATTGAAATGGTTTTGGAAGTGATTTAATCTTTGTTTTGATCAAGATTTGGATTGAAAAGGATATTTTATTTTGAAGTATAAAATATTGTTTTAAAGTTATAACCACGGGTTATAATAACGATTGGTTGGCAAAGAGACCGGGATCGGATATCTGGCATACTCTCTGTCGATACCGAAAACCACTTTAACAACCGTGTACGCGGTGGAGATTCCAGAATGAAGTAGGTTGTTTGGCGAATGCTACTGGAATTAAGTAAGAGAACGCTGATGGATGGCCTAATTATGACTAAAACAGGAGCTATACCGGGCTACACAAAGGGTCGCACCCTTTCATCGAGGATGCTTCTTCGGAAACCACTCTATTACTTTTGTGATTCGATATGGTGGCGTCACTTTGATTCGGGGTATGTCTCGAGGTGGGCGGAAGCTGCTGACTTGCCGTCACCACCGGTCCGGGAGTGCAAACGGTGTATCCACCCTGGCATTGCCTCGCGTGCCTTGTCATATGTTTCTTATATCGAGCCCACTACGATTTTTGTTTAAAGATCCGACCGCGTTAAGGTTCACCATCCCCTTAACGCTATTTTCTATATGATTATACTTTACTGATTAGACACTACTGTATATAGCGCAATATACTACATAGTAAATAGTTTAACGGATCCTTAGAGGATGGGTGGTCCCAAGCATCTTCTAAGTTACATGTACTTTTACTACAGTTCACTTGAGTTGGTTTACATTGTATAAGTATGCATGTCTTGACTCGAGTGTTTGTATTTTTATTTACGCGCGGGTCGGCCTGAGTTATTCACAGATTTGGATTCCACTTACTGGAGATTGGAATTGCTGCAGATTATCTGCTTATGTAGTCTTATCTATTTCAGTTCGGTTGTTCCATTCAGCTTGTACTTGGTTATCATATTGAAACTTCTGTTGTACTTTATTTCTTCTGTTGTATCTTGTTTAACTCTGATATATTTATATAGTAGCTTCATGAACTGCTATCTCTTTTACTTCCGCTGCATTATTAAATACTCTGTGACTGTGATCTGTGATTTTTATTTACTGTATATTCTGAGATTTGCCAAATTTTATTTACAACGCGGTATTCTGAGAAATTCAATTCCGGCATGAGTGTCTACCTATACACTTATAATGGATGCGAATGGTTGAAAATATTGGATCGTTACAGTTGGTATCAAAGCTCTGGTTTTAGGAAAAACTCATTATATATAGTAGATTTAATTTTTGAATCACTTTCGTTCGAGCTTGAATTCCTTCTCCTTCAATTCGGTTTCCTTTGAATTTTGGAACGTTCCCTGCGGTTCCAAAATCCATTCATGTCCCTCACTATTCATCTTCTTTTGGTTCTGGAGTATCCCATAACTCCACTTCAAAATGATCTTTATAATGAGTTGGCAGTCGCGCCAATCTCAAAAATTGAATTGTAAAATAGGTGAAACTCCTTTACAATTAGCATCGATTCACCAGAGATTTATATTTATCCTTGGTTTAGATGCTAATATCTTTTGTTATTCCAAACTCTAACTCTTGAGATCGAATGTAGATTTACTATAACAACCCCAATTTCGTGTCATTCAAATCGACAATAATCCACACATGACAGACTTGAATGATGCGAAATAACAGATTGTAAATAAATTTGAAGCAAATAAAATCAAATATACAGAATCATAGACACAGAACAAACAGAATAACTCGCAGCGGAATATAAAAATACATAGTAGTTCATGAAGCTACTATAACAGAGTCTCAAACCAAATACATGATATAGTCTGAAAACAACAGAATAGAAATCCCAAATACATAGAAGTTCACTAATATATGAGATAAACCAATACAGCTGAAACAGTAATAGAAATATATGTAGATAAGCAGAAACTCCAGTGAAAGACCAGCTCCAGGAAGAGAAACCAAAGCTGTGAATACTCAGGCTGACCCGAGCGTAAAGCAAAACACAAAACACTCGAGTCAGGACAATATATACTTATATAATGTAAACCAACTCAAGTGGACTGTAATAAAGATACAAGTAACTTAAAGGATGCCTGGGACCGCCCATCCTCTAAGGATCCGTCAAACTATTTACTATATAGTAATATTTCTCTATTATAATAATGACTACGGTAAAATAAACATACTTTTAAATAGCGTTCCGGGATACCCATATCACCCTTCACACATAATAGTCCCAGTAGTCCATCCACTATCATGCCATCTCCACTCCGGGTGACTGTCAGAGGATACCACACGGGCTACGGGAGAAAAACAAACTCGTAGTAAAGGCTCGGTATGGTAGGTGACACGGCACACAAGGCAATGCCAGGGTAGATATACCAATTACGCACACGGGCAGGTGGTAACGCAGCAGCCACATACACCCACCCTGAACAACACTCCAATATCAAGGGGTGCACCCAATCAATCACAACAGTAATAGAATGGTATCCAAGAAGTATGTTCAGCCAGAGGTGCTACCTCCTTTGGCCCAAGATCGCT
Organism: Allium cepa; assembly: GCA_030765085.1. Lineage (NCBI taxonomy): Eukaryota > Viridiplantae > Streptophyta > Magnoliopsida > Asparagales > Amaryllidaceae > Allium > Allium cepa. The sequence goes on from CM060944.1 coordinate 90,479,727, forward strand.
CCTGTTTTAGCCACCTTAAGCTAACTCACGGGAGTTAGGTCCATGTAAAGTACCTTAGGAACGCCGCCATCCTACTTCATTCTGGAATCTCCACTGCATACACAGTTGTTAAAGTGGTTTTCGGTATCGACAGAGAGTATGTCCATATCCGATCCCGGACTCTTTAACAACCAATCGTTATTATAACCCATAGTTATAATTTAAAAAAACGGTATTTATTTTTCAAAAAAATCAAATATCATTTCAAATCCATTTCAAAATATCAAACTTATCATTTCATTTGAAAACATATTTATTTTATTCAATTTAGAAATACCATTTCAATTCACATTTCAAAATAGTTCAATTGCAAACAAATTACTTCATTTAAATCATAAAAATATGAAGTTATTACATTTAATAATTAAATTATTAAATTTCAAAAAATTTCAACTTTCAAAGTTCATCCTTTCACTTAATTTTATCAAAACAGTGACAATTCAACTTTCGCAATATTTGGAAAATACTACAGAAAGTTATATTCAAAACAATTCAATTTAACAAAAGACAGCGTTTAAAAATGCTGTAATAGAGTTTCATTAATTTCAAAGAAAACTTAGTTTAATCCAATAATTATAGCATTTACAAAATGCTATAATAGCCTTAAATTCAGTTTAGCTATTTAGTTCACTTATCAACTACAGCATTTACAATTGTTGTATTATCATTTATATTATATATAATAACATTTCATAAATGCAGTTAATTTACTTCAAAATTTCAATATAATATCACAACAATTATATTTTTCTATAAATCACTTTTAACTTATAAAATCATATATTTTCACTTTTATAACCATCATTTAATTTTCTTTAATTCCATGATTTCATAAAGTTAAATTTCCATTTAAAAATTCATATTTAACACTAATTCACTTATTAAATTGCAATGTTCAATTTTAAATTCATTACATAAATTTTCAACCTAACACTTATGTTCAAATTATCAAATATAACTTAGTTTTATTTTTATTTACTTGCTAAAAATTCACTTTTAAGTCAATTCCATAAATTTCCAATTCTAGTTATATTTCAAAATTTCAACTTAAATATTCATTCATTTCACATTTCAACTATATTAAAAATCATTAATATGATATAAAATCACTTTAAATTCATTTAAATTCAAATTATCATAAATTTATCATGATTTCATATTCAATTTAATCTACAATTATAATTAAATCAAATTTCCAAAATAACTGCCATTCAAAAAAATTCTGACTTTTTCATTAATTTATTTCACTTGTAATTATTCAGAAAATCAATAATATTTTTCAAAAAAATCATTTTTAATTATATTTAAATCAAAATATTTAATATTTACATTTCTAGAATAATTTTAAATTTTTTAGAAAACATACATTAACTACGGGTCTGTATACAATTTTCTACACTAGGAAAAGTGATGCGGGTAATATATCATTTCAACCCGTAATTTACAAAGAAAATCCGGGTTTTATCATTTCAAACCCGCAGTCCCAAGTAAATGAAATAAATTTGAAAATCATTCAGGCCTATCATTTCAGCCCATAACGATTTTCCCTTATTCTAAAGTCTGTTCGGGTATGTATCATTTCAACACATAGTGATTCTAATTTAAAGGGAACTTGTAGTGTGATTAACTGGTAAAATAACAAAACAGCAATAATATAACAGTAACATATGATATAACTGGTGTTTAATCATGTGTGAACATCATATGATAGTGACATAGCAAATAAAATATGGTGATGCAGTTTACATATTCACAAGCGATCGATTTACTATTCATATAAGTATAAAACTGTCTGGTGAGAATAACTCACTGGTTTGAGCTGATGACCCAACGACAAATTTCACAAACGGGATCTACACAAGCACAAAAGCACGACATAGATTCGATGGAGGAGCCAAATGTCAAATTCCTTGGATACACATCAAACAAAACAATATAACAACGATGAGTTTCAAATCAACTACGATCAAAACTACACTAGAATAGACTGCACAGAATCAAATAGAAATGCTTGCACTTGCTTTTAACCTTTACTAGGCTCAGCCATAAGGGGAAATACAAAATAATGGCAGGCGTTTGGGTCAGGTTATGGTGGGTATGGGTCGGCTTAGATGTCATTTGTGATGGTGCCAAAGTGGATGAAGGGAATAATACACATAAGCATGAATACATGCATTTGGTCATGGATTTGGGCACGGCCAAGGCTCCAAGTGTCACGGTCAGAGGTGTGGGGTCCACCGTGGTGGTGTGGCCGAGGGTGCTGGAGGTGGTGGTAGGATGTAGGGGGCGGCTAAAGGGGTGGTGAGGTGATGGAAGTGATGTTGTGCTCGGCTAGGCTAGGAATTCGGGTTGTTTTGAAAAGTTTGTGGATGGGCATCACCAAGGGGGGTCACGGCATGATTGGTTGGTGAGGAGGAGGTGTTGGTGGTGTGCCATCAGGTGCTGGAGGCAGCTAGGTAGCAATGGAGGCATGGCCAATCCTAAAAGAGGTGAAAGCATGTGCAAAAATCAAACTAGAATAAGCAATATAAGTAGAAAAAGAGATAAAAGAAATAAAAAAATTTACCAACTTCCCAAGCATGTGATGGCCGAAATTTTTTTCTCAGGAAGGAGGAAAGGAAGATACGTGAAATGAAAATGAATTAGTCAGCTGAAACGTGGGGAGTTATGCCAAAAGAAACGAAGAGTTGTGAGGAAAATGAAGAGGTGGAATTCAAAAAGGCAAAAGGCAATTCAAAAGTCAAAAACTCTTCATATATCCTTATTTAATTTATATAACTTTATATTTCTGGAAATAATAATAATCACAGATAAAATATCGAAAATTTATCAAAATATAAAAATTTATATAATATTTATTAATTTTATAAAGTTAAATTAAGAAAAATAGCTAAAAATAGTGAACTAAACTAGAAAATTTGAAATTAAATAGAATAATTTTTAGAAAATTCATATGAGTTTGTAACATATTTTTAAACATAAATAATAACATAAAATAAAAATACATTCACAAAATAAATATTTAAAATTTAATTTAAATATAATTTTAATGAAGAAAATAGGAAAATAGCCCTTAAAAATAGGAAATAAATACAGTAAATTTTGGAAAAATTCTATTATTATTTTAAAAATATGTAGAGATGAAATTTCACAATTAAAACAAGTTTAAAATGATTTTGAAATGAAATAAAGTCAAATTCAAATTTATAGTCAAAATCTAGGGTTGTTACACTCTCCCCCACTCAAATCTTTTCGTCCTCGAAAAGAACGGAAAGGAAACAAAATAAAGAGAAATAAGATAGAAAAGAAAAACAGTACCTGAAACGAACAATTCCGGATTCGAAGCACGAATGCACTCCTCCGTTTCCCAGGTACAATCTCGATCGTCAGTACTCCACTGTACTTTGACCAGATTCACAGGTTTTCTTCTGAGCTGCTTCGTATCTCTACCAACTATAGGAAGTGGCTTCCTCTCAACAGTCAGGTTAGGCTCAATATCCAAACTAACAAGAGCAGAAGGCTAGACAATAAGAGATGGATCATGAAGATGACTGCGAAGATGCGAGACATAGAATACATCATGCACTCTGTAACGACCCAGGATTTTTAGTAATTAAAATTTGAATATTTAATTAATTTTAAATATTAATAAGTGAATTTATGAGTAAATAAATTTTTATTTGAATTATTGGATTTAATTGAATAATTAAATCAATAATTTAATAAGTTAAATTATGAAAATAATTGAAAATTGGGTTAAATATGATTGAAAATGATTTGTAAAATTTTATTTTATCATATGGGAGTTAGAATGATATTTTAGAACTTTTAAAATTAATTTAAAAGTTAATTTGTGAAAATTGAATATTTTAATATTAAAATCGACTAGTGAAAATAGTCAATTTTTGAACAGTCTCAGAATTGAACGAAACCAGTTCCATTGGATCCGTAATAGTTAATTATTACCGGATTTCAATTTTCGTGTCAATCGGAGCTATCGTTTGATCGTGGCAGCTCGAAACGCATCGAATTATTTTTAATTTTAATTTGGCGAGTTAAAATAGCCATTTTTCAAAAAGTCTCGGATTTCGACAAAACCAGTTTCATCAGATCCGTAATGTGATATTTTTGTAAGGTTTCAAATTTCGTGTCAATTGGATTTACCGTTTGTCCTGTACGAATTAAAACGCCTAGAAATCGATTTAAATCGGTTTAATTTAAATTGGACGTTTATAGCCATAACTCGCACAGATGTCCGAATTAGCTTTCGAAACCTGTTCCATTGTGTCCGGAACGCGGGGTAAACCCTAGAAATGCTAGTTACGGCGCGTAAATCGGAGTTCGGAATTTCCGGATGAATAGTGTTCGAAAATTCTCTATAAATACACCTTAAAAACCAAAAAAAAAAAAAAAAAAACCCTAATCTACAAAACCCTAGCCGCCACCCAGATTTCAAAGGCCAGAAACACGCGACCTTCATCCCTCCAGATCTTCAAATCCGTGCAACGATTCAAGAATCTTCCAACTAGAAGATTGAAGAGCATGCCAAGATCCATCTATCCAACGGTCAAGATCATCATCGGAGGTTAGGATTCGCCAGAATTTGGCTATGAAGTGCATGCGTTGCGCACGGTTTTCAAGGTGAAATAGAGGGCCGAGCTCTATGCTACTGCAGCCGAGTGTCATGGTGGTGGAGGGCTTCAAGATGGTGAGGGTATGATCGAGTATAGTCGAGTATAGGCGGAGTAATTTGGAACCCTAGTATTTGCTACATGGGTTCATATGCGTTCGGCCTGGAAACGTGAATGAGAAGAGAAGGAGTTGGGGGAGAAAGCACGCACGGTCCAGATGAGCAGTGTTGAGATCCAATGGCCAATGTTTGCTGTAGGTTTAAAAATAATTAAAGTTGTAAATTATATATATATATAAAATCGTGTACAAACTTCATAAATGCATAACTTTTTCATACGAGGTCGAAAACGTGCGAAACCAGTTGCGTTGGAATCGTATGGACGAGCACTACGCGATGAAATTGGATTGGAGTCATTTGGAGTTAGTGAGAATTTTGGGTAAAATTAAACGTCCGTTTAATTTTATTCGAAATAAATCGCTAAAACGGAATTTGAAATCAAGGTGAGAACTTCTCACTCAATCGAATCAGTTTCGATTTTATTTTAAATAGTTAGATTTAAAATATTTGAATGCATGTTTAAATGATGATTGATATCTATTAATTGTTAAAATAGACATTATACGCCGTTAGTAAGCGGATGTTATTTATTAAAAACATATACCGCGAATATTTCATAAACAGTGAAATTGGTATTATATATAATATCAATATATATATATTGGCATATGTATATATTGCAGTTATTGATTTCCCGCATTTTTTTGTTTAGCGGATGAGACCCTATTGCGCCGTCTGTTAAGCGGATAATATTTTAAATCCCATATACCGCGATAATTTCGTACTGGAGCGAAATTGGTATTGTGCTAATGTTTGTGGATGCAGGAAAACAGGTTGGAGGGATCCAACTGGATTCCTCAACAGTATTGATTTGATTTCAGATATTTTGATATTTGATGGATTATCATATTGATATATGATATCGTTGTTGTCGTGATTGACTATTTGATATGTAGCAGCATTGGACCAAATTTTGAAACTTTAAAATGATTTTTAAAGTGATTTTTGAAAAGTATACGTTTTATAAAATAATTTTGGAATTGATTCATTTTAAATAAATAAACGATATAATTTTTAAAGTTATAAAAATTATGATTTTTGAGAAATACGATTAAAGATTTATTTTTGAGAAATATGGATTAATGATTTTATAAAATAGTTAAATCGGAATTTTTGAATTTATTATACAAAGTTTAAAAATAGGATTTATGAAATTTAATTATTTTATGAATAAAAATGGTGAAATTATAAAGGAATTTAAAGACGTTTTAAAGAATAATATAAATTGATTTATATTAAGAGATTTATAAATGGATATTTATAAATTGAAATATTGACATTATAAAACGAGTTTTTATAAGTGTTTGAATGAAGTGAAAATGAATTTTTGTAAATGAATGGAATTCATAAAATTATAAATGGTGAAGTTATAAATAAAATTTATAAATAGTAAGATTTATAAATTTTGTGAAATTATTGAAGAATATATTTGGATGAATAATTGAATCTTATAAGTTATAAGATTTATAATTATGAAGTTCAAAGAAACGATTTTTGTAAAATAATCGTTTATAAGTATTTGACTTATAATGTGAACTTTTGTTTTATAATTGAGTTATAAATCGAATAGGTTAATAAAGGAATTTATAAAAGGAAGTTGTTATAAATAAATAGAAATGGGATTTATAAACGTTGTTTTATAAATTCGCAAACGACTTATTTTGATAAGTAAATTGTTGAAACCTATAAATGGAGTTATATTCACGTTTTGACTGTGAATAATCCTTTGAAATGAAATAAATAAAAGGATGAAATTTGTTAACAAAGTATATTCACGTTTTGAATAGTGAATAATATGTTAAAGAAAATGTTTGAATGAGATGTTTAAATTGAATTAAAACGATCTAACGATGTTTTAAAATGTGCTGAGATTCGAAACCATAGATTTCAACATTTATTGTTGAAATAGACGTTTTCGAGAAATAAAAGGAAATAGTGGACTATAACACTGTTGTTATAGTAAATGATTTCCGAAAGGAAATGTTTTGTATAGTATTGGGATTTATATATCTATTTTAATTTCGAATCCCTATACTAGTGATTTTGGGTTGTCGTAACGATGTTTTATGCAACATTCGTTTTGGCCAAATAAATATGTTAAGAGAATGATTTCCTTAAAGAATGAAATATATACTTAATCTCGATTTAAGTATATTGAATATTTTCTAAGTGTTGAAAATAAATAAAATTTGTGAATTACTTATGAATAAATAAGTATGGAAATGTTTTTCCAATATAAAGTGAATATTAGAGAATTTATCTTTTTGAAGATAAATTGAAATGAATAATTGAAATCGAATATTCATAGATATTGTGAAATGTAAATTCAATATGGAATTTATAAAAGGAAGTGGAATTTGTTTAAAGATAAATATTGATTTATTTTTGAAGTATTGAAATTATATATCTAGTGAAGATATTTTGGAAAATAAATAATTTGGAAAATTATTTGGAAACTGGTGATGTTGTGCATATCTATTGATAGTTCAATAACCGACTATCAATATTCCCCTTTGAATGGGTATTTGATGTGATTTGTTTGAATTTGAATGCCACACTTATTTTTGAATAAGCGCTCACTATTCGGGTTAATCGGGAAAGGACCATGGGGTCGTATAACCCATTCCGAATATGTGATACGTCGTTGTGAATTTCATTGAAGATCGGTGTTGAAGACCGGATATTTGCGAGAGCAATAAGATGACCTGTCGATTGACTCTGCACCGAGTAGCTACGGTATTGAGTTCTCCATATGTGATGGTGAATCCGATCAGGATTGTGAATATCCGGATTGCAAGGACTTCTTTGTAAGTGCCTTCGGTTTTGTTCGAGCCCGGAACAGACTTGTATGGATTGTATGTCTGACGTTACAAATTGAGATATAAAGCAGATTTCATTCAAATATATTTCTGTTGGTGGCGAAGAATTTATTCTTTTAGCTTAACACCCTTCTCTGAGACGTACGAGCTCAGAGGTTATGTAGTTGAATGTTATCAGCGATATATTCCCAATTTGGTAATGTGACATGCTGAGTGTTGCTGTAGATGATCATTCTGTTGATTATTTGTGATAGGATCGTTTATTTGATCGTCTATCCTGGTGATCATTTCTATGATCATTTGTTGACCCAAAGCATGGCTTTTGTATAAAGTATGTTTTTGTGGACGTGACTTCGTCGAGCCTCACACCCCGTGAATGGTCAAAACAGGAAAGATGCGGCAAGGTTATGAGGGGTAGCGCCCTTTAGGATGTGTGCATTTCCTTCTGGAAAAGGGTGGTATCATGGTATGGAGCCCAGATACATACTCATGTTGAAAACACTTTGTTATGATTGTGTGAATTGATTACGAGCGCTCGGTGAAAGGTCCCAAAGGACCGGGGGATGGCATATTCGGTCAGTTGTTACTCAGTTAGGGGTAACCCGGCCTTGTGTTGGTAGAGATCCGGTTTGGTTCTCGGGGATGTCCATCCAGAGGCATTCTCATGTGGCAATGGGAAGTTCCTTGGCCTGATCATTCGTTGGAAATCCAAAGAAACAATACGAGACTTGTACGGTATTAGTTGTATAACCTGCTATGGAATGTGGCGGTAACCTGCTATTGAACATAGTAGCTATAGTAGGCATAGTTCGAAATGTCTATGCTGGCTAAGATTTATATTCTACTTTCGAAATGAATTTTTCTCTACACTATGCACTAATAATAATATCAAATGTTATTTTTAAATGCGTATCAAGCATCTTTGACTATCATAAGGAGAAATCTCCTCCGATTCTGCGTTTGCATGTGTATGTGTGCGGGAGGCCTTATGGTAGTCTCATTTTTAAAAGCATTGCGAATTGACTTTAAAAATATTCCTCTATTTTGATTTTAAAGATAAATAAACTGTTTTGAGTTCTCACACCAGTCACATGACTGACTCGGAGTTTATTGTTTTCCTTCCTAAACTCTGGGTGCCCACCAATTTCCACACGGGCAGTCAAGAGTTAAGGTTTATCAGGATATTCTGGATATTCTGGAGTTGCAGGAGGCAAGCTGGATGGCATGGCGTATTATTAGTATATAGTATTTCTTTTTCCGCTGCACTGTTTGTTGTTGTATATTGTTGTACACTCTGATGATATGATATAATGTATGAAATGTAATAACTGATATAGTTCTTTGTTTAAAGATTATTCATTTATTATTATATGTTGTTCCGCTGCGAATTGTGAGATTCTGATATTGTTCTGTTGTTTTCCGTTCCTTTCTATTTTGTCTATTTTCTATCTCTTCTCTATTTTCTGTTTTCTTTTCCCTATCTTTTTCTATCCTCTTATCTCTTCTTCTCTCTTTTTCTTTTCTTAAACCATAACATTTCGGGTTTCCGGCCTTCGATTTCTCGGCAGTCGATAAAGTGAGTATCGATGTTGAATTTTCGAAAGTCGAAAATTTCCGGGGCGTTACATCTGGTATCAGAGCATATGGTTAAGCGACAACCATGGTTCTGTTGCGTATTACTCATTAGAGATAGAGTCAGTAGTACTCTAGAATGAGTTTGAGTGTAATAATAGCTATGAGAGCGTATTTGTTAGTGAATATAAAATTGTTTTATATTGTGATGATTGGTTTATTGAGTGGCATATGAACCTTCGTCAGCGTGGTCTCGACAACTATGCCGAAGGGGTTTCTAAACACTTGAATAGAACAATTCGGCACAGTATTGTTTTAAAATTGGGTAAATGAAATAATTTTACCTTGATTATATTTTGTATATAAAAAAAATAATTTTTCAAAATTATTAAAGTGTATATAAGTTGATTGTTTAGTTGTTTGAATAATCTAAATAAAAGAATATTGTATAAGCAAATGAATTATAAGTATGAAATTATAATTAAAGTAATTTACAATTGTGAAATAAACTTATATATATGAGAAGTGAAACTATATAGATATGAACTTGAGTTATGTAAGGAAATTCAACTTTTGTAAATTGAATTGAATGAATGGATTAAATGTTAATCAATTGAATGTGAATAATTGATATGGAATAATGAATATAAGTGTTAATTCATTAAAATCTAATGTTATTGAAAGTTGAATAAATTGAATGGAAGCCAATTTAATTTAAGGTGTTAAACCAAATTTAAAAAAAATATAAACAAAGGAATTTGGTTGTAATTAATATACATTGGTTGTTATATGGTTGTTAGTTGGTTGTATATAATTCATTAAGTGTTAATGAAATTGAAAGCTATATAATTGAATTCAAATTAAAGGTAAATAAATTTGAATGAAATTGAATTTGAATTGGAAGTGAACCAACTTGAATATGAATTAGTGAATATAAACTAATTGAAAATGAATGTTAGTAAGAACATCCACTGTTAATGAATCAAATGTGATTTAAATTGAAAACCATTTCATTGAATATTAATAAAAATATAAATGAATATATATTGGTTATGAATTTTTGGATGATAGTTGGTTGATGGTTGAATATATTGCTTTTGTTTCATTTGCTATGTTGACATATATAGTTATTATGTTGCTATATGTTGTATATTGATACTATTTTCATATATGCATGTTCTCATGTTGTTTGTTGAGTGTTTAGTAGGTGCGGATCGCGTTTGCTTCGCATTTGGAGCTCGCTTTCGCGCTATATTAGCCGTATATGCTTGCTAATAAAATATAAGGTACATATCTCGGATTAAATATCGTACTTTTATACTTTTTTCCCTTCGGGATGCCTCATTACTTGATGAGATGTATATTTGTGATATATATACTGTCATTTTTTTTTCGGATCGAGCCGCGCAAAGGAGACTATGGCGAATTTTTCCGGAAATTTAAGGCGTTAGAAAAATTTGAGAAAATGGGAAAATTTTGAAAACTTTAACTTTGATTTTGGAGTTGAAAGTTAAACAATAGTAGTTGTTTTTGAAAAGATAACTAAGAATGATTTGAAAACTTAGTAAAGATTTGTAAGAAGTTTAATTATGAATTTTGGAAAGTTAATGAATTCTATAACTTTCTTACTTAATAATTTCGAGGACGAAATTCTTTTAAGGGGGGAAGATTGTAACGACCCAGGATTTTTAGTAATTAAAATTTGAATATTTAATTAATTTTAAATATTAATAAGTGAATTTATGAGTCAAATAAATTTTTATTTGAATTATTAGATTTAATTGAATAATTAAATCAATAATTTAATAAGTTAAATTATGAAAATAATTGAAAATTGGGTTAAATATGATTGAAAATGATTTGTAAAATTTTATTTTATCATATGGGAGTTAGAATAATATTTTAGAACTTTTAAAATCAATTTAAAAGTTAATTTGTGAAAATTGAATATTTTAATATTAAAATCGACTAGTGAAAATAGTCAATTTTTGAACAGTCTCAGAATTGAACGAAACCAGTTCCATTGGATCCGTAATAGTTAATTATTACCCGATTTCAATTTTTGTGTCAATCGGAGCTATCGTTTGATCGTGGCAGCTCGAAACGCATTCGAATTATTTTTAATTTTAATTTGGCGAGTTAAAATAGCCATTTTTCAAAAAGTCTCGGATTTCGACGAAACCAGTTTCATCGGATCCGTAATGTGAATTTTTTGTAAGGTTTCAAATTTCGTGTCAATTGGATTTACCGTTTGTCCGGTACGAATTAAAATGCCTAGAAATCGATTTAAATCGGTTTAATTTAAATTGGACTTTTATAGCCATAACTCGCACAGATGTCCGAATTAGCTTTCGAAACCTGTTTCATTGTGTCCGGAATGCGGGGTAAACCCTAGAAACGCTGGTTACGGCGCGTAAATCGGAGTTCGGAATTTCCGGATGAATAGTGTTCGAAAATTCTCTATAAATACACCTTAAAAATCAAAAAAAAAAAGAAAAAAAAGAAAACCCTAATCTACAAAACCCTAGCCGCCACCCAGATTTCAAAGGCCAGAAACACGCGACTTTCATCCCTCCAGATCTTCAAATCCGTGCAACGATTCAAGAATCTTCCAACTAGAAGATTGAAGAGCATGCCAAGATCCATCTATCCAACGGTGAAGATCATCATCGGAGGTGAGGATTCGCAAGAATTTGGCTATGAAGTGCACGCGTTGCGCACGGTTTTCAAGGTGAAATAGAGGGCCGAGCTCTATGCTACTGCAGCCGAGTGTTGTGGTGGTGGAGGGCTTCAAGATGGTGAGGGTATGATCGAGTATAGTCGAGTATAGGCGGAGTAATTTGGAACCCTAGTATTTGCTATATGGGTTCATATGCGTTCGGCCTGGAAACGTGAATGAGAAGAGAAGGAGCTGGGGGAGAAAGCACGCACGGTCCAGATGAGGAGCGTTGAGATCCAATGGCCAATGTTTGCTGTAGGTTTAAAAATAATTAAAGTTGTAAATTATATATATATAAAATCGTGTACAAACTTCATAAATGCATAACTTTTTCATACGAGGTCGAAAACGCGCGAAACCAGTTGCGTTGGAATCGTATGGACAAGCACTACGCGATGAAATTGGATTGGAGTCATTTGGAGTTAGTGAGAATTTTGGGTAAAATTAAACGTCCGTTTAATTTTATTCGAAATAAATCGCTAAAACGGAATTTGAAATCAAGGTGAGAACTTCTCACTCAATCGAATCAGTTTCGATTTTATTTTAAATAGTTAGATTTAAAATATTTGAATGCACGTTTAAATGATGATTGATATCTATTGATTGTTAAAATAGACATTATACGTCGTTAGTAAGCGGATGTTATTTATTAAAAACATATACCGCGAATATTTCATAAACAGTGAAATTGGTATTATATATAATATCAATATATATATATTGGCATATGTATATATTGCAGTTATTGATTTCCCGCATTTTTTTGTTTAGCGGATGAGACCCTATTGCGCCGTCTATTAAGCGGATAATATTTTAAATCCCATATACCGCGATAATTTCGTACTGGAGCGAAATTGGTATTGTGCTAATGTTTGTGAATGCAGGAAAACAGGTTGGAGGGATCCAACTGGATTCCTCAACAGTATTGATTTGATTTCAGATATTTTGATATTTGATGGATTATCATATTGATATATGATATCGTTGTTGTCGTGATTGACTATTTGATATGTAGCAGCATTGGACCAAATTTTGAAACTTTAAAATGATTTTTAAAGTGATTTTTGAAAAGTATACGTTTTATAAAATAATTTTGGAATTGATTCATTTTAAATAAATAAACGATATAATTTTTAAAGTTATAAAAATTATGATTTTTGAGAAATACGATTAAAGATTTATTTTTGAGAAATATGGATTAATGATTTTATAAAATAGTTAAATCGGAATTTTTGAATTTATTATAAAAAGTTTAAAAATAGGATTTATGAAATTTAATTATTTTATGAATAAAAATGGTGAAATTATAAAGGAATTTAAAGACGTTTTAAAGAATAATATAAATTGATTTATATTAAGAGATTTATAAATGGATATTTATAAATTGAAATATTGACATTATAAAACGAGTTTTTATAAGTGTTTGAATGAAGTGAAAATGAATTTTTGTAAATGAATGGAATTCATAAAATTATAAATGGTGAAGTTATAAATAAAATTTATAAATAGTAAGATTTATAAATTTTGTGAAATTATTGAAGAATATATTTGGATGAATAATTGAATCTTATAAGTTATAAGATTTATAATTATGAAGTTCAAAGAAACGATTTTTGTAAAATAATCGTTTATAAGTATTTGACTTATAATGTGAACTTTTGTTTTATAATTGAGTTATAAATCGAATAGGTTAATAAAGGAATTTATAAAAGGAAGTTGTTATAAATAAATAGAAATGGGATTTATAAACGTTGTTTTATAAATTCGCAAACGACTTATTTTGATAAGTAAATTGTTGAAACCTATAAATGGAGTTATATTCACGTTTTGACTGTGAATAATCCTTTGAAATGAAATAAATAAAAGGATGAAATTTGTTAACAAAGTATATTCACGTTTTGAATAGTGAATAATATGTTAAAGAAAATGTTTGAATGAGATGTTTAAATTGAATTAAAACGATCTAACGATGTTTTAAAATGTGTTGAGATTCGAAACCATAGATTTCAACATTTATTGTTGAAATAGACGTTTTCGAGAAATAAAAGGAAATAGTGGACTATAACACTGTTGTTATAGTAAATGATTTCCGAAAGGAAATGTTTTGTATAGTATTGGGATTTATATATCTATTTTAATTTCGAATCCCTATACTAGTGATTTTGGGTTGTCGTAACGATGTTTTACGCAACATTCGTTTTGGCCCAAATAAATATGTTAAGAGAATGATTTCCTTAAAGAATGAAATATATACTTAATCTCGATTTAAGTATATTGAATATTTTCTAAGTGTTGAAAATAAATAAAATTTGTGAATTACTTATGAATAAATAAGTATGGAAATGTTTTTCCAATATAAAGTGAATATTAGAGAATTTATCTTTTTGAAGATAAATTGAAATGAATAATTGAAATCGAATATTCATAGATATTGTGAAATGTAAATTCAATATGGAATTTATAAAAGGAAGTGGAATTTGTTTAAAGATAAATATTGATTTATTTTTGAAGTATTGAAATTATATATCTAGTGAAGATATTTTGGAAAATAAATAATTTGGAAAATTATTTGGAAACTGGTGATGTTGTGCATATCTATTGATAGTTCAATAACCGACTATCAGTATTCCCCTTTGAATGGGTATTTGATGTGATTTGTTTGAATTTGAATGCCACACTTATTTTTGAATAAGCGCTCACTATTCGGGTTAACCGGGAAAGGACCATGGGGTCGTATAACCCATTCCGAATATGTGATACGTAGTTGTGAATTGCATTGAAGATCGGTGTTGAAGACCGGATATTTGCGAGAGCGATAGGATGACCTGTCGATTGACTCTGCACCGAGTAGCTACGGTATTGAGTTCTCCATATGTGATGGTGAATCCGATCAGGATTGTGAATATCCGGATTGCAAGGACTTCTTTGTAAGTGCCTTCGGTTTTGTTCGAGCCCGGAACAGACTTGTATGGATTGTATGTCTGACGTTACAAATTGAGATATAAAGCAGATTCATTCAAATATATTTCTGTTGGTGGCGAAGAATTTATTCTTTTAGCTTAACACCCTTCTCTAAGACGTACGAGCTCAGAGGTTATGTAGTTGAATGTTATCAGCGATATATTCCCAATTTGGTAATGTGACATGCTGAGTGTTGCTGTAAATGATCATTGTGTTGATTATTTGTGATAGGATCGTTTATTTGATCGTCTATCCTGGTGATCATTTCTATGATCATTTGTTGACCCAAAGCATGGCTTTTGTATAAAGTATGTTTTTGTGGATGTGACTTCGTCGAGCCTCACACCCCGTGAATGGTCAAAACAGGAAAGATGCGGCAAGGTTATGAGGGGTAGCGCCCTTTAGGATGTGTGCATTTCCTTCTGGAAAAGGGTGGTATCATGGTATGGAGCCCAGATACTTACTCATGTTGAAAACACTTTGTTATGATTGTGTGAATTGATTACGAGCGCTCGGTGAAAGGTCCCAAAGGACCGGGGGATGGCATATTCGGTCAGTTGTTACTCAGTTAGGGGTAACCCGGCCTTGTGTTGATAGAGATCCGGTTTGGTTCTCGGGGATGTCCATCCAGAGGCATTCTCATGTGGCAATGGGAAGTTCCTTGGCCTGATCATTCGTTGGAAATCCAAAGAAACAATACGATACTTGTACGGTATTAGTTGTATAACCTGCTATGGAATGTGGCGGTAACCTGCTATTGAACATAGTAGCTATAGTAGGCATAGTTCGAAATGTCTATGTTGGCTAAGATTTATATTCTACTTTCGAAATGAATTTTTCTCTACACTATGCACTAATAATAATATCAAATGTTATTTTTAAATGCGTATCAAGCATCTTTGACTATCATAAGGAGAAATCTCCTCCGATTCTGCGTTTGCATGTGTGTGTGTGCGGGAGGCCTTATGGTAGTCTCATTTTTAAAAGCATTGCGAATTGACTTTAAAAATATTCCTCTATTTTGATTTTAAAGATAAATAAACTGTTTTGAGTTCTCACACCAGTCACATGACTGACTCGGAGTTTATTGTTTTCCTTCCTAAACTCTGGGTGCCCACCAATTTCCATACGGGCAGTCAAGAGTTAAGGTTTATCAGGATATTCTGAATATTCTGGAGTTGCAGGAGGCAAGCTGGATGGCATGGCGTATTATTAGTATATAGTATTTCTTTTTCCGCTGCACTGTTTGTTGTTGTATATTGTTGTACACTCTGATGATATGATATAATGTATGAAATGTAATAACTGATATAGTTCTTTGTTTAAAGATTATTCATTTATTATTATATGTTGTTCCGCTGCGAATTGTGAGATTCTGATATTGTTCTGTTGTTTTCCGTTCCTTTCTATTTTGTCTATTTTCTATCTCTTCTCTATTTTCTGTTTTCTTTTTCCTATCTTTTTCTATCCTCTTATCTCTTCTTCTCTCTTTTTCTTTTCTTAAACCATAACATTACGGGTTTCCGGCCTTCGATTTCTCGGCAGTCGATAAAGTGAGTATCGATGTTGAATTTTCGAAAGTCGAAAATTTCCGGGGCGTTACACACTCCGGAAAGCTTCTTGGGCAAATCCAGATGATAAGCCAAAGAACCAACTCTTTCCATAATGCAGAAAGGACCAATGAACCTAGGAGAAAGCTTCCCTCTACGACCAAAGCGAATGACATTCCTCAAGGGAGAAACCTTAAGGAACACCTGATCACCAACAGCAAATTCCAAATTCCGCCTACGCCTGTCGGCATACTTCTTCTGTCTATCCTGAGCGGCTCTCAACCTCTTCTTAGTCTCCTCAACTTTCTCAGAAGCTTCCAATCACTTCAGGACCAAGAACCAAACGATTACCGGATTCAATCCAGCAAGATGGAGATGTACAAGGTCGTCCGTATAAAGCAGCAAACGGAGACATTTTGAGACTGGCCTGAATATAAAGATGGAATGAGATAGATAAAAAGATCAAGAATAGACTGAAAACAGAAGATAAGATTATACCTGATAGCTATTATTCTAGGTAAATTCGGCAAGATGGAGATAATCTTCCCAAGATCCTCCATAATCAAGCACACAAGCATGAAGAATATCCTCGAGAATCTGATTTACTCTTTCCGTTTGACCGTCGGCCTGAGGATGGTAAGCAGTGCTCAGATTCAAACGAGTACCCAAAGATTCCTGAAAAGCCTTCCAGAACTGACTAGTAAAAATAGGGTTACGATCACAAACAATACTGAAAGGAATACCATGGAGATGAACAATCTCTCTTATGTAGATCTCAGATAAGCTAGAAGCAGAAAGGGTAGACTTGACCGGAATAAAATGAGCGGCCTTGGTCAGTCTATCCACAATAACCCAGATACTCTCATTACCCTTCCGAGTCCTCGGTAAACAATCGATGAAATCCATGGAAACCTGTTCCCACTTCCAATTAGGAATCTCAAGGGGCTACAACAAACCAGGGGTCTTCTGGTGATCGGCTTTGACTTGCTGACAAGTCGCACACCGACTAGAAAAGATAGAGATACCCCTCTTTATTCCCTTCCACCAATAAAGCTTCTTCATATCCTGATACATCTTCGACACACCAAGGTGAATAGAAAGTCTGGATCGATGATTCTCCTGAAGCAACTCCTGCCTCAAACTATCAACCTTCGGGACACAAATCCTGCCATTCATCTTCAAAATCCCTATGTCATCAATCTGAGCTCCACTACTACTACCACCAACTCTGCTACAAACACTCTCCTTCATCAATCTAAGCATCCCATCCTCATCTTGCTTAGCCATAATCCGATCCAGAAGAGGAGAAGAAGAAACAACAAGCTGACACAACAAAGCCTTCTTCCGACTCAGAGCATCGACCACAACATTAGCTTTACCGGGAGTATAGTTAATGTCGAGGTCGTAAGAAGCTAGAAACTCAAGCCAACGAACTTGCCTCTGATTCAGATCCTTCTGGGAGAAGATATATCTCAGAGACTGATGATCTGTGAAAAGCTTAAACTTGGTTCCAAGAAGATGATGCCTCCAAAGTTTCAAAGCAAAGACAACAGCAAGCAACTCTAAATCTTGAGCAACATAATTTGCTTCGTGGGTTTTCAACTGATGGCTGGCATAGGCAATGACCCTACCATCCTGCATGAGAACAGCACCTAAACCCTCACGACTAGCATCAGTGCAAACTGTAAATCCCTCACTTCCATTCTGAACAGTAAGAACTGGTGTGGAAGTTAGCTTGCTCTTCAACTCACTGAATGCAGCCTTACACTGATCACTCCAAACAAATCTGGCATTCTTCCGAGTCAAAGCTGTGAGAGGTGCAGCAATCCAAGAAAAATTCTCAATGAATCTCCGGTAGTAACCGGCAAGGCCCAGAAAACTACGAATATCAGGTGGAGTCTTTGGAGTTTCCCAATCCTGAAACAGAATAGGGAGAAAAATAAGGACAACAGAAAAGATAGAATTAGTAAAATGATAGAGAAAAGAGAAGAAAGAAAGACTTACATTGATCGCAACGATCTTGACTGGATCAATAGAAACTCCATTACTAGAAACAATATGCCTGAGATAACAGACTTCATCCTTCCAGAAATGAAATTTAGAAAATTTAGCCTTTAACTGATGATTTCTGAGAGTCTCAAGAACATATATCAAATGCGACTTATGCTCATCCTTAGTCTTAGAGAAGACAAGGATATCATCAACAAAGATTAGCACAAATTTATTAAGCACATCACGAAAAACACGATTCATCAAATCAACAAAGAAAGCAGAAGCATTAGTCAAACCAAAAGGCATGACTAACCATTCATAAAATCCATTCTCAGTGAGGAAAGCAGTCTTGGGAATGCTATCCTCAGCAACCCTGAGCTGATGAAAAGCTGTGACAAGATCAAGCTGAGAGAAAATAGTGGCACCAAGAAGCTGATCAAATATATCATTGATACGAGGCATAGGATATCTGTTTTTCATAGTGAGCTTGTTTAGCTCCCTATAATCAACACACATCTGAAGTGAACCATCAGATTTAGTGACAAAAACCACCGCAGCTCCCCATTCAGAAAAACTAGGCCTAATCAGACCTTTGGAAGATAAGTCTTCAATTTGCTTTCCCATCTCAACCTTCTCGCGGGGTGCCATTCTTCTAGGAGGAAGAACAATAGGTCGAGCACCAGGAATAAGATCAATCCGAAAATCGATTTCCCGCTTAGGAGGTAAAGAAATGACTTCACCAAATACATCGGGATATAGTCTAACCACAGGAGTAGAATCAAGATCACTGGGAGAAGAATCCAAAGAATAAATAAAGTTGCCAGCAAAATCCTGAGGCATGCGACACTGAATAATCAAGGAATTCCCTTGATCATCAACAAGCTGAACAGACCGGGCTTTACAAGAGATATGAGCATCATGATGCACTAACCAATCCTGACCAAGCAATAAATCAAAAGCATCGAAGCGCAGAATATAAAAATCACCACTAAATCGATGATCAGAATGGAGAAGTTTCACTTCTCGACAAATCCGATTAAGGTTAGCAGGACCCCCAATAGGATTTGAAACACATAACGGAACAGAAGTATACTCAGGAGAAAGGAGATGCTCAAACTTATCACACAAATCAACCGAAATAAAACTGTGTGAAGCACCAGTATCAAACAACACACGAACAGGATGATGAAATAAAGTAAATGAACCCTGGAGTGTACCTTGGTCATCACTGGGAGCAGGAGCAGGTGGAGGAACTGGAGACGAGGCAGAAGTGACAGCAAATATAACAGAAGGAGTACCCCTCTGCTGGGTAGGGCAATCCTTCTTAAAATGGCCAGGTTGGAGATAGATATGGCAGAGATCACGTCTAGCCAACCGAGCGGGTGGAGGAACAGCAGCACCAGATAATGTGGGACAGCTATTGGCATAGTGCCCTCTCTGTTCACACCTAAAGCAAGTGATGGAGGAGAGATCAATTGGTTGCCTCTGAGCAGGAGCAGATGATGAAGATCCCAAACCCGGACGCTTCTGCCAATTCTTCTTCTACTGCTGGAAATTGGGCTTACGCTTCTTGGAAACTACAGAGGAAGACTGAGCACCAGAAACAGCAGGACCTTTGGATGTGGGATTCTCATAGCGAATAGCCATATCCATGAGCTGGGTGAAAGAAGCGTGAACATGAGAAATGAGGCGACTATAATACTCTGGACGAGACCAACAATAAATTTCTCATTCTTATTAAGAGGAGTATCAATAAGGCTAGGACCGAATTTGGAAAGTTCGTCGAACTTCCTCTCATACTCAGTAAAAGACATGGTACCCTGATTCAGATCCATAAACTTACGATAAAGCTGAGATTTTCCGACTTCTGGCATCCATTTTGCCACAAAAGCCTCCCTGGAAAAGAGATACAGAAAATAGGCTTAAGATAGATTCAAAGAAAGGAAAAAAAATAGGAACAAAATTAAGATAACACAAAGGATACCTAAACTGCTCCCAAGTGAGATCAGCCTTGACGGTGTTAGCCGTAACGGACTCCCACCAATCTAAAGCATAATCACGCAACTACCAAGCTGCTAACTGACGCTGCTGGGCATCAGTAATATCAAGACCAGTAAATATCCTCTCAAGACTCCACAACCACTGCTGAGCCTCAATGATAGTCTCTGAACCGGTGAATGGGGTTCCATCTAGTTGAGAGAATTCCTTACAAAGAACAGTGAACCTGACTGGAGCAACAGGTTGAGGAGCTGGGGCAATACCACGACCCCTAACCCTAGCATTTCCTTGATTCATCCTGAAAAATATCAAGAATGAATTTAGAACAACAATAAAGACAAGCCAAAGATAAATTAAGATAAGGCAAGATAATACACTTGGATGAATATCTTAAAGAAAGAAAAATCCTAACAAGGTGGACACGAAAGAAAGGAAGTTAGAAAACTTTTAAAAACCCTTAAAAAGCAAGAAAATTTTATATATCAAAATAATCTTTGAAAATCCTTTGAAAACATTTTGAAAAAATCATTTTAACTTTGAAAATACGTCTCTCACAAAGATATGATTTTGAGATTGATTTCACTCATTCTAGGGTAGAAATACCCTATCTCTAATGAGTTTTTGCTCCGTAGAGGCAATGGTTGCCAAAAACCAAAGCTCCGATACCAACTGTAACAAACCCAATTTCGTGCCATTCAAATCGACAATAATCCACACATGTCAGACTTGAATGATGCGAAATAACAGATTGTAAATAAATTTGGAGCAAATAAAATCAAATATACAGAATCACAGACACAGAACAAACAGAAAAACTCACAGCGGAATGTAAAATACATAGTAGTTCATGAAGCTCCTATAACAGAGTATCAAACCAAATACTAATATAGTCTGAAAACAACAGAATAGAAATCCCAAAAACATAAAAGTTCACTAATACATGAGATAAACTAATACAGCTGAAACAGTAATAGAAATATATGTAGATAAACAGAAACTCTAGTGAAAGACTAGCTCCAGGAAGAGAATCCAAAGCTGTGAATACCCAGGCTGACCCGAGCGTAAAGCAAAACAGAAAACACTCGAGTCAGGACAATATACACTTATATAATGTAAACCAACTCAAGTGAACTGTAATAAAGATATAAGTAACTTAAAGGATGCCTGGGACCGCCCATCCTCTAAGGATCCGTCAAACTATTTACTATATAGTAATATTTCGCTATTATAATAATGACTACAGCAAAATAAACATACTTTTAAATAGCGTTCCGGGCTACCCATATCACCCTTCACACATAATAGTCCCAGTAGTCCATCCAATATCACGCCATCTCCACTCCGGGTGACTGTCAGAGGATACCACACGGGCTACGGGAGAAAAACAAACTCGTAGTAAAGGCTCGATACGGTAGGTGACACGGCACATAAGGCAATCCTAGGGTAGATATACCAATTACGCACATGGGTAGGTGGTAACGCAGCGGCAACATACGCCCACCTGAACAACACTCCAATATCAAGGGGTGCACCCAATCAATCACAACAGTAATATAATGGTATCGAAGAAGTGTGTTCAGCCAGAGGTGCTACCTCCTTTGGCCCGAGATCGCTCCTGTTTTAGCCACCTTAAGCTAACTCACAGGAGTTAGGTCCACGTAAAGTACCTTAGGAACGTCGTCACCATCCTACTTCATTTTGGAATGTAACGACCCAGAATTTTAATTTATTAAAACTTGAATATTTAATTAATTTTAAATATTAATAAGTGAAATTATAAGTCGAATAAATTTTATTTCGAATAATTGGATTTAATTGAATAATTAAATCAATAATTTAATATGTGAAATTATGGAAATAATTGAAAATCGAGTTAAATATGATTGAAAATGATTTGTAAAATTTTATTTTATCATATTGAAGTTAGAATGATATTTTAGAACTTTTAAAATCGAATTAAAAGTAAATTTGTGAAAATTGAATATTTTAATATTTAAATCGACTAGTGAAAATAGTCAATTTTTGAACAGTCTCAGAATTGGATGAAACTAGTTCCATTGGATCCGTAATAGTTAGTTATTATCGGATTTCAAATTTCGTAGCAAACGGAGTTGTCGTTTGATCGTGGCAGCTCGAAACGCATCGAATTATTTTTATTATTAATTTAGCGAGTTAAAATAGCCATTTTTCAAAAAGTCTCGGATTTCAACGAAGCCAGTTTCATCGGGTCTTTAATGTGGTATTATTGTAAGGTTTCAAATTTCGTGTCAATTGGATTTACCGTTTGTCCGGTACAATTTAAAACGCCTAGAAAATCGTTTAAATCGGTTTAATTTAAATTGAACGTTTATTGCCATAACTCGCACAGATGTCCGAATTAGCTTCCGAAACCTGTTCCATTGTGTCCGGAACGCGGGGTAAACCGCAGAAACGCTGGTTACGGCGCGTAAATCGGAGTTCGGAATTTCCGGAATGAATAGTGTTCATAAATTCCTATAAATAGCCCCCCTTCCTTTGTAAATTAAAAATAAATAATAATAAAATAAAAACTAAACCCTAAAATATGCAGCCGCCTCCCTATCAATGAATGGCCAGAAAACACCCAAATTCATTCCTTAATCTCTTCAAATCCGTGAATCAATTCAAAGAACGTTCAACTACGAAGTTATAGAGCACATTGAGATCTTCGTGTTCAACGGTGGAGATCGTGTTTGGAGCTATGGATCAACGGCAAAATGGAGATGAAGTCAACGTGTTGCGTGCGCATTTCCCAAGGAGGGAGGAGGCCGAGTTGGCCTATGCTCTGGCCGAGCATGGTGGTTGGGTCGGCCTTCGATGTGGTGTGCCTCGATCAACCTGGAGCTGCTTGTTGATGGCTCGAATTCAAACCCTAATTCAAAGATAATGGGTTCAAAGCACGGCCTGTAGGTTGCGTACGTGAATGAGGAGAGGGAGAAGCAAGGGTGTGTGCTGCTGAGATGCAAGGGAGGGAATCCAGTGGCCAGTATTAGATGTGGGTTTGAAATTAAATAATTGTTGTAAAATTTATATAGTTTAAATCGTGAAAACTTCATAAATTCATATCTTTTTCATACGAGGTCGAAAACACGCGAAACCAGTTGCGTTGGAATCGTATGGACGAGCACTACACGATGGAATTGGGTTGGAGTCGTTTGGAGTTAGTGGGAATTTCGGGTAAAATTAAACGTCCGTTTAATTTTATTCGAAATAAATCGCTAAAACGAAATTGAAATCAAGGTGAGAACTTCTCGCTCAATCGAATCAGTTTCGATTTTTTTTTTAAATAGTTAGATTTAAAATACTTGAATGCATGTTTGAATGATGATTGTTATCTATTGATTGTTAAAATAGACATTATGCGCCGTTAGTAAGCGGATGTTATTTATTAAAAACATATACCGCGAATTTTCATAAACAGTGAAATTGGTATTATATATAATAGCAATATATATATTGGCATATGTATATATTGCAGTTGTTGATTTCCCGCATTTTTTAGCGGATGAGACCCTATTGCGCCGTCTATTAAGCGGATAATATTTTAAATCCCATATACCGCGATAATTTCGTACTGGAGCGAAATTGGTATTGTGCTAATGTTTGTGGATGCAGGAAAACAGGTTGGAGGGATCCAACTGGATTCCTCAACAGTATTTATTTGATTTCAGATATTTTGATATTTGATGGATTATCATATCGATATATGATATCGTTGTTGTCGTGATTGACTATTTGGTATGTAGCATCATTGGACCAAATTTTGGAATTTTGAAACGATTTCAAAGTGATTTTTGAAAGTATACGTTTATAAAATATTTTTGGAATTAATTTATTTTAAATAAATAAACGTTATAAATTTAATGTTATAAAAATTATGGTTTCTGAGAAATATAGTTAAAGGTTGATTTTTGAAAATATGGGTTAATAATTTTATAAAAATAGTTTAATCGGGATTTTAGAATTTATTGTAAAAAGTTAAAAAAATAGGATTTATGAAATTTATTATTTTATAAATCAAGAATGATGAAATTATAAAGGAGATTAAAGACGTTTTAAAAGAATAATATAAATTGATTTATATAAAAGAAATTTATAAATTGATATTTATAAATTAAAATATTTGGAATTATAAAACGAGTTTTATATAAGTGTTAGAATGAACTGTGAATGAATTTCGTAAATGAATGAAATTTATAGAATTATAAACGGTGAAGTTATAAATGGAATTTTATAAGCAGTAGGTTTATAAAATTTACAAAATTATTAAAAGAATGGTTTTGGATAAATAATTGAATCTTATAAGTTATAAGATTTATAATTATGAAGTTCAAAGGAACGATTTTGTAAACAAATAAATTATAAGTATTTGACTTAAAATATGAACCTTTAGTTTATAATTGAGTTATAAATCGAATAGGTTAATAAAGGAATTTATAAAAGGAAGTTGTTATAAAATAAATAGAAATGGAGTTTGTAAACGTTGTTCTATAAATTCGCAAAGACTTATTTTGATAAGTAAATTGTTATAACTTATTTATGGAGTTATATTCACGTTTTTGAATAGTGAATAATCCTTTAAAATGAAATGTATAAAAGGATGAAATTTGTTAACGTAGTATATTCACGTTTTTGAATAGTGAATAATATGTTAAAGAAATTGTTTTGAATGGGATGTTTTAAATAGAATTAAAACGATCTAATGATGTTTAAAAATGTGTTGAGATTCGAAACCATAGATTTCAACATTTATTGTTGAAATAAACGTTTTCGAGAAATAGAAGGAAATGGTGGACTATAACACTGTTGTTATAGTAAATGATTTCCGAAAGGAAATGTTTTGTATAGTATTGGGATTTATATATCTATTTTAATTTCAAATCCCTATACTAGTGATTTTGGGTTGTCGTAACGATGTTTTACGCAACATTCGTTTTGGCCCAAATAAATATGTTTAAGAGAATGATTTCCTTAAAGAATGAAATATATACTTAATCTCGATTTAAGTATATTGAATATTTTCCAAGTGTTGAAAATAAATAAAATTTGTGAATTACTTATTAAATAAGTATGGAAATGTTTTCCAATATAAAGTGAATATTTTGAGAATTTATCTTTTTGAAGGTAAATTGAAAAGGAATATTGAAATGAATAATTGAAATCGTATATTGTTAACCCCACTGAAACTTAGGCCGACTCAACAGATAAGGCAGTCAGCGACTCATAAAGATCAGCAACTCACTGGATTCACGACTCATAAGGATCAGCGACTCAACTGATGAGCGACTCAGGGATTGCCGACTCAATGGGTCAACGGCTCAGCGGTAGCAATGACTCAGCGAGTTAGCGCCTTAAAGATACAGTATGGATCAACGACTCAGCGGCCTGCGACTCAAGGCCTAGACCGATCCAACGACTCATTCGAGCTACGGCTCAGGAAAGGTACCGACTCAACAAGTTAACGACTCATGGAGTTAGCGACCCAGGATGACTAACGACCTATCATAAGTCGCTGGCGACTCAAGCAAACAGGGAACAAGCCTAATACCAATGCACCTATGCCGCTGCCTGCTGACTCGTTAACGACATATGACTTATGATGAGTCGTGTACGACTTATGCTAGCATAAAGGAGAACGTTCTGGTTAACTCGTGGAGAACTCAGGACTTGTGATATTCATTCAAATGGGAACATAGTCTTGGAGCAGGGGGGAAGCTAACCCAGTAGGTCGGCCACGACCTACTATGAACCGTGTACGGGTTACGACTCATCGTGAGTCATGTACGACTCATGACTTGGCAATTTCAGCCTAAAAAGTTTGCCTATAAATACATGGCCATATTCAGCATGAAGGGGACTTTGGGTTCATTCTCGAAGCGCCAAAACTCTGCCATTTTCTCGACTCAAGCAACACTTCAAGCACTCCAAACATCGAAGACATTACATCAAATTCAAGAGAGAGAATCCACATCATTTATCATGAGTTTGAAAGATAATTCTCCGTAAAAGTTTGTACTAACAGTCTAGAGTGGATTGTAATTGAAGAAAGTTGTATAAGTTGCACTTGTTCAGCAATAAAGAGATCAAAGTGAACGTAGGCTCAATTTTAGGCCGAACCACTATAAAACTGTTGTCTTTTACTGCTTTTCTGCAATTTCTTTACTTGTATCTTGTTCCCGTACCAACGGGTGGTGCTTTCATAACTGTTATCTACTCACTGGGGTGTTAGCGTTCAAATTTTAGCGTTAACATTTTTGGTGCTTTCACTGAGAATTGAACTCAGGACAACTGTCATCATTGCTTCGCAGAGATTTGAAGAAAGAATTTCCTTAAAAACCAGAAGTCTATCTGAAATTATGGCTCCCGGAAGGAAAAGTAGATCTATCAGATCTGGAAACATTCAAGACGGAACCTCCGCTTCCCCTGTACCTAATCTACCCACTCCATCTGTTGGAGTTACGAAATCGGAATTGGATACTGTGATTCTAGGGCTAAACCAGCAGATAAACGCCCAAAATGCACAACTAGAGGCTCAAAGTGCCCAGAATGCTCTGATTCTGAATAAGTTGAACGACTTACTTGGGGCAAACAATCAACCGGCTGGTAATGAAAGGAACTATGCTGGCAACATTCATGATGTTAATGAAAGGAATGCTCCTGAAAGGCCTACTAGTCCCTTTGTGCAGGCAGTACCTGAGGCCGGTGGATCTAGAACTCGGCATGATGAGGAATATCTTTCTGGAATGGTCCGGCAGATCATGAAAGAAAGTATGCAAAGAGTTGAAGATGAGAAGGAATGGGGTTTCGCCCCAAGTAAAACTCCGTTTACTGAAAAAATCTTGAAGGCGGAATTTCCAAGGAAGTTTGTCCCTCCGACTATTCCAGCTTACAAAGGGACAAGTGATCTGAATGAGTTCTTGTATAAATATGATTGGCACATGACAGGTGCCAGGGCCTCCGACGAAATAAAGTGCCGATATTTCCCCGTATACCTGGAAGGCGTGGCTTTACTGTGGTTCACCAAGTTGCCAGTCCGATCTATCGATCAGTTTTCAGACTTGACCAGAAAATTCAAGGAGCAGTTTAGACTATATGCTTCGAAAGCCAAGGATATCATGTCATTGTCCAGTTTAGAGCAGAATCCTGGTGAGTCTATCAGATCTTTCTTGAACCGTTTCAATATAGCACTGGCTGAGGTGGACAATGCTGAACCACGAATGATCTTGACTTATCTAATGAGGGCTATCGATAAGTCAAGCGAATTTGGGAAATGGTTAAACATGAAAGAGCCAACCTCTCTCGAGAAGTTCTACAAAAAAGCAGACGAATTCATTCGCTTGGAAAGTCGTCCTTTGCCAGTAAAGGCAGTGTTGGAAAAAGCTGAAGACAACACTGTCGCTCCACGCAAGAATGAATCGGTGGGGCAAAAAAGGGAGAATAATAATGGAAAGAAACAGGGTAATCTGAAGAAGCCCCGGTCCTTCAAGCCATCAGAATATACTCCATTATCACATACACCGGAGCACATCTACCTGGCCACTAAAGATTCCGTCGATTTCCCTAAACCTATCCCTTTGAGAACCGGGAGAAAAGCCATACAAAGTGGGAAATTCTGCCGCTTCCACAATCAACCAGGTCATGAAACTGATGAATGCCGCCAGCTGAAAAATCTGATTGAAGAGTTGTTAAGAGAAAACAAGTTGCAGCAATTCGTGAAAAAGAATAGCAACAATCCTGCATCGTCGAGTCAGGGGCAGCGGGCTCCTGTTCATCAGCCTGGGGCAGGTGAGAAAGCTACGGGGCATGAATCTGGAAGGCCCGTTATCAATGTCATTTCAGGAGGACGTCACCCAGCTGGCAAGAGTTGGGGTGAGATGGAGAGATATTCCAGGGCTTTGAAATATGCTCCAGCCGAAGAAGACGTCTTTGTTCTAGAAGACACTACGCCCCTTAAACAACAGAAAACTTTCAACGATGATATTATTTTCAGAGCCAGAGATTCTACAGGTATTGAAGCTCCTACTTTAGATCCCTTGGTCATCTCGGCTGGTATTGGACCAGCCATTGTCAGAAGAGTCCTTATTGACTGCGGAGCATCATGTAATATCCTCTTCAAAAAGACATTTGACCAGATGAAAATCCCTATGATCGATGTGCAAGCCTCATCACAAAAGATCGCTGGCTTCACTGGGGAGCCAAAACAACCAATTGGGACCATCGATCTGCTTGTAGAACTCGGAGAAGCAGAGAGGAAAGTGGTCCGCAAGCAAACATTTGTGATTGTCGATGAGTTTTCTGCTTACAATGCTTTTCTTGGCCGTCCAACACTCGCAGCATTCAAAGTTATCCTAGCCCCGTGGTGCCTCACTATTAAATTCCCTACTGACAATGGAGTAGGAGTTATAAAAGGGGATCAAAATGCTGCGCGAGAATGTTACTTGACAGAGCTGCGAGAGTCAAGAAAAAGAGAAATGGGAAAGGATGCGGCAACCCCAGTCCGCATCAAGGAACCAGCCTTGTAGCAATTACAGAGCGGACCCTGCACTGGCGAGCACAGCGGGGCACGGAAAGAAATGGATCCCAGAAAAGCCAGTGCAGGGGAGAATAGAGTGGTACCGGTGGAAACGACAGTTCCGGTACCTGTTGACCCGAAAGACCCAAATAAGGTGTTGAATGTGGGTTCACAGCTTAATGTGTCAATTCAGAATATCTTGATATCTTTCCTGAAGGCAAATCTGGATGTCTTTGCTTGGACTCATGCCGATATGTGTGGAATATCCCCAGAAGTTGCAGTACACGCTCTGAATATTGACCCAAAGTTTACGCCAGTTAAACAGAAAAGAAGAACCCAAGGTCCAGAAAGGTCAGCAGCATTAAAAGAAGAAGTTGATCGACTCATGGAAAATAACTTCATCAAAGAATCTACATATCCGAATTGGGTTTCAAACCCTGTGTTGGTCAAGAAAGCTAATGGGAAATGGAGAGTGTGCATCGATTTTTCTGATCTAAACAAGGCTTGCCCCAAAGATTGCTTCCCATTACCCAGGATCGATCAACTTATAGACGGAACTGCGGGACATGAATTGTTATCCTTCATGGATGCCTACTCCGGTTATAACCAAATCATGATGCATGAGCCGGATCAGGAGGACACAAGCTTTATTACAGATGTTGGACTTTATTGCTACAGAGTTATGCCCTTCGGATTGAAAAACGCAGGGGCAACCTACCAAAGACTTGTTAATGCTATGTTCAAACCGCAATTGGGCAAAACTATGGAAGTCTATGTCGACGACATGTTAGTAAAGTCCAGGAAAGCAGCGGATCACATTGAACACTTAGCAGAAATGTTCGCAGTCCTCCAGAAATACAGAATGAAGCTTAACCCCCTGAAATGTACATTTGGGGTCGAATCCGGAAAGTTCTTAGGTTTTATCGTCAGTGCTAGGGGCATTGAGGCTAGTCCAGCTCAGATTACTGCCTTGAAAGAAGTTAAAGCTCCTAGAACAAAGAAGGAATTGCAGAGTCTCAACGGAAAGATCGCCGCCCTGAGTCGGTTCATTTCCAAAGCTACTGATAAATGCATCCCATTCTTCGATGCCCTGAAAAAAGGAAAGAAGAACTTTGAATGGACTCCCGAATGCCAAAAAGCTTTTGAAGAGTTGATCCGTCATATGGAAATGCCTCCGATACTTTCTAGACTAGGCAATGGTGAGGATCTTCTTATATACTTGGCAGTATCATCTCATGCTCTAAGTGCAGCGCTGATACGGGAAGACAAAAGGATTCAACATCCAGTTTACTATATCAGCAAAAGACTCACTGGGGCAGAGCTGAATTACTCCAAGTTGGAAAAACTCGCCTATTGCCTACTAGTTGCATCGAGGAAACTGAGGCAATATTTCCAAGCTCATCCTATCAAAGTGCTCACTGATCAACCTCTAAAGCAAGTCCTATTTCGCCCAGAAACTTCGGGTCGCCTTCTAAAATGGAACATTGAACTCAGTCAATATGACATCACTTATCATCCCCGAAAAGCAATCAACGGACAAGCTTTAGCTGATTTCATTGCAGAATTCACAGAGAAAGATAATGGTGAGGAAAAAGCGATCAATGATTCTCCAATCCAGTGGAAGATGTATGTTGATGGCGCAAGAAATGACTACTGTTCTGGAGCCGGAGTGGTACTTGAAACTCCTGAAGGTCGATCATTATGTTATGCACTAAGACTGGAATTTCCTTCAACAAACAATGAAGCAGAATATGAAGCTCTTATTGCGGGTCTGAAAATCGCTAAAGAGCTAAACATTCGAGCATTACAAATTTTCAGTGATTCTCAGCTTATCGTATGCCAAGTCAAGAAGGAATTTCAAGCAAAAGGTGGAAACCTGCCTTCCTACTTGTCAAAGGCTTGGGAACTCCTATGTGAACTCGATCACTATTCAATAAGCCACATTCCTCGGGAAGAGAATATGAAGGCAGATTCCCTCGCAAAGTATTCAAGTTCTGGTGAAGCTCAACTATTGGGGTTGGTCCCTGTAGAAGTCCTTTCAGCGCCAAGTATAGACGAGATGGATATGGACTGGATTATGAATGTATCTCAAGAACAAGAGTCATGGATGACTCCAATACTGGATTACCTACTCAGAGGTTCTCTGCCAGAAAACTCGATAGAAAGACGAAAGCTACTAAGGAAGGCCTCTCGCTATGTAATTCAGGATGGCCGATTGTACAGACGGGGATTCTCAATGCCATTGCTTCGATGTGTATCCCGGGAAGAGTCCAAAACAATCCTAGCTGAAGTGCATGGAGGAGAATGCGGTGATCATTCAGGTGGTCAAACATTAGCAAAGAAAATTCTCCGATACGGATATTTTTGGCCAGAAATTAATCGGGATGCTGCAGATTACTCCCGAAAATGTGACAAATGCCAAAGATATGCCAAAATTCCTAGAGCACCTTCTATCGAACTCACACAGATGGTCAGTCCATGGCCATTTGCAATTTGGGGAATGGATCTCATTGGGCCGTTACCAACTGCTAAATCAGGGATTAAATATGCTATTGTTGCAGTTGATTATTTTACTAAGTGGGCTGAAGCTGAACCATTGGCTACTATCACTTCAAAGAAGATGATAAGCTTTGTGACCAAGAATATCATTTGCAGATACGGTGTGCCTCAGAAAATAATCACAGACAATGGTACTCAGTTTGAAAGCGAGGAATTCCAGGATTTTTGCAAACGATTCAAAATCCAGAAAAGCTTTTCGGCAGTAGCTCATCCGCAGGCAAACGGGCAAGTGGAAGCAGTGAACAAGATCATCAAATCAACCATCAAAAAGCAACTCGAAAGAGCAAAAGGTGGTTGGGTCGATAAACTACCACTTGCACTATGGGCATACAGAACTACTCACAAAACTGCAACTGGGCATACTCCTTTTTCGTTAGCATACGGATCGGAAGCAATGATCCCGGTTGAAACAGAGGTCCCTTCACACAGAAGAATCCATTTCAATCAAGCAGAAAATGAAAAGCTGCAACTTGAAGCGCTGGATCTCCTTGATGAAAAAAGAGATGAAGCTAACCTCAGAGTTGCAGCTCATCAGCAAAGGATAGCCAGACATTTCAATTCCAAAGTTCGTCAACGCAGCTTTGAAATTGGAGATCTAGTTCTGAAAAGAATTATGACCGCGACAGGTGTGTTTGGGCCAAATTGGGAAGGACCATATGTAATAGGTCAGAAGCTTCTTGACGGCACATTCAAGCTCACCACTGTTGATGGAGATCAAATTCCAAGGGCATGGAACAGCAACCATTTGCGTCCATACTTTACTTGAAAATTTTGTTGAAACATTGTAAAAAGAATTATGAATGTATGATTCTTGTAATTGAAAGCAATTGTGAAACTGATGCAAGTAAATAATGAAAGAATATAAAGTGGATGTAGGCCCAATTTCATGGCCGAACCACTATAAATCTTGTGTTCCTTATTATCATTATATGTTTGCTTTGTTTTCGATATAAAAATACATAAAATGTATTGCTGAAATGTCGATTTAAATTTTTGCAGACAATGGAAATAAAACTTGCGCATAGTAAGACCGAGCGATTCTCACCATCATTCAACAAACAAATTTCAAGTCACAAAGACCCCAAATTCAAATCCTAGATAGGAAATACTTCAATTGAACGGCTAATGATTTCGATAGAAACGAGCCCTTGCTGATAAATTGAGATTGTTTGAACAAACAAACATCCAATTAGGAAGCTAGTGCCCGTTCTCACGAACTTGCCTGGCAATGAAGTACACTTCCTTGGATTAAACAAGCCACTTGTGAGAAAAGGGGAATGAAAACTTGAAAAGAAGAAAAAAAAAAGAGGATCGCTGAAAAGGCATAAGCAAGTGAACAGAGGAACATCCAAAGCTACCATCAGCGGCACAAGTCCTCTTCGGAGGCGCAACTCTTCGGAGGATAAAAGACCTCTAATGGGTCATACGCCACAAAAAAGAAAGTTCTCTACTCAACAAAAAAGATTGGAGGAGTCATGACCCTCCAACCATGAGAGAGTAACTTCCAGGCGATAAAAACCCTCTCTGAGGCACATTTCACCAGGAGTTGAAGTGTTATGACCGCTCTTCGGGATATCACTTTACCAGAGTTGAAATGTAAACAAAATAAAAGCCCTCTTCGGAGGCCCATTTCACCAGGAGTTGAAGTGTTATGACCGCTCTTCGGGATATCACTTCACCAGAGTTGAAATGTAAACAAAATGAAAGCCCTCTTCGGAGGCACATTTCGCCAGGAGTTGAAGTGTAATAACCGCTCTTCGGAATTTCACTTCACCAAAGTTGAAATGCAAAAACAAAATAAAAGACCTTCCTGAAAGCCCACGTTTCACCGAGATTGAAATAAAACTTCCAAGTGTTGAAACGTGAAAAGGCTTTCTTCGAAGGCACAACTCTTTGGGGGTACACGTTTCACCGAGATTGAAATAAAACTTCCAAGTGTTGAAACGTGAAAAATCCCTCCTCAGAGGTACAATTTTGTATAAAAAAAAATCCTCATCAAAAGCGTACTTTAACTTTCAAAGGAAGAGTAATTTGCCTACTATGGAAAATGATCGTAAAAAAAAAAAAAAAAGTTAAAGTACCCTTCAGAGGTCCGCTTTACCACATAGAGGAATTCACTTGGTAAAATATGCACATAAGCAAAAGAAAAAAGTGATTTCTTCGAATGACAGAGCGTAAAAACTTATACGAAGGGAGTTGTACTCTACAAAAATTTTCTTTAAAGAATAAAATAATTATTCTTTAACAAATAAGAGTGCAAGTCCCCTCGAAGTATAAAATATTGCAGCAAGCTTAAGGTATGGGGGCAACATGGTATAGTGGTATAGCTGCATCGGTAAAGTAATACTCAAACAACATACCATAAGCCCGCTGCAATATCATATAAATAAACTTGTGCAAAAATGAATAATAAATGCATACTCAAATTCAAACAGAAGTTTGTACAAACGAAGAATCATTTTATTCAACTATAATGCAGATACAGGTTTCAAAATAAAAGCGGGGGCCGGTACCCGCACAACTCTCGGCCAGTTCATACAAAAGGCAAAAAGTTAAAATCTTCACTTCTTCTTCCCTCCTTTGGACCCTTTACTCGGTCGAATAACCAGCTTTTCAGGTCGGCCAGTGGGTATAAGGGAAGTAGGAGAGGCAGGTGTAACCGGTTCAACTTCCGGCTCCTCTTCAGTGGCGGTGATTTTCTTCCCCCTCCTCTTTGATGTCCCACGCTTCTCTCTCCTTTGTGAGGAAGACTCACTCCCCGGAGTGACAAGTTTTGATAGAACAATGTCGTCAGAAGGAGTCCGTTCCGGGGATATGTCACCTCCCTCAGGTCTCTCATCTTTATGCTCTTGCGAAGCGATGGGATCATCCAAGCCGTGAAGAGCCTCTATTTGTTCCTCCTGTGATCCAGGTTGCGAGGCAGAAGGAGGCGCCGCCTGAAGAGATGAAGGATGGATAACCGGAGGAGTAGAAGTTTGAGCAGTGCTTGGTACTTTCTCTACAGAAGAAAAGAGGTTAAAGTCAGTAAAGAGAGGAGATGAAGGTTCACCAATGAAGTCAGTAAAGAGAGGAGATGAAGGCTCATCAAGGTTGAGAAAATAGCCAAGGAGCTCATGAAACTCATGCGAAATAAATGAGTAACCCGCTTGAGCAGAATTGACAGTAGCGAGATTAACAGTGAAATTACCTGGAGAAGCTGGTTTCCTGATATCGACTTCATAAGCTTGCGCATCAGCGCTCTCATCACCCTCGTCTCCACCTTGTATGCTTGTAATCTCAGTGGTAACTTTGGTGGGAGATGCAAGATGGGAACTGGAACCAATAATGTCGACTTCAGACGAAGAAGGTGGCTGGACTAGAGTAGTTGAAGTGGTTTTCCCCAGCCGGTCCCCTTCCGTCACTTCAGTTCTTAGTTTGGCAAGTTGTTCCTTTCCCTTGGCAAGGGCAGCGCGAGCGTCATCATCAAAATAATGCCTTTCCAGGGCTGATTCGTCGTAACCGGCACCTTCAGCACCAAGCATCTCAAGAGCGGCCTCCCACACTTCAGCTAAAGTGATTTCATACTTAGGACCAAGAAAAGCGAGGCTTCCACGCCCTAAGACGCTATGCAAGTAGAAGTCGAATAATGTTGAGCCGAAGCTGTTTTTGGTCGCCTCATGAGATTCTTCGGCTGCAATTTTGCCGGCGACAGCCTCATCGCGCTCCCTTTCAGTTTTGGCAAGCTGAAGCTTAAGCATTTGTATCTCCGCCTCCTGGGAGTTGTTTTTCTTTCGAAGCTCAGCAATATCAGAGACATAGCCGTCACTGATTCTTTTTTGTGCTTCAAGCCTGTCCTCAGCGTCCCTCTGACTGGCATGAGCATCTCTAACTTGTCTGAGAAGCACTTCTTCTTTTTGAGAGTATGAAGTAGAGGAAGCAGCAAGCTCATCTTTCAACTTCTCAACCTTTGCTTCGAGCTCCTCGTTGTAGGAAGTAATACTCCTCATTTCGGTGTCATGCTGCTCAAGGACCTTTTGCCACTCAGCCTTATCGTTTTCCATGGTGAGCATGGCCTCTAAGTTGGCACGGTTAACTCTTTGAAGCTCATCAACAAGCTTCTGCCAGTTTGACATCCTCTCGATATCGAGCTTGACTGCATCAAGATTGCGCAACATAGCAGACTTGTCGATGGGGACCAAGTCTAGGTCGAATCTCACGCCCTTTAAGCACCATTGTGGAAAACGACTTTGTAAAGTGGCTGGGCCAGGTCCCACTTGAAATTTAGGCCTGCTTATTATTGTCTGGATGTCCTCCTTCCCGAGAGCAGGAGAGTCGGAAGGAATGTCAAGAGGGGCAGGGGCAGTAGGCTTTTCGAGAATAGTGGAAGCATGTCTCTCACCATATCGGGCTCGTTTGCCTGAATCTTCAGCTACATGACCTTTTCCTCGGTCGTCGTGAGATTTCCTTTTGTGAGAGTCATCACTCCTCTGCAGAGAATCATGGTGCTCATCCCTATCCCTTCTGTCATAACGCTCTTCTGCATCCCTCCTTTCACGAGCCTTTCGAGCAGCCCTCTCTTCGTCAGACTCTCTATAGGAGGGAAAGTAACGCCGATAATCATATTGACCACGCCCCCCGTAGCGTTGGAAATCCTGATAATATGATCCGCCGCGTGTCATTGAAGAATCTGAAATAAGAAAAGATAAGCTTTAGAAATCTCTAAAGTATAAGAAGATAAGTGCATAAATGTGCTGGAAAATCCTTAGTTGTGTGTGAAGTGCAGGCTACTCGCGTTGGACTAACGAACCACTCCTCTGTTGGGGGGAAGTGATAGATTTCACTGTTGATGACAATTCTTGAGATAAAGGAGTTAGAGTCTGTTGGAGGGCAGATGTTGCTTCAATCGTCGGAGGTATAGCTTTACCATGAGCAGGGTCTTCTTTAAAGAGCTCTTGGGAAGTAATAATTATGTCACTTAAATCCCCGAAGACGTCATCACCGTCATGCCCAACCTGATTCCCTCCGTCAGCTCCTTTGTCAGCACTCTTCCTGGTTTGGGAAAGGGGCTCCTCTTCTTCTTCAATAATGGGAGCAAGTGCGGGCTTTTCGGAGGGTCCCGTATCGTCTCTTGGAGTAGAGCACTTTACTAATGAGGTTTCTGCAGAAATTTCTCCTCGTATGTGCTCTTTAGTGGAGATCGGAAGATCAGGAGTTTTCACCGAAGAATCAGGAACCTCCGTTGGAGCTTCACGAGGCCGAGTAAAGCGAGAGGAATGGAGGAGTCCGTATTGATGTAAAAGTTCATCGTTTAGCAGAAACTTTATGCTCCTCTCTTCTACCGGCACGGCATTTAATCTCTCAAAAATTTGCTTAAGACTTGGGTCCCTGGCAGGGGGTGGAAGTGCTAAAACAGGAAAAGAATGAAATTAGCAATTGAGAGTTCAGATCTCGAGAAAGTTTCAAAACGGAAAAAGTAAAGACAGGAAATCTTACTTCCCACTCTCCAGATGGCATAAAACCCTGGAGGGCAGCGAACAAAGAAAAACTGATTCAAAAATCCGTGAGCGCTTTCGGAGAGATCAGTAATAAGTTTGCGGTTTCGAGCGCTTCTTATAACCACGATGGAGGGATGGTCTTTAGTTTTCGTGAATGAGCAAAAATAGCAGATCTCCCCGAAGCTTGGTAATCGATCCAAAACTCTCCTAAATAGAACACATAACCCCATCAGAATGGCGTAGCCATTGGGGTGTAATTGGAATGGAGAGATAGACAACCGAAGCAGGAACTGTTGAAGAAAGTCGTTAAAAGGAGGAATCGCCCCACTTAAGCACATTTGGCGATTGACTGCAACAAAGCCGTAGGGACGGTTGTCAGCAGTATCACTTGGCCCAGGGAAAAGAACATCGCTTTCAGCAAAGCCAAATTGAGTGCGCAGCTGGACAAACGCTCTCGAAGTTAGAATAGTCGGGGTTCTCTCCGGAGGATTCTCTATGGGAACAGCTATCGGAAAAGTTTCTTCCTCTTGAGTTACCACTTCTTCTTCTCGGTGAGATGTCATTCTACACAAGCAACTGGATGTTCAAATGCGAAGGTGCGCGTTTCCTAAAAAGTGTGAAGTGTTGTGCAAGACTAATAAAAGTGACAAGTATACATAACTGGAATTATACTAATCGATGCTTGATCGATTGTAAACATTTCAGAACTTGTTAATCTAAGAGTTCAAACATAATATTAGTGCAAGCAAGTCGATTTCAATTGACTATTCCAGTATTGCTTTGGTATTTTGTTTGAAATTGATATGTTAAAAGCACTTCATACATGCAGTTTATTCATCTATCATTAACTAATCTGTCGTTCGATGTGGGCAATCAATGACAGTATATTCGTCCCAGTTTTCTGTGAATGTTATATTGAACAGATTGTTAGCTTGCAAGTCAAAATAACCTGTGAATGAGTGCAATAAAATTCAACAGTTCAAAGTTAATACAATGGTCCAGTGTTCAGACAGAATTCACAAGTCATAACCCATCAACGGTTCAAAAGTTCTGAGTCGGCAGTGCCAAGTCATGAGTCATGAAAATAAGGAGATTATCTCCTAGTCTTGTCTCGGCAACGACTCAAAGGCTAGACCGTGGGGAATGTTAAAAGAGCTCAGGTTCAAAGTTTTATCTCGGCCACGACTCAAAAGTCTTGTCTCGGCCGCGACTCAAAGCTCAGGTCGAGGAGTATGATGCAAAGCTCAGGTCGAGGAGTATGATGAATCGTACCATGGCTAAATCATAGGAGTCACTGGGTCATACCGGAATAGCTAAGTCAAACCTACGGCAATGTTCGAATCACTCTGACCCACTAACCTTCTAGCTCCTAACCCATTAACCATCTAACCCGATAATCCAATAACATTGCAATGGTTAACCACAGGTTCGTCACACTACACGATTGCCTCGAGTGATGAATCGCCGTAAGTAAAATCAAGCAAACCTAAGTTCATCAGCAATCAAATCTAACCAGACTCGTAAGACACGAAGAGGCAAATCGGAGGCGAAGGATTAAGCGTGTAAGACAATAATGATCAACGATCGAAGAAAGGGAAGAAATCGCTTACGATTGTATGTTGCTAGAGAGGATTGGGTGCTAATTCGAGTTGAAATTATTTTTGGGAGCTTGGAGATGTGTTGATGGCAGAGCACGACTCAAGAGACTGATAAAGGAAGAAGAAGACAGAAGTGACGGTTCATCCATTTTATACCAAGGAAGTAGGGCATGAGTCGGCACAAGCGAGTTAAGATAAGTCGAAGCACGCGACCTACGACTCAGGTGCGTGCTTCGAGGGGCAAATGTTAACCCCACTGAAACTTAGGCCGACTCAACAGATAAGGCAGTCAACGACTCATAAAGATCAGCAACTCACTGGATTCACGACTCATAAGGATCAGCGACTCAACTGATGAGCGACTCAGGGATTGCCGACTCAATGGGTCAACGACTCAGCGGTAGCAATGACTCAGCGAGTTAGCGCCTTAAAGATACAGTATGGATCAACGACTCAGCGGTCTGCGACTCAAGGCCTAGACCGATCCAACGACTCATTCGAGCTACGGCTCAGGAAAGGTACCGACTCAACAAGTTAACGACTCATGGAGTTAGCGACCCAGGATGACTAACGACCTATCATAAGTCGCTGGCGACTCAAGCAAACAGGGAACAAGCCTAATACCAATGCACCTATGCCGCTGCCTGCTGACTCGTTAACGACATATGACTTATGATGAGTCGTGTACGACTTATGCTAGCATAAAGGAGAACGTTCTGGTTAACTCGTGGAGAACTCAAGACTTGTGATATTCATTCAAATGGGAGCATAGTCTTGGAGCAGGGGGGAAGCTAACCCAGTAGGTCGGCCACGACCTACTATGAACTGTGTACGGGTTACGACTCATCGTGAGTCATGTACGACTCATGACTTGGCAATTTCAGCCTAAAAAGTTTGCCTATAAATACATGGCCATATTCAGCATGAAGGGGACTTTGGGTTCATTCTCGAAGCGCCAAAACTCTGCCATTTTCTCGACTCAAGCAACACTTCAAGCACTCCAAACATCGAAGACATTACATCAAATTCAAGAGAGAGAATCCACATCATTTATCATGAGTTTGAAAGATAATTCTCCGTAAAAGTTTGTACTAACAGTCTAGAGTGGATTGTAATTGAAGAAAGTTGTATAAGTTGCACTTGTTCAGCAATAAAGAGATCAAAGTGAACGTAGGCTCAATTTTAGGCCGAACCACTATAAAACTGTTGTCTTTTACTGCTTTTCTGCAATTTCTTTACTTGTATCTTGTTCCCGTACCAACGGGTGGTGCTTTCATAACTGTTATCTACTCACTGGGGTGTTAGCGTTCAAATTTTAGCGTTAACATATATGCATGGATATTTTTGAATGAAAATTCACTATGGAATTTATGAATAAAAAGGGAAGTTGTTTAAAGATAAATATTGATTTATTTTTGAGGTATTGAAATTCTATATCTTGTAAAGATATTTTGGAAAATAAATTATTTGGAAAATTATTTGGAATCTGGTGATGTGTGCATATCCATTGATAGTTCAATAACCGACTATCAATATTTCCCTTTGAAAGGGTAATTGATGTGATTTGTGTGAATTTGAATGCCACACTTATTTTTGAATAAGCGCTCACTATTCGGGTTAACCGGGAAAGGACCATGGGGTCGTATAACCCATTCCGAATATGTGATACGTCGTTATGAATTGCATTTGAAGACCGGTGTTGAAGACCGGTGTTGAAGACCGGATCTTTTTGAAAGCGAAAGGACAACTCGTCGATTGTCTTTGCACCGAGTAGCTACGGTATAGAGACTCCCTATGTGATGGGAAGTCCGGACGTGATTAGAGATTATCCAGATTGTAAGGACTTCTTTGTAAGTGCCTTCGGTTCTGTTCGAGCCCGGAACAGACTCGTATGGATTGTATGTCTGACATTACAAGTTGAGATATAAAGCCGAATTCTTTCAAATATATTTCTGTTGGTGGCGGAGAATTTATTCTTTTAGCTTAACACCCTTCTCTGAGACGTACGAGCTCAGAGGTTATGTAGTTGAATGTTATCAGCGATGTATTCCCAATTTGGTAATGTGACATGCTGAGTGTTGCTGTAAATGATCATTGTGTTGATTATTTGTGATAGGATCATTTATTTGATCGTCTATCCTGGTGATCATTTCTATGATCATTTGTTGACCCAAAGCATGGCTTTTGTATAAAGTATGTTTTTGTGGACGTGACTTCGTCGAGCCTCACACCCCGGGAATGGTCAAAACAGGAAAGATGCAGCAAGGTTATGAGGGGTAGCACCCTTTAGGATGTGTGCATTTCCTTCTGGAAAAGGGTGGTATCATGGTATGGAGCCCAGATACTTACTCATGTTGAAAACACTTTATGATTGTGTGAATTGATTGCGAGCGCTCGGTGAAAGGTCCCAAAGGACCGGGGGATGGCATATTCGGTCAGTTGTTACTCAGTTAGGGGTAACCCGGCCTTGTGTTGATAGAGATCCGGTTTGGTTCTCGGGGATGTCCATCCAGAGGCATTCTCATGTGGCAATGGGAAGTTCCTTGGCCTGATCATTCGTTGGAAATCCAAAGAAACAATACGAGACTTGTACGGTTTTAGTTGTATAACCTGCTATGGAATGTGGCGGTAACCTGCTATTGAACATAGTTAGCTATAGTAGGCATACGATAATGGTCGTATGTTGGCTAAGATTTATATTCTACTTTCGAAATATTTTCCTACACTATGCACTAATAATAATATCAAATGTTCTTTTTAAATGCGTATCAAGCATCTTTGACTATCATAAGGAGAAATCTCCTCCGATTCTGCGTTTGCATTGTGTGTGTGTGCGGGAGGCCCTATGGTAGTCTCATTTTTAAAAGCATTGCGAATTGACTTTAAAAATATCCATCTATTTTGTTTTCAAAGATAAATAAACTGTTTTGAGTTCTCACACCAGTCACATGACTGACTCGGAGTTTATTGTTTTCCTTCCTAAACTCTGGGTGCCCACCAATTTCCACACGGGCAGTCAAGAGTTAGGTTTATCGGGATATTCTGGATATTCAGGAGTTGCTGGAGGCAAGCTAGATGGCATGGCGTATTTTTAGTATATAGTATTTCTTTTTTTCCACTGCATTGTTTGATGTTGTTGTTGTACACTCTGATGTAATGTAATGTAATGTGATGTAATATAATAACTGATATAGTTCTTTGTTTAAAGATTATTCATTTATTTATTATATGTTGTTCCGCTGCGAATTGTGAGATTCTGATGTTGTTATGTTGTTTTCTATTCCGTTCTATTTTCTATTCTCTTTTCTCTCTATTTTCTATCTTTCTCTCTCGTCTTCTCCCTTTTTCTTCTTCTTAAACCCTAAGTGTTCGGTTTTTCGGCATTCGATTCCTCGGCAGTCGATACAGTGGACGTATTGATGTCAGTTTTCGGAAGACGAAGAATCGGGTCCTTACATCTGGTATCAGAGCATATGGTTAAGCGACAACCATGGTTCTATTGGGTATTACTCATTAGAGATAGAGTCAGTAGTACTCTAGAATGAGTTGAGTGTAATAATAGCTATGAGAGCGTATTTGTTAGTGAAAATATAAAATTGTTTTATATTGTGATGATTGGTTTATTGAGTGGCATATGAACTTTCGTCAGCGCGGTCTGCAAAACTATGCCGAAGGGGTTTCTAAACACTTGAATAGAACAATTCGACACAATATTGTTTTAAATTGGTTAAATGAAATGATTTTACCTTGATTATATTTTATATATATAAACGAATAATTTTTCAGAATTATTAAAGTATATAAGATGATTGTTTAGTTGTTTGAATAATCTAAATAAAAGAATAATTGTATAAGCAAAAGAATTATAAGAATTGAATTATAATTAAAGTGATTTACAATTGTGAAATAAACTTATACATATAAGAAGTGAAACTATATGAATATATTTATGAATTTGAGTTATGTAAATGAAATTCAACTTTAGAAATTGAATTGAATTGAATTAATGGATTAGATGTTAATCAATTGAATGTGAATAATTGATATGAAATAAAGAATGTAAGTGTTAATTCATTAAAATCTAATGTTAAAGGAAGTTGAATAATTGAATGAAAATCAATTTAATTAAACCAATTGAAAGTAATGGTGTTAAACCAAATTGAATGAATATAAGCAAAGGAATTTGGTTGTAATAGATATACATTGGTCGTTATATGGTTGTTAGTTGATTGTATATAATTCATTAGGTGTTAATGAAATTGAATTAATGAAATTGGAAGCTAAAGTAATTGGAATCCAATTGGAAGTTAAGTGAATCTTAAATAGAATTGAATTTGATTTGGAAGTGAACCAACTTGAATATGAATTAGTGAATATAAACTAATTGAAAATGAATGTTAGTAAGAACATCCACTGTTAATGAATCAAATGTGATTAAATTGAAAACCATTTCATTAAATATTAATGAGAATATAAATGAATATTTATTGGTTATGGATGTTAGATGAATAATAGTTGGTTGATGTTTGCATTTGTTGTTTTGTTTCATTTGCTAAGTTGACATATATAGTTATTATGTTGCTATATGTTGTATATCGATACTATTTTCATATATACATGTTTCTCATGTTGTTTGTTGAGTGTTTAGTAGGTGCGGATCGCGTTTGCTTCGCATTTGGAGCTCGCTTTCGCGCTATATTAGCCGTATACGCTCGCTAATAAAATATAAGGTACATATCTCGGATTACATACCGTACTTTTATACTTTTTTCCCTTCGGGATGCCTCATTACTTGATGAGATGTATATTTGTGATATATATACTGTCATTTTTTTTCGGATCGAGCCGCGCAAAGGAGACCGTGGCGAATTTTTTCGAAAATTTAAGGCGTTAGAAAAAAATTGAGAAAATTGGAAATTTTTTTGAAAACTATAACTTTGATTTGAAATTGAAAGTTAAACAATAGTAGTTGTTTTTGAAAAGATAACTAAGTATGATTTGGAAACTTAGTAAGTTATTGTAAGAAGTTTTAACTATGGATTTTTGTAAAGTTAATAAATTCTATAACTTTTCTTACTTGTTAATTTCGAGGACGAAATTCTTTTAAGGGGGGAAGATTGTAACGACCCAGAATTTTAATTTATTAAAACTTGAATATTTAATTAATTTTAAATATTAATAAGTGAAATTATAAGTCGAATAAATTTTATTTCGAATAATTGGATTTAATTGAATAATTAAATCAATAATTTAATATGTGAAATTATGGAAATAATTGAAAATCGAGTTAAATATGATTGAAAATGATTTGTAAAATTTTATTTTATCATATTGAAGTTAGAATGATATTTTAGAACTTTTAAAATCGAATTAAAAGTAAATTTGTGAAAATTGAATATTTTAATATTTAAATCGACTAGTGAAAATAGTCAATTTTTGAACAGTCTCAGAATTAGACGAAACTAGTTCCATTGGATCCGTAATAGTTAGTTATTATCGGATTTCAAATTTCGTAGCAAACGGAGTTGTCGTTTGATCGTGGCAGCTCGAAACGCATCGAATTATTTTTATTATTAATTTAGCGAGTTAAAATAGCCATTTTTCAAAAAGTCTCGGATTTCGACGAAACCAGTTTCATCGGGTCTGTAATGTGATATTATTGTAAGGTTTCAAATTTCGTGTCAATTGGATTTGCCGTTTGTCCGGTACAATTTAAAACGCCTAGAAAATCGTTTAAATCGGTTTAATTTAAATTGAACGTTTATTGCCATAACTCGCACAGATGTCCGAATTAGCTTCCGAAACCTATTCCATTGTGTCCAGAACGCGGGGTAAACCCCAGAAACGCTGGTTACGGCGCGTAAATCGGAGTTCGGAATTTCCGGAATGAATAGTGTTCATAAATTCCTATAAATAGCCCCCCTTCCTTTGTAAATTAAAAAAAAAAAAAAAAAAAAACTAAACCCTAAAATATGCAGCCGCCTCCCTATCAATGAATGGCCAGAAAACACCCAAATTCATTCCTTAATCTCTTCAAATCCGTGAATCAATTCAAAGAACGTTCAACTACGAAGTTATAGAGCACATCGAGATCTTCGTGTTCAACGGTGGAGATCGTGTTTGGAGCTATGGATCAACGGCAAAATGGAGATGAAGTCAACGTGTTGCGTGCGCATTTCCCAAGGAGGGAGGAGGCCGAGTTGGCCTATGCTCTGGCCGAGCATGGTGGTTGGGTCGGCCTT
Source organism: Allium cepa (assembly GCA_030765085.1). NCBI lineage: Eukaryota > Viridiplantae > Streptophyta > Magnoliopsida > Asparagales > Amaryllidaceae > Allium > Allium cepa. Next base: position 90,524,530 of record CM060944.1, read on the forward strand.
CGATGTGGTGTGCCTCGATCAACCTGGAGCTGCTTGTTGATGGCTCGAATTCAAACCCTAATTCAAAGATAATGGGTTCAAAGCACGGCCTGTAGGTTGCGTACGTGAATGAGGAGAGGGAGAAGCAAGGGTGTGTGCTGCTAAGATGCAAGGGAGGGAATCCAGTGGCCAGTATTAGATGTGGGTTTGAAATTAAATAATTGTTGTAAAATTTATATAGTTTAAATCGTGAAAACTTCATAAATTCATATCTTTTTCATACGAGGTCGAAAACGCGCGAAACCAGTTGCGTTGGAATCGTATGGACGAGCACTACGCGATGGAATTGGATTGGAGTCGTTTGGAGTTAGTGAGAATTTCGGGTAAAATTAAACGTCCGTTTAATTTTATTCGAAATAAATCGCTAAAACGAAATTGAAATCAAGGTGAGAACTTCTCACTCAATCGAATCAGTTTCGATTTTTTTTTAAATAGTTAGATTTAAAATACTTGAATGCATGTTTGAATGATGATTGTTATCTATTGATTGTTAAAATAGACATTATGCGCCGTTAGTAAGCGGATGTTATTTATTAAAAACATATACCGCGAATATTTCATAAACAGTGAAATTGGTATTATATATAATAGCAATATATATATATATATTGGCATATGTATATATTGCAGTTGTTGATTTCCCTCATTTTTTTGTTTAGCGGATGAGACCTATTGCGCCGTCTATTAAGCGGATAATATTTTAAATCCCATATACCGCGATAATTTCGTACTGGAGCGAAATTGGTATTGTGCTAATGTTTGTGGATGCAGGAAAACAGGTTGGAGGGATCCAACTGGATTCCTCAACAGTATTTATTTGATTTCAGATATTTTGATATTTGATGGATTATCATATCGATATATGATATCGTTGTTGTCGTGATTGACTATTTGGTATGTAGCATCATTGGACCAAATTTTGGAATTTTGAAACGATTTCAAAGTGATTTTTGAAAGTATACGTTTATAAAATATTTTTGGAATTGATTTATTTTAAATAAATAAACGTTATAATTTTAATGTTATAAAAATTATGGTTTCTGAGAAATATAGTTAAAGGTTGATTTTTGGAAATATGGGTTAATAATTTTATAAAAATAGTTTAATCGGGATTTTAGAATTTATTGTGAAAAGTAAAAAAATAGGATTTATGAAATTTATTATTTTATAAATCAAGAATGATGAAATTATAAAGGAGATTAAAGACGTTTTAAAAGAATAATATAAATTGATTTATATAAAAGAAATTTATAAATTGATATTTATAAATTAAAATATTTGGAATTATAAAACGTGTTTTTTATAAGTGTTAGAATGAACTGTGAATGAATTTCGTAAATGAATGAAATTTATAGAATTATAAACGGTGAAGTTATAAATGGAATTTTATAAGCAGTATGTTTATAAAATTTACAAAATTATTAAAAGAATGGTTTTGGATAAATAATTGAATCTTATAAGTTATAAGATTTATAATTATGAAGTTCAAAGGAACGATTTTGTAAACAAATAAATTATAAGTATTTGACTTATAATATGAACCTTTAGTTTATAATTGAGTTATAAATCGAATAGGTTAATAAAAGAATTTATAAAAGGAAGTTGTTATAAAATAAATAGAAATGGAGTTTATAAACGTTGTTCTATAAATTCGCAAAGACTTATTTTGATAAGTAAATTGTTATAATTTATTTATGGAGTTATATTCACGTTTTTGAATAGTGAATAATCCTTTAAAATGAAATGTATAAAAGGATGAAATTTGTTAACGTAGTATATTCATGTTTTTGAATAGTGAATAATATGTTAAAGAAATTGTTTTGAATGAGATGTTTTAAATAGAATTAAAACGATCTAATGATGTTTAAAAATGTGTTGAGATTCGAAACCATAGATTTCAACATTTATTGTTGAAATAAACGTTTTCGAGAAATAGAAGGAAATGGTGGACTATAACACTGTTGTTATAGTAAATGATTTCCGAAAGGAAATGTTTTGTATAGTATTGGGATTTATATATCTATTTTAATTTCAAATCCCTATACTAGTGATTTTGGGTTGTCGTAACGATGTTTTACGCAACATTCGTTTTGGCCCAAATAAATATGTTTAAGAGAATGATTTCCTTAAAGAATGAAATATATACTTAATCTCGATTTAAGTATATTGAATATTTTCCAAGTGTTGAAAATAAATAAAATTTGTGAATTACTTATTAAATAAGTATGGAAATGTTTTCCAATATAAAGTGAATATTTTGAGAATTTATCTTTTTGAAGGTAAATTGAAAAGGAATATTGAAATGAATAATTGAAATCGTATATGCATGGATATTTTTGAATGAAAATTCACTATGGAATTTATGAATAAAAAGGGAAGTTGTTTAAAGATAAATATTGATTTATTTTTGAGGTATTGAAATTCTATATCTTGTAAAGATATTTTGGAAAATAAATAATTTGGAAAATTATTTGGAATCTGGTGATATGTGCATATCCATTGATAGTTCAATAACCGACTATCAATATTTCCCTTTGAATGGGTAATTGATGTGATTTGTGTGAATTTGAATGCCACACTTATTTTTGAATAAGCGCTCACTATTCGGGTTAACCGGGAAAGGACCATGGGGTCGTATAACCCATTCCGAATATGTGATACGTCGTTATGAATTGCATTTGAAGACCGGTGTTGAAGACCGGTGTTGAAGACCGGATCTTTTTGAAAGCGAAAGGACAACTCGTCGATTGTCTTTGCACCGAGTAGCTACGGTGTAGAGACTCCCTATGTGATGGGAAGTCCGGACGTGATTAGAGATTATCCGGATTGCAAGGACTTCTTTGTAAGTGCCTTCGGTTCTGTTCGAGCCCGGAACAGACTTGTATGGATTGTATGTCTGACATTACAAGTTGAGATATAAAGCCGAATTCTTTCAAATATATTTCTGTTGGTGGCGGAGAATTTATTCTTTTAGCTTAACACCCTTCTCTAAGACGTACGAGCTCAGAGGTTATGTAGTTGAATGTTATCAGCGATATATTCCCAATTTGGTAATGTGACATGCTGAGTGTTGCTGTAAATGATCATTGTGTTGATTATTTGTGATAGGATCATTTATTTGATCGTCTATCCTGGTGATCATTTCTATGATCATTTGTTGACCCAAAGCATGGCTTTTGTATAAAGTATGTTTTTGTGGACGTGACTTCGTCGAGCCTCACACCTCGGGAATGGTCAAAACAGGAAAGATGCAGCAAGGTTATGAGGGGTAGCACCCTTTAGGATGTGTGCATTTCCTTCTGGAAAAGGGTGGTATCATGGTATGGAGCCCAGATACTTACTCATGTTGAAAACACTTTATGATTGTGTGAATTGATTGCGAGCGCTCGGTGAAAGGTCCCAAAGGACCGGGGGATGGCATATTCGGTCAGTTGTTACTCAGTTAGGGGTAACCCGGCCTTGTGTTGGTAGAGATCCGGTTTGGTTCTCGGGGATGTCCATCCAGAGGCATTCTCATGTGGCAATGGGAAGTTCCTTGGCCTGATCATTCGTTGGAAATCCAAAGAAACAATACGAGACTTGTACGGTTTTAGTTGTATAACCTGCTATGGAATGTGGCGGTAACCTGCTATTGAACATAGTTAGCTATAGTAGGCATACGATAATGGTCGTATGTTGGCTAAGATTTATATTCTACTTTCGAAATATTTTCCTACACTATGCACTAATAATAATATCAAATGTTCTTTTTAAATGCGTATCAAGCATCTTTGACTATCATAAGGAGAAATCTCCTTCGATTCTGCGTTTGCATTGTGTGTGTGTGTGCGGGAGGCCCTATGGTAGTCTCATTTTTAAAAGCATTGCGAATTGACTTTAAAAATATCCATCTATTTTGTTTTCAAAGATAAATAAACTGTTTTGAGTTCTCACACCAGTCACATGACTGACTCGGAGTTTATTGTTTTCCTTCCTAAAATCTGGGTGCCCACCAATTTCCACACGGGCAGTCAAGAGTTAGGTTTATCAGGATATTCTGGATATTCAGGAGTTGCTGGAGGCAAGCTGGATGGCATGGCGTATTTTTAGTATATAGTATTTCTTTTTTTCCGCTGCATTGTTTGATGTTGTTGTTGTACACTCTGATGTAATGTAATGTAATGTGATGTAATATAATAACTGATATAGTTCTTTGTTTAAAGATTATTCATTTATTTATTATATGTTGTTTCGCTGCGAATTGTGAGATTCTGATGTTGTTATGTTATTTTCTATTCCGTTCTATTTTCTATTCTCTTTTCTCTCTATTTTCTATCTTTCTCTCTCGTCTTCTCCCTTTTTCTTCTTCTTAAACCCTAAGTGTTCGGTTTTTCGGCATTCGATTCCTCGGCAGTCGGTACAGTGGACGTATTGATGTCAGTTTTATAAAGACGAAGAATCGGGTCCTTACATCTGGAATCTCCACCACGTACACAGTTGTTAAAGTGGTTTTCGGTATCGATAGAGAGCATGTCCATATCCGATCCCGGACTCTTTAACAACTAATCGTTATTATCACCCATAGTTATAATTTAAAAAAAGGGTATTTATTTATCAAAAAAATCAAATATCATTTCAAATCCATTTCAAAATATCAAACTTATCATTTCATTTGAAAACATATTCATTTTATTCAATTTAAAAATACCATTTCAATTCACATTTCAAAATAGTTCAATTCCAAACAAATTACTTCATTTAAATCATAAAAATATGAAGTTATTACATTTAATAATTAAATTATTAAATTTCCAAAATTTTCAACTTTCAAAGTTCATCCTTTCACTTAATTTTATCAAAACAGCGACAATTCAACTTTCGCAGCATTTGGAAAATGCTACAGAAAGTTATATTCAAAACAGTTCAATTTAACAAAAGACAGCGTTTAAAAATGCTGTAATAGAGTTTCATTAATTTCAAAGAAAACTTAGTTTAATCCAACAGTTATAGCATTTACAAAATGCTATAATAGCCTTAAATTCAGTTTAGTTATTTAGTTCACTTATCAACTACAGCATTTACAATTGTTGTATTATCATTTATATTAGATATAATAACATTTCAAAAATGCAGTTAATTAACTTCAAAATTTCAATATAATTTCACAACAATTATATTTTTCTATAAATCACTTTTAAATTATAAAATCACATATTTTTACTTTTATAACCATCATTTAATTTTCTTTAATTCCATGATTTCATAAAGTTAAATTTCCATTTAAAAATTCATATTTAACACTAATTCACTTATTAAATTGCAATGTTCAATTTTAAATTCATTACATAAAATTTCACTAACACTTAAGTTCAAATTCTCAAAAATAACTTAGTTTTATTTTTATCTACTTACTAAAAATTCACTTTTAAGTCAATTCCATAAATTTCCAATTCTAGTTATATTTCAAAATTTCAACTTAAATATTCATTCATTTCACATTTCAACTTTATTAAAAATCATTAATATGATATAAAATCACTTTAAATTCATTTAAATTAAAATTATCATAAATTTATCATGATTTCATATTCAATTTAATTTGCAATTATAATTAAATCAAATTTCCAAAATAATTGCCATTCAAAAAATTTCTGACTTTATCATTAATTTATTTCACTTGTAATTATTCAGAAAATCAATAATATTTTTCAAAAAAATCATTTTTAATTAGATTTAAATCAAAATATTTAATATTTACATTTCTAAAATAATTTTAAATTTTTTAGAAAACATACATTAACTACGGGTCTGTATACAATTTTCTACACTAGGAAAAGTGATACGGGTAATATATCATTTCAACCCGTAATTTACAAAGAAAATCCGAGTTTTATCATTTCAAACCCGCAGTCCCAAGTAAATGAAATAAATTTGAAAATCATTCAGGCCTATCATTTCAGCCCATAACGATTTTCCCTTATTCTAAAGTCCGTTCGGGTATGTATCTTTTCAACCCATAGTGATTCTAATCTAAAGGGAACTTGTAGTGTGATTAAGTGATAAAATAACAAAACAGCAATAATATAACAGTAACATATGATATAACTGGTGTTTAATCATGTGTGAACATCATATGATAGTGACATAGCAAATAAAATATGATGATCCAGTTTACATATTCACAAGCGATCGATTTACTATTCATATAAGTATAAAACTGTCTGGTGAGAATAACTCACTGGTTTGAGCTGATGAGCCAACGAAAAATTTCACAAACGGGATCTACACAAGCACAAAAGCATGACACAGATTCGAATGGAGTAGCCAAATGTCAAATTCCTTGGATACACATCAAACAAAACAATATAACAACGATGAGTTTCCAATCAACTACGATCAAAACTACACTAGAATAGACTGCACAGAATCAGATAGAAATGCTTGCACTTGCTTTTAACCTTTACTAGGCTCAGCCATAAGGGGAAATAAAAAATAATGGCAGGTGTTTGGGTCAGGTTATGGTGGGTATGGGTCGTCCTAGATGTCATTTGTGATGGTGCCAAAGTGGGTGAAGGGAATAATACACATAAGCATGAATACATGCATTTGGTCATGAATTTGGGCTCGGCCAAGGCTCCAAGTGTCACGGCCAGAGGTATGGGCTCCACTGTGATGGTGTGGCCGAGGGTGCTGGAGGTGGTGGTGGTGATGTAGGGGGCGGCTAAAGGGGTGGTGAGGTGATGGCAGTGATGTTGTGCTCGGCTAGGCTAGGAATTCGGGTTGTTTTGAAAAGTTTGTGGATGGGCATCACCAAGGGGGGTCACGGCATGGTTGGTTGGTGAGGAGGAGGTGTTGGTGGTGTACCATCAGGTGCTAGAGGCGGCTAGGCAGTTATGGAGGCATGGCCGATCCTAAAAGAGGTGAAAGCATGTGCAAAAATCAAACTAGAATAAGCAATATAAGTAGAAAAGGAGATAATAGAAATAAATTTTTTTACCAACTTCCCAAGCATGTGATGGACGAAATTTTTTTCTCAGGAAGGAGGAAAGGAAGATACGTGAAATGAAAATGAATTAGTCAGCTGAAATATGGGGAGTTATGCCAAAAGAAATGAAGAGTGTGAGGAAAATGAAGAGGTGGAATTCAAAAAGGCAAAAGGCAATTCAAAAGTAAAAAACTCTTCATATATCCTTATTTAATTTATATAACTTTATATTTCTGAAAATAATAATAATCCCAGATAAAGTTTCTAAAATTTATCAAAATATAAAAATTTATATAATATTTATTAATTTTATAAAGTTAAATTAAGAAAAATAGCTAAAAATAGCGAACTAGACTAGAAAATTTGAAATTAAATAGAATAATTTTTAGAAAATTCATATGAGCTTGTAAAATATTTTTAAAAATAAATAATAACATAAAATAAAAATACATTCACAAAATAAATATTTGAAATTTAATTTAAATATAATTTTTAGTGAAGAAAATAGCAGAAAATAGGAAAACAGCCCTTAAAAATAGGAAATAAATGCAGTAAATTTTGAAAAATTTCTATTATTATTTTAAAAATACGCAGAGATGAAATTTCACAATTAAAAAAAGTTTAAAATAATTTTGAAATGAAATAAAGTCAAATTCAAATTTATAGTCAAAATCTATGGTTGTTACATTTACCCCAGAAAAATCCACATTGATCTTATTCTTTAAGTCACGGTTGACCCGGTTAAGGTTGCCGTGATTTATTTAAGCTTATCCACCTCCCTATTTTGTTCTTTAATCATCTTGTCTTTTGTTTCCAACCTATCTTCAAACATTTTGAATTGTACTTGTAAATCTATGTTTTGTTTATATACTGTGTTGTTCGAGTTGTTGATGTTGAGTTGGGCTTCTGATCGATTCTTCTGATCAATGCTATCGATAAGACTTCCAAACACTTTTACAGAACAAACTGACACAATATTATTTTGAAATTTGGTTAATGAAATAAATTTTGATATATGAGTAAATTTATGGAACTTAATAAACTGATTTAAATTGATTATTTGAAGTGATAATACTTGATTTATCATTTATTGTTCTATAAATGAATTTATAAATAGTTGTTTATAAATTGATTTGCGAACTGAAATGAATTTAATAAGAAATTTGAGAATTTAATTTCCGACGGTTTCAAACCTTGTGTTTAAATTTTTAAAAGGTTATATTATTTAAAGTATTTTTTAATAGAAATTTATTTTCAAAGAATTTTAAAAGTTTAAAAAAAATTAGTGCTCTTCTCTTTGTCGCTGGAAAATAACTTCGGCGATGACTGCGGCATCATCGACAATTCATTTTCGAGTTTCGAAATGAATAGACCGCCCTGTAGTCTTGCTACAGCTTTGTTTGGGAAATCAAATTGATTTGAATTTCTAAAATATGACTTGATTTATAATATATATAGACATATGATTTAAATTTGATTTGATAAGTTATGTAAATACATTTATTTATCTCTAAACGGTTTGAAGAAATCGTAAATTTAATTCTTAAATTCAATTATAAAAAGAAAATCAAAATTTTGGATGAATATTCAAGGATGAAATGACTTAATTGGGAAGTTTTATTTGTATAATACAATTGCATTCAAATATAACTTACTTTAATTTCAGAAGTTAACAATGTAATTTCATAATATACAATATAAAAAGATTTTATAAATAAAATTTGAGTGGTTATAATAAATGTTATACACTTAAATTTTAATTATAAAATGATTAACAGAGGTAAATATAATAAAGGGTAATTGAATAACTTACAATAAAATAATGTTAAAAGAACTAAGAATAAAAGAAAGTAGTTATAATAAGTGTAAGTATATTTAACATAAGTGATAAATATATTGAGAGGAATAAATTTAATTTTAATTAGGAATAAAGAAGAATAAAATTTATTAAGTACATTGCGAGTGTAATAAATGAATATTTTTCAAACCCATGGTTTTAAAAAATGTTAATTTAAGATGATTGGATAATAAGATAATGAAATTTAAGATAGTTAAGATTTATTTAACTTGTGTAAAGATTTATTCTCTATTGAAGTTGAAATTTTCATGCTTTCAAATTCATTTCCTTATTTTGTTTTTCAAACTATCTTTTGGTTGTTCTTATCATCCTTATCTTTCTATAGACTGGTATAGACATCTTTCTATAATCTTTCTGTTTAGAAATCTTTGACAATCTTTGGTACTCATTTTGAATCTATTTTTGCGTGCTTGTGTTCTTGATTTTGGAGAATCTTGGAAAGATCATCTCCACCTTGTTAAACTTACCTATAACAACAGTTATCCGGTATAATCTCAATCGTCTTGTCACCTTGTCTTAATCTTATTTCATTTCTATCTTTTCTATGCTTTCCCATACCTCGATCCTTTTCGGGGACGAAAAGTTTTGATTGGGGGAGAATGTAACAACCCTGAATTTTGTGATTTATTTTAATTGTTTATTTTGGTTATTTTATTTGAAATTTTGATTTAAAATTTTGATTTTATTTATTAAAACGAATAAGTTATTTTATTTCAAAATATAAATGCTGATAATTAAGTGATATATAGTTCAAAATAGTATAAATTGGACATTTTACTAAAAAGGTGAATTTCTACTCAAACTGGTCAAGCTTTGACTTTTAAACTTCGAATTTAAATTATTTAAAATCTTAAATTTTATTTTTTATTATGAAAATAAATGAAATAACTTGAACACTGCTTTTCGTTTCGTTGGAAACGGACTTAAACTGTGAAAGTTATGTATATTTCAATATTGAGTGCAATTTGTTTATTCTGCAATTTTGTTATTTTAACTTGTATAAATTATATTTTCTTTGTCATATTTTATTTTAATATGTATTAATATGTTATTTTAGGTATATTTTTGTCTTTTAATATTTTTAAAGTGAGGCAGGAATTTTTCTAGAGGTAGTAGTATTTTTCTTGTAATTTCCATGCCTTGTTTTCAATTTTTAAACATTTTCTTTAATTCTTTTCTATTTTTCTCCAATTTAATTATTTATTTTATTCTAGAAATGATAAATAAATTATTTTATTTCAAAGTTTTACTCCATGATATTTTTAAAATGAAGTGTATATTTTTCCAAGACTAGCAGTGATTTATTTGTAATTTCTGGACACTGTTTTGTATTTTTAAGCAATTTCTTTCATTCTTTTTATATTTTCTTTAAAATTATTTATTTATTTTCTTATATTTTTACTTGGTTTTGGTTTTTAAAAGTATTTGCTGATTTATTTTTGTTTTCATTCGATCTTTAGAAAATGGAAATGTGAAGAGTTTAAGGCGTTTCATTTCTAGACGTTTCATTGTCCAAAAACGTTTCAAATGCCATAACCATCTCATTTATTTATTTTGGCTGCCCATTTTCAGTTTTCTAGCCGTGACTTTCATCCTATTTCTCACTCAAGAGACCATTCTTTCATTTTATTTATGGCTTCAAACATTTTGGGTAATGTCTTCCTCTTATTTTCTTCCTTTTCTTCCTATTTTCTTATGTATTTTTGCCTTGTTCTCTCCACTCTTTTGCTCGGCCTCCACTCCATAGCCATGGCCACCACCTCCTACACCTCTTCTCTGTCATCATCACCACCACCACCTCTAGTCGCCACCAACACCACCTCTGATCAGACCACCATACACCACTACAACATCTACCCAGACCTGAACTTGAATGGCCAAGCCAAACCCCTACATGGCCGAGCCTTTTGTTGACCAAAAACCCACCTATTTTTCCTAAACCCCTTTCACATTCCTACCTTGTAACTTCCTCCACATGTCTAGCCTTCATGCTATGCATTTCCTATGTTAAAACCTGAGCCAAAGCATGTCCAAACCTGAGTCAAACCATCTCCTAGGCCATGCAATCAAATGTAGAAAGCAAGGCAAAAGACTGTGTATTCGTATCTCTTTTTATTTCAAAGTTGTTTCAATTTAATGTTGTGTTGAAATGTTAATTTATTTTGGTTTTATTTCGGGTTGTAACACAAGATCCTTAGCTTGGTTCTCATCCACTTGAGCCTATTGTTGTGTCATCGTGCCTTCTGAAATCCATTGTGCCATTTGAGTTGATATCTCCAGCACGAAAATGTGAGTAAATCTCACCAGACTAATATGTACTTATATAACTGATAAACTGACACCATTTGAATCTGTAACTGTTTATCATCATGCTATATATGCTATAGTATTATCATATGATGTTCACACCTGTTATTACACTTGTTATACCATATGTTATTGTTATTTCATGCTATTCTGTCATTTATATCAGTTATCACCATTGCAAGTTCCCTGTAGACTAGAATCATTATGGGTTGAAATGATACATACCCGAACGGACTTTAGAATAGGGGAAAAACGTTATGGGTTGAAATGATAGGCCTGAGCGGTTTTCAAAATCATTCATTTTACTTGGGACTGCGGGTTTGAAATGATAGAACCCGGTTTTTCTTTGTAAACTGCGGATTGAAATGATATATATCTGTATCACTTGACCTAGGCTAGAAAACTATATACAGACCCGTGGTTTATATAATATTTTTGAAAATGTTTTAAAATATTTTAAAATGTAAAATTTATAATATTTTGATTTAAATTTAATTAAAAATGATTTTGTAGAAATATTAGTGCTTTCTATAAATTAAATAATGAATTAAGTAAACGGTAAAGTAGAATTTGAACTATAAGTAAATTTTGGAATTTATGTTTTGTTTTAAAAAGGAAATTATGTAAAGTAAGAAAAATATAATATTTTAATATAAAAATTTATTTTAAATGATTTTATAAAAATAATAATGATTTTTGAATAAGTTAAAATGTTAAACAAATGAATGTTTAAGTAAATTTTGAAATATAACTTAATAGTGAAATTTTAAATTTTGTTTTAAAAAGTGAAATTTTAATTAAGTAAAATTTATGGAAATAAGTTATATTTTGTAAATTTAAACCTAATTGTTAATTTAATAATTTAAGTAAAGAAATGGAAGTTAATACTTGAATTTAAATAAGAAATTATGTTAAAAATTGATTTTTGGATGAGATTTAACTTTATAAAAATCATAAAAATAAGAGTATTGAAATGATGATTTTAAAATGTAAAATTTATGATGTTTATAAGTTAAATGATTTAAATTAAAGATTAACTGTTGGTGAAATTTGTATTTAAACCCTGAATTTGATTTAACAGCATTTTTGAAGTGTAATATAAAGGATATTACAACATTTTGTAAATGTTGTAGTTGTTTTAGATAAACTAAAAAGTTAATTTGAAATAAAGGCTATTATAGCACATTGTAAGTGCTATAGTGGTTAAACTTAACATTTAAAGTTTATTTGAAATTTAAAGAAAATCTATTACAGTACTTAAATGCTGTATTTTGTTAAATGAACCGTTTTAAACTATAACTTTACGTAGCATTTTTAAGCGCTACGGAAACTGAATTTTATTATTTTATTAAATTTTAATGAGATTAATCTTTGGAATAAGACTTAAATTTTGGAAATTTAATATTTAACTATTAAATAATAAGGAATTGACTTTATTTTTTTTATGAAAAGATTTAATCTTTAAATATAAACTCCCTTGAAAGGTAAGTTTGAAATGGTGATTAATTTCTAAATAAACTGAATGGTCAAATGGTATTTAAATGAATTAAAAATGAATGAGTTTTTGAATAATACTTTGATATTTTGATATATTAAAATGATCTGAAATGATATTTTGAAAGATATGATATTTTGATATTAAAAATGTTTTGAAATGAATTTTTGAAAGATATGTTATTATGATATTAAAAATGTTTTGAAATGAAGTTTTGAAAGATATGATATTTTGATAATAAAATGATTTGAAAGGAAGTTTTGAAAGATGTGATATTTTAATATATTAAATTGATTTGAAAGGAGTTTTTGAAAGGATAAGATAATTTAATATATTGAAATGGTTAGAAATGACTTGATATTTATTTTGATAAATATTTGAATTTGAAAGATATGGTATGTTGATATATTGAAATGGTTTTGGATGTGATTTAATCTTTATTTTGATAAAGATTTGGATTGAAAAGGATATTTTGTTTTGAAGTATAAAATATTGTTTTAAAGTTATAACCACGGGTTATAATAACGATTGGTTGGCAAAGTGATCGGGATCGGATATCTGGCATACTCTCTGTCGATACCGAAAACCACTTTGACAACCGTGTACGAGGTGGAGATTCCAGAATGAAGTAGGTTGGTTGGCGAACACTACTGGAATGAAGTAAGAAAACGCTGATGGATGGCCTAATTATGACTAAAATAGGAGCTATACCGGGCTACACAAAGGGTCGCACCCTTTCATCGAGGATGCTTCTTCAGAAACCATTCTATTACTTTTGTGATTCGATATGGTGGCGTCACTTTGATTCGGGGTATGTCTCGAGGTGGGGGAAGCTGCTGGCTTGCCGTCACCACCGGTCCGGGACTGCAAACATTGTATCCACACTGGCATTGCCTCGTGTGCCTTGTCATATGTTCCTTATATCGAGCCCACTACGATTTTGGTTTAAAGATCCGACCGCGTTAAGGTTCACCATCCCCTTAACGCTATTTTCTATATGATTATACTTTACTGATTAGACATTACTGTATATAGCGCAATATACTACATAGTAATAGTTTAACGGATCCTTAGAGGATAGGAGGTCCCAAGCATCTTCTAAGTTACATGTACTTTTACTACAGTTCACTTGAGTTGGTTTACATTGTATAAGTATGCATGTCCTGACTCGAGTGTTTGTATTTTTATTTACGCTCCGGTCAGCCTGAGTTATTCAGATTTGGATTCCACTTACTGGAGATTGGAATCGCTGGAGATTATCTGCTTATGTAGTCTTATCTATTTCAGTTCGGTTATTCCATTCAGCTTGTACTTGGTTATCATATTTGAAACTTCTGTTGTACTTTATTTCTTCTGTTGTATCTTATTTAACTCTGATATATTTATATAGTAGCTTCATGAACTGCTATCTCTTTTACTTCCGCTGCATTATTAAATACTCTGTGATTGTGATCTATGATTTTTATTTATTGTATATTCTGAGATTTGCCAAATTTTATTTACAACGCGGTATTTTGAGCAATTCAATTCCGGCATGAGTGTCTACCTATACACTTATAATGGATGCGAAAGGTTGAAAATATGGGGTCGTTACACCTCCTCCACTCCTCCTCTTTTCTCGCTCCCAGCTTCCCCATGCAACCGGCAGCCACTCCGACGCCATCAATCAACACCAACGGCCTCTCTCCATCCAAATACATCTTCAAAATCAGGTTTTGCCTAAAATCCTAAAATTTTAAGTTTTTCTAATTTTGTGTTAATTTGTTGTTATAGTTGTAACTAATGGCCTACTGATTGTTTATTATACCAAACTAAGTGCTATTTACAATTATTACCATCCAAATGTCCAAATTGTTAGTGTATATATATTATGCACACACACACATATATGTTGATAATTTAGTGTAAATGCGCATTTGTGTTAGCGTTAGATTAGTTAGAATTGATTTAAATTATTTTGTGTATGTTTTGTAAAATATTAGGCAAACATGAATTAGTCGAATATTGTACGAACATGAATTATATCTTTTACAAAATATATTAGCTAGATAAGTATATAATTTAGTATATATGTACACATGAATTATATATTTTGTGAAATAGTAAAAATCATATAATTTACTATATATTTAATAAAATAGTAGAATATAAATAAAATAATGCATAATATGCTTTATTTTATACGAGCGTTAAGGCACGTGCTTCGCACGTGATGATGGCACACACTTCGTGTGTAAATTGTTTTTTTTATAAATTATATATGTTTAACTTGTTTTAAAAAAATATGATTTGCATAATAAATATTTAGTCATTTTCTACATTGAAATGATATGTAGTTAGTTTTAACTTCTTTCTAAATTGCAACATCTAATTTTTTGTTAATTTAAATTTTCATTTATTTAATTAATAAAGAATGAATTTAATTTTTTATTAGTTTGAATTTTTATTTTTATTATTAATTAATAAAGAACGACGTTAAAAAGCTAGTTTATTTGTTAGATCCTATTAAGTGATATTGAGATTTCAATAATATTTGTAGATGAGCGTTTGAATTGGTAAAGGTAGTAGATCCTATTTTTAAGTTATATTAATATTTAATCATATTTATAAAGGGGCATTTTTGGTAGTTCACGTTGATACCAAAAAAGTGTGACAACAAAGGTATTGCAACTATTAATAAAGATAAGTGTCACGGCACGCGCTTCGCGCGTGAATTATTTTCTTTATAAATTGTATGTGTTTAAATCAGTCAAAAAAAAATATTTTTTTATTCTCAAGTTATATTAATTTTGTATATTTGTAAAGAAGTACTCTGAATTTATAAAGGAAGAATTTTAGATCCTACTTCTAGAAGCATTTTGAATTTCTAAAACACGTTTAATGGTTAGATCCCACTTTTAAGGGCGTTCGAATTTGTAAAAAAAGTTTAATATTAGGTCTTATTTTTAAATGATTAAGATTTGATAATATATGGAGGGGTATTTTTGGTAGTTCACGCTTACACCAAAAAAGTGTGACACCAAAGGTATTACAACTATTATTAAAGATATTTAATTAAACGGTAACATATAGACAAAATTTAAATTCCATAGTGAATTTTTGACCCCGTCTAACAAGTGTTGTATATGATCGTTGTATGAATATTCGTTTTTATTGCAAAACGGATATTCATATTCATCTGATACAATATCTGTTGGATTTGTTCCTGTATTGGACAAGTTACAAACACTATAAAGTAATTATATTTCGTAAATCAAATCGTTATAAATAGTTCATAAAATTTCGACGGATTTCCTTTTCGTTCCTTGTGTACATGCATATGTGTACGATACAAGGAACACGGGGGAAGTCCTGCCGAAATTTTGGAAAATCATTTATAATGATATGATTTAAGAAATGTAATTACTATTTTGTTTGTTATGGGAAGTAGGATAACCGACCATCATAAAAGGTACAAAAATGTGAACAAAATATCAAGAAATATAATTTTGTATATAAACGAAAATGGATTATAAAAAACTGTAAAGTCTAAATGTATTTATCGAATTTGATTAATAATTTTTCTATTATTGATCATAGGTTTTACAGTAGGAAAAATTGTCAACTATTTTATTGATCGGAGCTGGATGTATCAAAGAAGAGAAATTGGAGGCTCAATAAGTAAACATTTTCTTAACGGGGTAAATGTATTTGTCGAATTTGCTTTAAGTAATATTGGAAACGACGTGGAAATTCGTTGTCCATGCAGTAGGTGCAAATTGTTAAAGCATTTAGTACCGAATATGGTTAGGATTCATTTGCGCCAATATGGTTTCGTAACCAATTATTTGGTGTGGGATCGCCATGGAGAAATTATAACACGTAACGAAGAACAGTCAATAGAGGTCATTAGTGATGAAGTTAGTACAACGAATCTCATAGAACATATGGTTGAAGATGCAGCACGATCAATATTCCCTACTGTTGAAATTGATAATGACAATGTTAACGTCGAAGAGGAACCAAATGTTGGAGCGAAAAAAAATATGATTTATTGGATGTTGCTAAGAAACCTCTTTGGAACGGATGTACTAGCGGCACTCAATTATCGGCAACTGCAGAGTACATTGTAATGAAATCAAAGTACAACCTCACAAAAGCCGGATTAACGGCTGTTGTACAAGCTGTTAAACGACATATGCCATCAGATAATTTAATGTGACAAAATTATTATGAAGTGAAAAAACTTATGTCAACTTTCGGTTTGCCATATCAAAAAATTGATACATGTCTAAATGGTTGCATGTTGTTTTGGAAAGATGGTGTCAGTCTTCGGAATTGTAAAATATGTAATCAAGAAAGATACAAACCAAGGAAAAAAAGGGAAAAAAAGTTCCATACAAGCATATGCATTATTACCTATCACTCCTAGACTTCAAAGATTATATGCATCACCTGTAACAGCGCATCATATGAGATGGCACAGTGTGAGAACACCTGAAGAAGGTACGTTAACACACCCATCTGATGGAGAAGCATGAAAGTATTTTGATAAGAAATATCCCGATTTCACAGCGGAGAGCCGTAACGTAAGAATAGGTTTGTGTACTGATGGATTTTCATCGTTTTCTCAGTTTGGTTCTAAATATTTATCTTGGCCTATAATCATTACACCTTACAATCTACCCCCGTGGAAGTGTATGAAAAGTCCATATATGTTTCTCACAATTTTCGTCCCTGACCTTGATGATCCGACACAGGGTATCGATGTTTACTTACAACCACTAATCGAAGAGTTGAAAACATTGTGGTATGAAGGAGTTGAAACATACGATGTACCAAAAAAAATTCGGATGTTCGCTTCTTTGTTATGGACTATTAGCGATTTTTCTACATATGTAATGCTTTCGGGTTGGAGTACGGCCGGTCGTTTTGCTTGTCCTTACTGTATGGAAGAAACATGAGCATTTTCTTGATGGCATGGGAAGAAAATTTCATGGTTTGATTGTCGTCGATGTTCTCTCATATTAATCATACTTTTAGAAGGGACAAAAAAAACTTCATAGCTAATAGACATGAGACTTTACATCCACCAATGATTTGGTCATGTGAAGATATATATGAACTTGTAAAAGATTATCCAAAGATACATGAAACCGGGCAGCAAACTGAAATCCAAGGTAAATCGATGTTTCATAATTGGTGCAAACAGAATATATTCTAGGAGTTGCCTTATTGGAAAAATATCTTAATCCGCCATAACATTGACGTGATGCATAACGAGAAAAACATATTCGATAATGTGTTTAATACACTTTTGAATGTTAAGGGCAAGACTAAGGACGATCTGAAATCAAGATGTGATATAGAAGAAATATGTGATCGTCCTGAGCTTCATATGAAGCCAAATGACACTAAAAACCCAAAGCATGTTATGAACTGGATAACAACCAAGTTAAAGTACTGTTAAAATGGGTGGAAGAATTACGATTTCCTGATGGAATTTCATCTAATCTTCGTAGATGTGTCGACTGTAAGAACGGAAGACTAAGTGAGATGAAAATCCATGATTGTCATGTAATGATGAGTTGACGGTAGAGGAGCAAGATAATAATTTCGACGTTATTATGGATCTGACGCAGCGGAATAGGAGATATGGCTATGGAAACCAAGCGGTAATCTTATAAACACTACAATATTATGTTTAATAAATTAACCTATAGATACACTATACATATGATGATTTCTACCTGAGTTAAATCTAACATATACGTGATTTACCATCCTTCACCATTATCATTTAATAAAATATGCATTTCCTTGTGGTATATGCATTGCTTAAGATCATGTCATTTACGTTTCTATATTTTAAAATATGCATTGCTTAAGAAAATGATTATAATACAACTCACATTCTATTTGTAGATTCGGGCAGCTCAAAAGGCGTGTGACAAAGCAGAAATAAAAGAGCTTAGAGCCATGGTTGAGCAGCTGGAAGAGCAGGACCGTCTTCGCGCTACACAAATGGAGCAGCTGAATCAACGTTTAGCAGAGTACGCGCATAGGCATGGTTCCTTCCCTTCATCGTCTGGTGCTTCTTGAGGTGAGTATGATGCTTGAGAGGTATGATGATTATTGTCTTTATCGTTGGTTATTGTCTATATTGACTTTGAGGTAGTGAGGATTGTGTTTGATGGTTATTGCGTATGTATTGACTTTGAGGTGGTGAGGTTTAAGTGTTTGCATTGTATATTTTGACTTGAATATGGATTGGAGTTGGTGTTAGTGAGGGTTTTGTTGTTTATGTACACATTGACTTGGAGTTTGATTTGAAAATGTAATGTTTGATGTTGATTTTTGATTGTTAATATTGTTTGTGGTATAATGTGTTGGATATGTGATATATATGTGAAATGGAGTGGAAATAGAATAGAAATGGATATATATTGATTATGTGTGGCTGGAAGGTGAATGGCTTGCTGTTATAAAAAAATTTCGCCCAGATTAGCAACGACTACCAACGGCTACAAACAGCTATTTGGTCATTTTATTGCAACGATTTCCAATGGCTTCCATCGGCTAAGTGCCATTGGTAGCCATTGAAAAAGCCATTGGAATAGCCCCGTAGCTTCCATTGGAAGCCGTTGGAAAGCGTGAACGTTATTCCAACGGCCGCCAACGGCTTGGAGCCGTTGGAATAGCCGGTCACTCTTGTAGTGATGAACACAACTCTTTAATGAAATGAGTCTGTAACACCCACGTTCGAAGTTAAAATCGAATAAATATATTAAAATGGATTTTTAAGAATTAAATTGGATATTTGAAATGAAAATTCAAATATTTAAATATAAAAATAAGGAAAGGAGTCAGTAATGTCCTATCAATGTAAGAGACAGCACTCAAGCTATTTAATACCTTTTTAATGGAAACTAGGCAGACTCTAACCATTTAATACCTTATTTAAGCCCTTCCCCGGCCATTTAATACCTAACATGTAAATTAGACGTGTAGAATATGTGATGTACTCGGTCATAGTTGGTCATATTATTATTCTCCAAAATCACATGGCATCAGAGCAGAATACCACTTAAAGAAAAGAAGAAAATGACCAATCTTTTTTCTTTTCTTCTCTTCCCTATGGTCGAGAAAAACACTACTGCTGCGCATATTCCTCAGAATTCAACCATTGATGTCATTCACTCATCTATGCAAATCACCGTGCATAAATTGAACAGACAAAATTATCTCGAATGGTCACGGTTTGTAAAACTCACAATCGATGGTCATGGTAAACTAGGCTTCCTGACAGGAGAAAATAAGCAGCCAAACGAGGAGGATTCAAGGTACGGACTATGGCAATCAGAGAACCCTTGGTTACGGCATGGCTACTCAAATCTATGAATACCTCAATTGCAAAGCCTTATATGTTTATGACGACAGCTATGGAGGGATGGACTTTGTTCGTGACACTTATTCTGACCTAGAGAATTTTTCTCAAATTTTCAAGTTGCAAACTCGACTCTGGTAGTCCAAGCATGGGCAGTTTGATGTCAAAAGCTACTACAATGAGATGGTCGCTTGGTGGAAAGTGATGGACTAGTACAATTATGATATTTGGGAGAGCTAGGCAGATTTGCTCCGACACAAGAAGCAGGACGAAAGAAATCCGATCCTTATGCTGCTTGTTTGAATTAACCAGACTATGGATGAGATTAAGGGAAGAATACTTAGGCGCAGACCACTACCTTCAATCCAAGACGTGTTTTCTGAAATACATGTAGAGGAGAGTCATAGGATGGAGATGTCTAATAATGAACCATTCTTTGTATCAAGCGGTGACACATCTGCTTTGTTTGTCAAAGGAGCAGAATTCAACAATGACAAGAAAAAGAGAACATGGTGCGATTTTTGTAAAAAATATTGGCACACACGAGAGATGTGCTAGAAAATACGTGGTAATCCACTTGGTAGAAAGCTAACCTGAGCAGAAAGAGGTTTACAATCTGTGGTTGATCCTTTTTCAGAACCAAATATCAAGTCTAGGCAGGCTCCGTTCATAAAGGAACAAGTAGAGCAACTGTTGCGTTTGTTACATTCCAACTCTGATAACCCTTATGTTGTTCGTTCAACAAAGTAATCCTAATTCCTTATCATCTTTTATTAGTGTTCGATGTCAAATGACCTGGATTATTGTCTCAAGCACCTCCGATTATATGACTTCCGATTCTATGACTAGTTGTTCTAGTTTTTTCTTTTCATATAAGCCTTGTGCAAGAATTAATAAAATTCATATAGCAAATGGATCTTTTTTTGCTATTGTTGGTGTAGAAGATGTAAAACTCTCTGATACACTAACTTTTTCTAATGTTCTCCTTGTTCCTAAACTTTCATGTAATATAATCTCTATTTTTAAACTAACCTCTACTCTAAATTGCATTACAATTTTTTTTCTTCCTATTGTATATTTCAGATTCCGGCATTAGGGATGATGATTGGTAGTGCTAGGGAGTCTGGTCGTCTTTACATTTTAGATGAGGAAACATTCACGAATAAAGAGGCTCAACGAAGTTCTTGTTTGCAGGTTGCATCTAATTTTAAAGGTGATGAGATTTATTTATGGCATTACTTGGTCATGCAAATTTTCATTATTTAAAACATTTGTTTTCCGTTTTATTTCATAATAAAAATCCATCATCTTTTATGTATGAAATCTGCGTTCTATCTAAACACCGTCGAAGTACTTATCATCCACGTGTTTATACACCCACAACCATTTGCATTTGTGCACGGTGATCTAGGGAACCGTCTAAGGTCTCTACTTACAATGGTAAACGCTGTTTTATTACCCTTATTGATGATCATGTTAGGGTAACTTGAGTTAATTTGCTAAACAAAAAATCGAAAATGGAAAGTGTTTTCAAAATTTTTTATAACATGATTCAGGATCAATTTCAAACGAGTATAAATTTTTTACATAATGACAACGAGCATGAATATTTTTCTGAAGCTTTAGGTAAATTCTTTGCTGAAAAAGGAATTGTTCAACAGAGTTCATGTAATGACACACCTCAACAAAACAACATTGTCGAAAGGGAAAATAGGCGCCTCCTTAAGATAAGTCGTGCTTTACATTTTTCAAATAATGTTCCTAATATCTTTGGAATGATTCGATCTTACATGCCACTTACTTAATGAACGTCCTTCTAAGCTTTTAAATTTCAAAATGCCTATATTTGTTATTCAAAATTTGGTTCTAGAATCTCATTTGTTTTATCGTATTCTATAAAAATCTTTGGTTACACTATTTTTGTTAAAAATATGAATAGAAATGCTAGTAAACTCGACCCAAAAGCAAAAAAATATGTGTTTATTAGCATTGCTCCAAAAAAAATTGTTACCATGGATGTAAAAAAATTAGAAATATATTCTGTTTTTTAATGCTTATCTTCAAGAGGAGAATAAGTCAAAGATTTGGATTTTGAAATAATAAATAATAAATTTAACAGGAAATTATTGTTAAGGACAAAATTTCACAGTTTTTTATTCTAAAGGACAGACCTTCAATTTTTATCATGAAGGACAACTTTCTGTAGGTATCAGTATTTAGTTATTGATAGCAGTTTTTAGGTATCAGTTTGTAGTTATCGGTAGCATTTTTTAGGTATCAGTTTTTAGCTCGGTAGCAATTTTGTTGTCTTTATGAATAATTTCGGAAAATGTTTGTCCTTATGAATAATTTTTAGAAGAATGTTTGTCTTTGTGCTAAAAATATTGAGGTCGTGTCTTGAGGCAAAAAATATACAAATCTTTGTCATTTAAATTAATTCTTCCTAAATTTAATTCATATCACAATCTCAGGAATGTTACAAATAATGTTTGTGATCCTACATTAGATTTAGATTTTCTAGGACATGATTTAGGAAACAAAATTATAACGCAAGTTAGAGAGATTACTGTGAGGGAAAATCAGGATAGCTCAGGATTAATGACCATGAAAATTGTGAGGTTGAGAATATTTTACAACAAGAAAATGGATCTCAGCAACAAAAATATAACTAAGTATATGAGCGTAAGTTTCCTCGTCGAATAACTAAAGTCTCAACACCCTTGCCCTACCAAGAATCTGAACCTCGATTGGAAACTGAACCAGCTAACTCCTCTATCCTATTCTTTCTAGTTCCTCTAATCCTAAGCCTGATCTTCCAATAACTATTAAAAAACAAAAACGTTCATGTGTTAAATATCTTATGTCTCTCTTTATCTCTAACTCAAAACTCTCATCCTCATTTGTAACTTTCACCACCAATATTTCAAATGTTCATATTCCAAATAACATACAGGAAGCTCTACATGTTTTGGAGTGGAAAAAGGATATACTTGAGTAGATGAGTGCTCTGGAGGAAATTCATACATGGAGGCTTGAAAATCTACCCAAGGGTACTCCAACAGTCGGCTGTAATTGGGGTTTTTACACCCAAATTCAATGGAGACGGAACAATAGAGAGACGCAAAGCTCGATCGGTGGCTATGGGGTTTAAACAAACCTATGGCACCGATTACACCAAGACCTTTGCTCCGGTAGCCAAACTTAACACTGTTTGAATTTTGTTGTCTATTGCAGCTAATTTAGACTGGCCTCTAAGACAATTTGATGTGAAAAATGCTATTTTGAATGGAAGATTGGAAGAAGAAGTGCATATGCTCCCACCACTAGATTTTGAGCACAAGTTTGGATTGAAAATTTGCAGGTTGTAAAAAGCACTTTATGGCCTGAAACAATCACCACGAGCAAGGTTCGAAAGGTTTACTCGAGTGATGAAGAAACAAGGCTATACTCAAGCACAATCACCATACCTTGTTTTTACATCACTCGAAAAATAGGAAGAAAGTTATGGGAATGAGTGAATGCGATCCTACAGATACTACTATTGATTCGAATAAGAAGCTTGGTGATATTTAACAGGGAAAACTAATGGATGTTCAACAGTACCAACGACTAGTCAGGAGGCTTATCTATATGTCTCACACTCATCCTGATATTGCATTCATTGTGAGTATGGTGAGTCAATTTATGCATTATCCATACAAAGGACATCTTGAAGCTGCTTATTGTATTCTGAGATATCTAAAGAGTAACCATGGTAAAGGTCTTCTTTTTCAAAAAGGGAAATAGCAGGAGTGTGGAAGCATTTACTAATGCAGATTGAGCAGGCTCTGTCACAGATAGAAAGTTTACTTTTGGATATTGCATGTATGTATGGGGAAATCTAGTGACCTGCACAAGCAAAAAACAATACGCGGTTGCAAGTAGCACGCAAGCAGAATACTGGGTTATGGCCAACAGAGTGAGATCCTATGGATAAAACGAGTGCTTAAGGAGCTGAAGCTGGAAGTCGGTCTACCTATGAAGCTATTTTGTGATAACTAGGCAGCAATAAGTATTGTACATAATCATGTACAACATGACAGGACCAAGCATATAGAAGTTGTCCGACATTTCGTAAAAGATAACTTGGAAATGAGAGTAATTTGCATTCGATTCGTGAAGTCTAAAGACCAGATTGTAGATATTTTAACAGAAGGTTCATTTAAACCAACATTTGACTTTCTTGCAAACAAGTTGGGTATGTTTGATATCTATACGCCAACTTGGCGGTGAGTGTAAATAAAAGTGTAAAAATATGTGGACGTACTCAATCATAGTTTGTTTCCTTAAACCTAGGAACTAGTTGTTAGTTGTAACGATCTGGTATTTCGAACTGTTCAAATCGATAATCATTCACACACATCAGCTTGAATTACTGAAAACAACAGATTGTTGATTTATATTTGGCAAAACTTAGCATATACAGTAAATAAATCAATCAAAGAATCACAGATACAGAGTAATATAACGATAAGCAGCGGAATAAATAAATAGTAGTTCATGAAGCTACTATATAAACATTAGAGTTTAAAGTAAAGTACAACAGAATCTCATATACAAATGAATCTCTAATACATAAGCAACCGACAAGTCTGGACAGAAATGATTGGAATAAACTCAAATGACTGAAAGCTGGATAGACAGATGGATCTCTAAGCGAAGCTCCAACTCCAAAGATGAGTCTCAAATGTTGTGTCACTCAGTCTGACTCGAGCATAAAGCAAAACGCAAAACACAAAACACTTGAGTCAGAATTAACATTCTTATATTAGTAAATTTAACTAAAGTGAAACGTCAACTAAAATATAAGTAACTTAAAGGATGTTTGGGATTTCCATCCTCTAAGGATCCGTAGAACTATCTACTATGTAATAATACACGCTGTTATAATATGTCCACAGTAAATTAAAGTATTAAAATAGCATTAAGGCGTTATGCATATTCCCCGTAACACATTTTATATAATACCTTAGTCTATATAGTACTATAAACTCTACTCGCAGGTGGGCTATCAAGGAGCACATCATAGGTACGATATAAACCAAACTTGTAGAAGGCGTGATAAGGCATGTGACAAGGCACGCGAGGCAATGCTAGGGTAGAAATACCGTTTACACTCCCGGACTAGTGGTAATGCATAGCAGTTACTACCACCCACCTCGAGACACACTCCCAAATCAAAATGTTCACCCAATCAAATCATAAATTAATAGAATGGTGTCAAAAAATGTGCCCGATCGGAGGTGCGACCTCACTTGGCCCAGTATAGCTTCTGTTTTAGCCACATCAAGATGACTCACGGGAGTCAAGGATGCATTAATTCCTCATATAGAATATTCGTCAAACCATCTACATCGTTCTGGAATCTCTACCACGTACATAGTTCTTAAAGTGGTTTTCGGTATTGGCAGAGAGTATGACAATATCCGATCGCAGTCTCTTTAACAATCAAACGCTTGTTTTACACTGTGGTCGTTTATAAAACGGTTATACTTCATATCAAAATATCATATCCATTTCAAAACCATATCAATTCGATATCATTATTCACTTTAAATAATATTCATTTTCAAAATCTTAACACTTAAAATTATAACACTTTCGAGATCATAACATATTTTAAAATCATAACACATCTGTAATCGTTACAGTTCCAACTTAAACAGTGTATATACATTAAAAATATTATATATATAATAGTTAAAATTAAAATAGTTTATATTTAAAATAGGTTATAGATTTAAAATAATCTATTTATTAAAATATATTATATATTAGAATCATTTCTTCTAATTTTACGAATAAATTCGTATCAACCTTTGTTCCAAAATTCAGTTTAATAAATCTCAATTCAAATTATCACTTAAAACCATTTTTATTTATCGATTTCGAATACAAATTTAAACTACAAATTTTAAACCAGTTTTCGATTCAATAGGTTTCAAGGTTAAATATTCTACAATTTATAATAACTCAAAAAATTTCATTTATATTTCAATTTCAACATTAACTTATTCCAATCTGAAATATTCACCTAAACAATTTTAATGACATTTAAATAAAATCTTAAATTGCAAATTTAAATCAAAATTTAAATGTCCAATTTCAATCTTATATAAGTCTGAAAATATTGATTTATTCACCATAAATAATAAAAAAATCAAATTATCTGGTTATAAATTTTTATCTTAAAATCTCGAACAAATCAATTTCTATTTAAATACAATTCTTAAACATTTAGAATTACAAATCAATTTCAATTTATCTTTCCAACCTTGATTTATTAAAGTTATTACAAAATCTATTTTAAATATTAATATAAATCTTAAATAATTATTTTAAAACATATTCTATTAATTAAATTAAATTTTACCAAATTAAGTTATATTAAATATTATTAAATTACATCTTCTTATAATTTAATCTATTTTAAATCTTATTTTATATATTTTAAAATAATAAAGTTATAGGTAAAATCTTACAGTTTCAAA
The DNA here is from genome assembly GCA_030765085.1 of Allium cepa. Taxonomy (NCBI): domain Eukaryota; kingdom Viridiplantae; phylum Streptophyta; class Magnoliopsida; order Asparagales; family Amaryllidaceae; genus Allium; species Allium cepa. The sequence continues at coordinate 90,551,089 of CM060944.1, forward strand.
CTTAACTTATAATTTTAAAATTTCCAAAACATATAATTTTAAAATCTAAATTTTTACCCATATTAAAATCCTTATATTATATTTTAAAAAATCAATATTTATCAAACCTATATATTTCCTTTCAAAACTTTGGAAATTATTTTCAAAAATAGACCAACGATTTTCGTATAAGTTTTTCTATCATATGGTCAAGTGATACAAATGCCTATCATTGCAATCTGCTATTTAAATTTAGTATTTTACGGGTATATATAATTTCAACCCGCAATCTCAAAATTTTCAAAATCAATAAAAATCGCTTGTGTTTATCATTTCAACCCATAATGATTTTCCCCTAATCTACAAGATCATTCGGATATGTATCATTTCAACTATAAGGAATTCTAAACTAATAGGGTACTTGCGGAGTGAGAACAAGTATGATAATAATATAACATATCAACAATAGGCATATCATCAGTAAAAAATTTAAATATAATATATACAACAGGTTATGACGTCATATGTCGTTGGTGAACAATTGTAGATAATGACATATCATATTTAAAAACTAAATAACTAACAATTCACATTTAACATCATATTTAATCATCATTTCATGCGAATTGAATCTACGAAATATAAGAATGTTAATCGTGAGTAACCGCTCACCTTCCGAGGTTAGAGAAACAATAAGATGATACAGACATGCACACGAATATGGACACGAACTAGCGGGATTGCGACAAGTTAGGAATTGCTGCGACAAATTCGATATTGAGGAAGTCAAGATGGACCAGAGATCGATGAAACAAAATATATGTTATATATTGTGTGTGTGTGTGTATATATATATATATCAAAAATCAGTTTTTAAAACATATATATTCAAATCAATATTTAATTCGAACACATATAAAATAAATCTCTATATATATCTGAAAACCAAAATCATATATACATATACATATATGCTAATACACACACACACACACACACACACACACACACACACACATATATATATATATATAAACTTACATATTTATTATATTTTAAAATCAATATTTATTGTAAAAAATCAATATAAACTTGATTTGTTAAAATATATATTTGAACTCAACAGATCATATATACGTTTACATTTACATAAGCAACATATAAGTTACATATAACTTGTATAAACTTGTACCTTATATAAATTTATATTATAAACAACAGAACATTGTATATAACTAATATTTTATATAAAATAATTTTTTTTTTCACGCGAGAATCTAATTGACTAGAAACATATTGGATTAATCAAAAACGACTCCTACTCCTATATATAATATGAAGTAGAGGTTTGGCACACTATATTATATATAATACGAAAGTAACGCTTAAGCAATATTATATACTTAAAACACTACATGACAGCAGCACATGTTATATATATATAATAAGAAGTAGAAGATAACATATACAACCCAAAGTGGAAGGTCGAGGTTTTAGTGTTGGACGGTGTGCAACAGTGCTCGGCCTCGTCGCAAGCTCGGAGATGGGAGTTTGCAGCACAAGGCAGTTATGGGATGGTGATCGGTTAGAGATATGGGAGGAATGCTGTAGTGGGTAACAAGGCGAAGATGGTCGGAGAGGTCGGTGAAAGAAGATGGCGGGGAGACAGGGCTGCAAACGGCTGGTAGGAAATGGAGTAGCGATCAGTGTGGTTGGGCTTGTCGAGTGAAGGGGCGGATGTAGGCCGAGCTTGGGGTCTACCACTGCATGCTCAGGATCAATGGGTGGCAAGCCGAGGAGGAGTTGTGGGGAAGGACTGTTGCATGGAAGGGAAAGGAGGGGGTTGGTGGTCTGTGGCGAGGCTAAGGCAGAGAAAGGTTGATTGGAGGTCAGACGCGGTGAGGAGCGACGGAGCACGACGTGGTGATGGGTTCGGTGTTGTTTGTGCTGGCCGGTTCCGGAGAATGCGTGGAGATGAGGCAAAAGGTTTGGAGGATTGTGCTAAGGTGGTAGGCTGTCGGTTGAAGACGGAGGGAGATGTAGCGTTTTAGGAGAGGCGTGGGTTGTGGGTGTAAGGTGGACGCGGGTCAGAAGGTGGAAGAGAGGTGGTAAGTGGCTGAGGCGAGTTGGTTCAGAGTGGGAACAACGCTGGTTTGAGCAATGTTGGATACGATCAGGATTAATTGCAGATATATAAGCTTTTTTATTTTATTTTATATTTTTTTCTTTAGAGATAACAGAGAACATGAGAGAGAAAGCGGGAGAGAGGTAAATGAACCAACCAGAGAGGTAAATGAACCAACGAACCAACCAGAGAGGTAAATGAACCAACCAGAGAGGTAAATGAACCAGAAAATATAGATGAGAAGGTGGAATATCAAAAGTCAATACGTTTGCATTCACGAATATTAAAAGCAAATGGCTGTTCGTTTTCAGCCATGTGAAAAATGATTGGAGACAGAATATTATAGAGAGTCAAAATAGTACTGATACGGTTAACCGTTTCACAGTTTTCGCTGCGTACCAGATAGCAAAACACACAAATGAATATATTACGGAGATCAGCACAACGAGATGAACAGAATTTTACATAGATATGCGCGATACGACCTACCTATCAAAACTCGATATCCGGTGCCGAAAATGCTGTTAAAATGTTGAAAATAAGATAAACGGGGCTATATCAGTGGAAATTTGGTAAAACGAAATATGACGTTTCACTCTGAAAATGATTTTCATTTTTATTATATAAAAATATTCAGATTTCGAAAATATTTAATTTCCAGCAAATTTAACTGAGTTTAAATTAAGATTGAAAATTTCATAACAAAACTAACATTCATATTTTCTGATAAAAATCTGCCATTTCCTATGTTAAATAAACGCATACCAAATATCAAATTTTCATTTCAAAATTTTATTATTTTATTTTCATCAAAATTTTAATTAATTACGTTAATAAAACCGTTAAAATTAATGAATCGTGACATTAGCTGGATCCTTATTTTTATGGCTATTCAATATAAGAATAAGATATTTTTATTCTCCATAATCACTTCTTCCAAGACGAACTCCTCACTAGTACTTATCTAGTAAACATTGCACGAAAATTTTTCAATAACTTAACACTTCATATTAAAGCTGATCCTTTTCAGGGTATCAACTACTATCCTTAATCCTTAACCTTAACCCCGACTATTTACTACTCCCTACATAGGGAAGAGATGGGCATCACACAGCCACTTATTACCTTCAATTCCTAAAGTAGATCCTTCTACTATATCTTACCCCTCACCGACGTCTCACATTAGTCCGACTATTCATAGGTATTGATAGCCCGATTAACCCTACGGAATTGGGGACTAACCTCGCATCATCCCTAGGTACTTATTATAGATGATGTGTCACATCAGCCTTAAAGTCACATTGTTGGTACTCAAATTAGCTGGGTAAACTTCCGTGTGCTCTTGACTGACCTCGCTTCACTATAACTTGATCATAATTTATAACACTCTCTTAACATATTGTAAAGACCCGTAAATCCGTACTCCTTGAATAGACACTAATCTCCATTGATTAATTCAAGATGAACAAAAATACGAACCCTTAGGGGTTTAAGAAAAATTTAGGAAAAGAAAAAGAAGAAGAGAGAAAGATAGAAAATAGGGAGGAGAGAAAACAGAAGATAGAAAATTTTAAAATAGAAGGAAAAGAGAATAGAAAATAGAACGGAACAGAAAACAACAGAACAACATCAGAATCTCACAATTCGCAACGGAACAACATATAATAATAAATGAATAATCTTTAAACAAAGAACTATATCAGTTATTACATTTTATACATTACATCAAATCATATCATCAGAGTGTACAACAACATACAACAAACAGTGCAGCGGAAAAAGAAATACTATATAAACTAGTAATACGCCATGCCATCCATCTTGCCTCCAGCAACTCCAGAATATCCTGATAAACCTTAACTTTTGACTGCCCATGTGAAAATTGGTGGGCACCCAGAGTTTAGGAAGGAAAACAATAAACTCCAAGTCAGTCATGTGACTGGTGTGAGAACTCAAAACAGTTTATTTATCTTTAAAATCAAAATAGAGGAATATTTTTAAATTCAATTCGCAATGCTTTTAAAAATGAGACTACCATAAGACCTCCTGCCACACACACAATGCAAACGCAGACTTGGAGAAGATTTCTCCTTATGATAGTCAAACATGCTTGATACGCATTTAAAAAGAACATTTGATATTATTACTAGTGCATAGTGTAGAAAATTCATTTCGAAAGTAGAATATAAATCTTAGCCAGCATAGGTACCATTATATTATGCCTACTAATAGCTACCATATTAAATGGTAGGTTCTACAACTAAAACCGTACAAGTCACGTATTGTTTCTTTGGATTTCCAACAAATGGTCAGGCCAAGGAACTTCCCATTGCCACATGAGAATGCCTCTGGAAAGACATCCCCGAGAACCAAACCGGAACTCTACCAACACAAGGCCGGGTTACCCCTAACTGGGTAACTACTGACATGAGCACGCCATTCCCCGATCGTAAACGACCTTTCTCACGGGATCCCGAAAACCAATAACCACAAAGTAATAAATTCGTAGTAACCACATAGGTTAAATATCTGGGCTCCATACCATGATACCACCTCTATCCAGAAGGAAATGTACATACCCTAAAGGGTGCTACCCCTCATAACCTTGCTGCATCTTTCCTGTTTTGACCATTTCCGGGGTGTGAGGCTCGACGAAGTCACGTCCACAAAAACATACTTTATACAAAAGCCATGCTTTGGGTCAACAAATGATCAACACAATGATCACTAAGATAGACGATCAAATAAATGATCCTATCACAATAATCAACACAATGATCATTTACAGCAACACTCAGCATGTCACATTACCAAATTGGGGATATATCGCTGATAACTTCAACTATATAACCTCTGAGCTCGTACGTCTCAAAGAAGGGTGTTAAGCTAAAAGAATGAATTCTTCGCCACCAACAGAAATATATTTGCATGAAATCGGCTTTATATCTCAACTTGTAATGTCAGACACACAATCCATACAAGTCTGTTCCGGGCTCGAACAAAACCGAAGGCACTTACAAAGAAGTCCTTGCAATCCGGATATTCACAATCCTGATCGGATTTCCCATCACTTAGGGAGTCTCTATACCGCTGCAACTCAGTGCAGAGACAATCGACAGGTCATCCTATCGCTCTCGCAAATACCGGGTCTTCAACACCGATCTTCAATGCAATTCACAACGACGTATCACATATTCGGAATGGGTTATACGACCCCATGGTCCTTTCCCGGTTAACCCGAATAGTGAGCGCTTATTCAAAAATAAGTGTAGCATTCACATTCAAACAAATCACATCAATTACCCATTCAAAGGGAAATATTGATAGTCGGTTATTGAACTATCAATGAATATGCACACATCACCAGTTTCCAAATAATTTTCCAAATTATTTATTTTCCAAAATATCTTTACAAGATATATAATTTCACACTTCAAAAATAAATCAATATTTATTTTTAAACAAGTTCTACTTCCTTTTATAAATTCCTTAGTGAATTTATAATCCAAAATATCTATGAATATTCGATTCCCATTATTCATTTCAAATATTTCTTTTCAATTTATCTTCAAAAAGATAAATACTCAAAATATTCACTTATATTGGAAAACACTTCCATACTTATACATTCATAAGTAATTCACAAATTTTATTTATTTTCAACACTTAGAAAATATTCAATATACTTAAATCGAAATTAAGTATATATTTCATTCTTTAAGGAAATCATTCTCTTAAACATATTTATTTGGGCCAAAACGAATGTTACGTAAAACATCGTTACGACGTCCCAAAATCACTAGTATAGGGATTCGAAATTAAAATAGATATATAAATCCCAATACTATACAAAACATTTCCTTTCGGAAATCATTTACTATAACAACAGTGTTATAGTCCATCATCTCCTTTTATTTCTCGAAAACGTCTATTTCAACAATAAATGTTGAAATCTATGGTTTCGAATCTCAACACAATTAAAACTTCGTTAGATCGTTTTAATTCTATTTCAAATATCACATTCAAAACAATTTCTTTAACATCTTATTCACTATTCAAAAACGTGAATATACTACGTTAATACATTTCATCCTTTTATACATTTTAATTCAAAGGATTATTCACTATTCAAAAACGTGAATATAACTCCACTTATAGGTTTCAACAAATTTTCTTGTCAAAATAAGTCATTTGCGAATTTATAAAACAACGTTTATAAATTCCATTCTATTTATTTATAAAAACTTCCTTTTTATAAATTCTTTTATTAACCTATTCCAGTTTATAACTCAATTATAAACTAAAAGTTCATATTATAGGTTAAATGCTTATAAAACGATCATTTTACAAAATCGTTCTTTTAAAGACTTTCTAATTTATAAATCTTATAACTTATAAGATCTATTTATTTAACCAATCTATTCTTCAAATAATTTCACCAAATTTATAAATCTTACTATTTATAAATTTCTTTTACAACTTCACAGTTTATAATTCCATAAATTTCATTCATTTATGAAATTCATTTCCACTTCATTCAAACACTTATAAAAACTCGTTTTATAATGTCAACATTTCAATTTATAAATATCCATTTATAAATCTCTTAATATAAATCAAATTATATTATTATTCTAAAACGTCTTCAAATTCCTTTATTATTTCACCATCTTGATTCATAAAATAATTAAATTTTATAAATCCTATATTTAAACTTTTCACAATAAATTCTAAAATCCCGATTAAACTATTTTATAAAATCATTAGCATCATATTCTCAAAAATCAGTTTTTAACTATATTTCTCAAAAATATTAATTTTTATAACATTAAAAATTATAACGTTTATTTATTTAAAACGGATCAATTCCAAAAATTATTTTATATTTTCAAAAATCACTTTAAAATCATTTTAAAATTCCAAATTTGGTCCAATGATGCTACACACCAAATAGTCAATCACGACAACAACGATATCATATATCGATATGATAATCCATCAAATATCAAAATATCTGAAATCAAATAAAAACTGTTGAGGAATCCAGTTGGATTCCTCCAACCTGTTTTCCTGCATCCACAAACATTAGCACAATACCAATTTCGCTCCAGTACGAAATTATCGCGGTATATGTTCTTATTAAATATTATCCGCTTAATAGACGGCGCAATAGGGTCTCATCCGCTAAACAAATAAATGCGGGAAATCAATAACTCCAATATATACATATGCCAATATATATATATTGTTATTATATATAATACAAATTTCACTGTTTATGAAATATTCGCGGTATATGTTTTTAATAAATAACATCCGCTTACTAACGGCGTATAATGTCTATTTTAACAATCAATATATATCAATCAACATTCAAACATGCATTCAAATATTTTAAATCTAACTATTTAAAATAAAATCGAAACTGATTCGATTGAGTGAGAAGTTCTCACCTTGATTTTAATTTCCATTTTAGCGATTTATTTCGAATAAAATTAAACGGACGTTTAATTTTACCCAAAATTCTCACTAACTCCAAACGACTCCAAACCAACTCCATCGCGTAGTGCTCGTCCATACGATTCCAACGCAACTGGTTTCGCGCGTTTTCGACCTCGTATGAAAAAGTTATGAATTTTTGAAGTTTACACGATTTATACTTTATAAATTTACAACTTTTAAATAAATTTTAAACCTAAATTCAATCTGAGCCATTGCTTTCCATCCCACAGATCATGGCCGTGTATTTTTGCTTCTTCCCCAAACTCCCTTTGCACGCAACATGTACAGGAAGGCCGAACCCATCTCTTGATCCTAGGGTTAAATATTACAACTCCATCTCTCAACGATACTCGATCAAACTACCACCATCGCGAAGCCCTCGAACCCCCCTATACTCGGCCTGAACCTTAGAGAGCTCGGCCCCCTCTCTTGCATAGAAACGCATGCGCAAGTCATGGAGGACGCGGCCATTTTGTCACCTCTACGCGACGCCAAACCTTATCATATCCGTATGGATTGAAAGATCTCGTCGTGCTCTTCCATTCTCTAGTTGAAACCTAAGGCTAATTCTTTGTAGATTGAGAGAGATTGAGGGGAAAAGGAGATTAATTTCTGGCCATTCACTTGTTAGGGCCGGCTGCAGTTCAAAACTAGGGTTAGGTTTAGAATCTTTTAATTTTCTTGAGTGAAGGGTCTATTTATAGAATTTTAAACGACACTATTCATCCCGGAAATTCCGAACTCCGATTTACGCGCCGAAACTGACGTTTCTAGGGTTTATCCCACGTTCCGGACACAATGGAACAGGTTTCGAAAGCTAGTTCGGACATATGTGCGAGTTATGGCTATAAACGCTCAATTTAAATTAAACCGATTTAAATCGATTTCTATGCGTTTTAATTTGTACCGGACAAACGGTAAATCCAATTGACTTGAAATTTGAAACCTTACAATAATATCACATTACGGATCCGATGAAACTAGTTTCGTCGAAATCCGAGACTTTTTGAAAAATGGCTATTTTCACTCGTCAAATTAAAATTAAAAATAAATCGATGCGTTTCGAGCTGCCACGATCAAACGATAGCTCCAATTGACACGAAAATTGAAATCCGGTAATAACTAACTATTACGGATCCAATGGAACTGGTTTCGTTCAATTCTGAGACTGTTCAAAAATTGACTATTTTCACTAGTCGATTTTAATATTAAAATATTCAATTTTCACAAATTAACTTTTAATTCGATTTTAAAAGTTCTAAAATATCATTCAAACTTTCATATGATAAAATAAAATTTTACAAATCATTTTCAATCATATTTAACTCAATTTTCAATTATTTCCATAATTTAACATATTAAATTATCGATTTAATTATTCAATTAAATCCAATAATTCAAATAAAAATTTATTTGACTTATAAATTCACTTATTAATATTTAAAATTAATTAAATATTCAATTTTAAATTATTAAAAATCCTGGGTCGTTACAATCTTCCCCCCCTTAAAAGAATTTCGTCCTCGAAATTAACAAGTAAGAAAAATTACAGAATCTATTAATTTTCCATAATTCATAGTTAAACTTCTTACAATACTTACTAAGTTTTCAAATCGTACTTAGTTATCTTTTCAAAAATAACTACTATTGTTTAACTTTCAATTCCAAAATCAAAGTTAAAGTTTTCAAAATTTTCCAATTTTTCTCAAATTTTTTCTAACGCCTTAAATTTTCGGAAAAATTCGCCATAGTCTCCTTTGCGCGGCTCGATCCGAAAAAAAAAATGACAGTATATATATCACAAATATACATCTCATCAAGTAATGAGGCATCCCGAAGGGAAAAAAGTGTAAAAGTACGATATTTAATCCGAGATATGTACCTTATATTTTATTAGCAAGCATATACGGCTAATATAGCGCAAAAGCGAGCTCCAAATGCGAAGCAAACGCGATCCGCACCTACTAATTACTCAACAAACAACATGAGAATCATGCATATAGATAATAGTATCGATATACAACATATAGCAACATAATAACTATATATGTCAACATAGCAACTGCAATAAAGCAATTATATTCAACCATCAACCAACTATCATCCAACAATTCATAACCAATAAATATTCATTTATATTCTCATTAATATTCAATGAATTGGATTTTTTATTTAAATCACATTTGATTCATTAACAGTGGATGTTCTTACTAACATTCATTCTCAATTAGTTTATATTTACTAATTCATATTCAAGTTGGTTCACTTCCAATTCAAATTCAATTCTATTTAAGTTTCACTTAACTTCCAATTGAATTTCAATTACTTTAGCTTTCAATTTCATTAACTCTTAACGAATTATATACAATCATCTAACAATCATATAACAACCAATGTATATATAATTACAACCAAATTTCCTTTACTTATCAATTGGTTTAATTTAATTGATTTTCATTCAACTATTCAACTTTCAATAACTTTAGATTTTAAATGAATCAACACTTACATTCATTATTCCATATCAATTTAATTCACATTCAATTGATTAACATTTAATCCATTAACTCAATTCAATTACTAAAGTTGAATTTCATTTCTCTTTGAATTCACTTTTATTTACAACTCACATTCATAAATATATTCATATAGTTTCACTTCTCATATATAAGTTTATTTCACAATTGCAAATTACTTTAATTATAATTCAATTCTTATAATTCATTTGCTTATACAATTCCTTTATTTAGATTATTCAAACAACCTAACAATCAGCTTATATACACTTTAATAATTCTGAAAAATTATTCCTTTATATATAAATATACTCAAGGTAAAATTATTTCATTTACCCAATTTAAAACAATATTATGTCGAATTGTTCTATTCAAGTGTTTATAGATCCCTATCAACAACGTTAATTACTCGTATTAATCAGAATCTATATACCACTCAACAAACCAATCATCACAATATAAAACAATTTTATATTCACTAACAAATACGCTCTCATAGCTATTATTACACTCAAACTCATTCTAGAGTACTACTGACTCTATCTCTAATGAATTATACCCAACAGAACCATGGTTGTCGCTTAACCATAAGCTCTGATACCAAATGTAAAGACCCGTAAATCCATACTCCTTGAATAGACACTAATCTCCATTGATTAATTCAAGATGAACGAAAATACGAACCCTTAGGGGTTTAAGAAAAATTTAGGAAAAGAAAAAGAAGAAGAGAGAAAGATAGAAAATAGGGAGGAGAGAAAACAGAAGATAGAAAATTTTAAAATAGAAGGAAAAGAGAATAGAAAATAGAACGGAACAGAAAACAATAGAACAACATCAGAATCTCACAATTCGCAGCGGAACAACATATAATAATAAATGAATAATCTTTAAACAAAGAACTATATCAGTTATTACATTTTATACATTACATCAAATCATATCATCAGAGTGTACAACAACATACAACAAACAGTGCAGCGGAAAAAGAAATACTATATAAACTAGTAATACGCCATGCCATCCATCTTGCCTCCAGCAACTCCAGAATATCCTGATAAACCTTAACTTTTGACTGCCCGTGTGAAAATTGGTGGGCACCCAGAGTTTAGGAAGGAAAACAATAAACTCCAAGTCAGTCATGTGACTGGTGTGAGAACTCAAAACAGTTTATTTATCTTTAAAATCAAAATAGAGGAATATTTTTAAATTCAATTCGCAATGCTTTTAAAAATGAGACTACCATAAGACCTCCTGCCACACACACAATGCAAACGCAGACTTGGAGAAGATTTCTCCTTATGATAGTCAAACATGCTTGATATGCATTTAAAAAGAACATTTGATATTATTACTAGTGCATAGTGTAGAAAATTCATTTCGAAAGTAGAATATAAATCTTAGCCAGCATAGGTACCATTATATTATGCCTACTAATAGCTACCATATTAAATGGTAGGTTCTACAACTAAAACCGTACAAGTCACGTATTGTTTCTTTGGATTTCCAACAAATGGTCAGGCCAAGGAACTTCCCATTGCCACATGAGAATGCCTCTGGAAAGACATCCCCGAGAACCAAACCGGAACTCTACCAACACAAGGCCGGGTTACCCCTAACTGGGTAACTACTGACATGAGCACGCCATTCCCCGATCGTAAACGACCTTTCTCACGGGATCCCGAAAACCAATAACCACAAAGTAATAAATTCGTAGTAACCACATAGGTTAAATATCTGGGCTCCATACCATGATACCACCTCTATCCAGAAGGAAATGTACATACCCTAAAGGGTGCTACCCCTCATAACCTTGCTGCATCTTTCCTGTTTTGACCATTTCCGGGGTGTGAGGCTCGACGAAGTCACGTCCACAAAAACATACTTTATACAAAAGCCATGCTTTGGGTCAACAAATGATCAACACAATGATCACTAAGATAGACGATCAAATAAATGATCCTATCACAATAATCAACACAATGATCATTTACAGCAACACTCAGCATGTCACATTACCAAATTGGGGATATATCGCTGATAACTTCAACTATATAACCTCTGAGCTCGTACGTCTCAGAGAAGGGTGTTAAGCTAAAAGAATGAATTCTTCGCCACCAACAGAAATATATTTGCATGAAATCGGCTTTATATCTCAACTTGTAATGTCAGACACACAATCCATACAAGTCTGTTCCGGGCTCGAACAAAACCGAAGGCACTTACAAAGAAGTCCTTGCAATCCGGATATTCACAATCCTGATCGGATTTCCCATCACTTAGGGAGTCTCTATACCGCTGCAACTCAGTGCAGAGACAATCGACAGGTCATCCTATCGCTCTCGCAAATACCGGGTCTTCAACACCGATCTTCAATGCAATTCACAACGACGTATCACATATTCGGAATGGGTTATACGACCCCATGGTCCTTTCCCGGTTAACCCGAATAGTGAGCGCTTATTCAAAAATAAGTGTAGCATTCACATTCAAACAAATCACATCAATTACCCATTCAAAGGGAAATATTGATAGTCGGTTATTGAACTATCAATGAATATGCACACATCACCAGTTTCCAAATAATTTTCCAAATTATTTATTTTCCAAAATATCTTTACAAGATATATAATTTCACACTTCAAAAATAAATCAATATTTATTTTTAAACAAGTTCTACTTCCTTTTATAAATTCCTTAGTGAATTTATAATCCAAAATATCTATGAATATTCGATTCCCATTATTCATTTCAAATATTTCTTTTCAATTTATCTTCAAAAAGATAAATTCTCAAAATATTCACTTATATTGGAAAACACTTCCATACTTATACATTCATAAGTAATTCACAAATTTTATTTATTTTCAACACTTAGAAAATATTTAATATACTTAAATCGAAATTAAGTATATATTTCATTCTTTAAGGAAATCATTCTCTTAAACATATTTATTTGGGCCAAAACGAATGTTACGTAAAACATCGTTACGACGTCCCAAAATCACTAGTATAGGGATTCGAAATTAAAATAGATATATAAATCCCAATACTATACAAAACATTTCCTTTCGGAAATCATTTACTATAACAACAGTGTTATAGTCCATCATCTCCTTTTATTTCTCGAAAACGTCTATTTCAACAATAAATGTTGAAATCTATGGTTTCGAATCTCAACACAATTAAAACTTCGTTAGATCGTTTTAATTCTATTTCAAATATCACATTCAAAACAATTTCTTTAACATCTTATTCACTATTCAAAAACGTGAATATACTACGTTAATACATTTCATCCTTTTATACATTTTAATTCAAAGGATTATTCACTATTCAAAAACGTGAATATAACTCCACTTATAGGTTTCAACAAATTTTCTTGTCAAAATAAGTCATTTGCGAATTTATAAAACAACGTTTATAAATTCCATTCTATTTATTTATAAAAACTTCCTTTTTATAAATTCTTTTATTAACCTATTCCAGTTTATAACTCAATTATAAACTAAAAGTTCATATTATAAGTTAAATGCTTATAAAACGATCATTTTACAAAATCGTTCTTTTAAAGACTTTCTAATTTATAAATCTTATAACTTATAAGATCCATTTATTTAACCAATCTATTCTTCAAATAATTTCACCAAATTTATAAATCTTACTATTTATAAATTTCTTTTACAACTTCACAGTTTATAATTCCATAAATTTCATTCATTTATGAAATTCATTTCCACTTCATTCAAACACTTATAAAAACTCGTTTTATAATGTCAACATTTCAATTTATAAATATCCATTTATAAATCTCTTAATATAAATCAAATTATATTATTATTCTAAAACGTCTTCAAATTCCTTTATTATTTCACCATCTTGATTCATAAAATAATTAAATTTTATAAATCCTATATTTAAACTTTTCACAATAAATTCTAAAATCCCGATTAAACTATTTTATAAAATCATTAGCATCATATTCTCAAAAATCAGTTTTTAACTATATTTCTCAAAAATATTAATTTTTATAACATTAAAAATTATAACGTTTATTTATTTAAAACGGATCAATTCCAAAAATTATTTTATATTTTCAAAAATCACTTTAAAATCATTTTAAAATTCCAAATTTGGTCCAATGATGCTACACACCAAATAGTCAATCACGACAACAACGATATCATATATCGATATGATAATCCATCAAATATCAAAATATCTGAAATCAAATAAAAACTGTTGAGGAATCCAGTTGGATTCCTCCAACCTGTTTTCCTGCATCCACAAACATTAGCACAATACCAATTTCGCTCCAGTACGAAATTATCGCGGTATATGTTCTTATTAAATATTATCCGCTTAATAGACGGCGCAATAGGGTCTCATCCGCTAAACAAATAAATGCGGGAAATCAATAACTCCAATATATACATATGCCAATATATATATATTGTTATTATATATAATACAAATTTCACTGTTTATGAAATATTCGCGGTATATGTTTTTAATAAATAACATCCGCTTACTAACGGCGTATAATGTCTATTTTAACAATCAATATATATCAATCAACATTCAAACATGCATTCAAATATTTTAAATCTAACTATTTAAAATAAAATCGAAACTGATTCGATTGAGTGAGAAGTTCTCACCTTGATTTTAATTTCCGTTTTAGCGATTTATTTCGAATAAAATTAAACGGACGTTTAATTTTACCCAAAATTCTCACTAACTCCAAACGACTCCAAACCAACTCCATCGCGTAGTGCTCGTCCATACGATTCCAACGCAACTGGTTTCGCGCGTTTTCGACCTCGTATGAAAAAGTTATGAATTTTTGAAGTTTACACGATTTATACTTTATAAATTTACAACTTTTAAATAAATTTTAAACCTAAATTCAATCTGAGCCATTGCTTTCCATCCCACAGATCATGGCCGTGTATTTTTGCTTCTTCCCCAAACTCCCTTTGCACGCAACATGTACAGGAAGGCCGAACCCATCTCTTGATCCTAGGGTTAAATATTACAACTCCATCTCTCAACGATACTCGATCAAACTACCACCATCGCGAAGCCCTCGAACCCCCCTATACTCGGCCTGAACCTTAGAGAGCTCGGCCCCCTCTCTTGCATAGAAACGCGTGCGCAAGTCATGGAGGACGCGGCCATTTTGTCACCTCTACGCGACGCCAAACCTTATCATATCCGTATGGATTGAAAGATCTCGTCGTGCTCTTCCATTCTCTAGTTGAAACCTAAGGCTAATTCTTTGTAGATTGAGAGAGATTGAGGGGAAAATGAGATTAATTTCTGGCCATTCACTTGTTAGGGCCGGCTGCAGTTCAAAACTAGGGTTAGGTTTAGAATCTTTTAATTTTCTTGAGTGAAGGGTCTATTTATAGAATTTTGAACGACACTATTCATCCCGGAAATTCCGAACTCCGATTTACGCGCCGAAACTGACGTTCCTAGGGTTTATCCCGCGTTCCGGACACAATGGAACAGGTTTCGAAAGCTAGTTCGGACATATGTGCGAGTTATGGCTATAAACGCTCAATTTAAATTAAACCGATTTAAATCGATTTCTAGGCGTTTTAATTTGTACCGGACAAACGGTAAATCCAATTGACTTGAAATTTGAAACCTTACAATAATATCACATTACGGATCCGATGAAACTGGTTTCGTCGAAATCCGAGACTTTTTGAAAAATGGCTATTTTCACTCGTCAAATTAAAATTAAAAATAAATCGATGCGTTTCGAGCTGCCACGATCAAACGATAGCTCCAATTGACACGAAAATTGAAATCCGGTAATAACTAACTATTACGGATCCAATGGAACTGGTTTCGTTCAATTCTGAGACTGTTCAAAAATTGACTATTTTCACTAGTCGATTTTAATATTAAAATATTCAATTTTCACAAATTAACTTTTAATTCGATTTTAAAAGTTCTAAAATATCATTCTAACTTTCATATGATAAAATAAAATTTTACAAATCATTTTCAATCATATTTAACTCAATTTTCAATTATTTCCATAATTTAACATATTAAATTATCGATTTAATTATTCAATTAAATCCAATAATTCAAATAAAAATTTATTTGACTTATAAATTCACTTATTAATATTTAAAATTAATTAAATATTCAATTTTAAATTATTAAAAATCCTGGGTCGTTACAATCTTCCCCCCCCTTAAAAGATTTTCGTCCTCGAAATTAACAAGTAAGAAAAATTACAGAATCTATTAATTTTCCATAATTCATAGTTAAACTTCTTACAATACTTACTAAGTTTTCAAATCGTACTTAGTTATCTTTTCAAAAATAACTACTATTGTTTAACTTTCAATTCCAAAATCAAAGTTAAAGTTTTCAAAATTTTCCAATTTTTCTCAAATTTTTTCTAACGCCTTAAATTTTCGGAAAAATTCGCCATAGTCTCCTTTGCGCGGCTCGATCCCAAAAAAAAAATGACAGTATATATATCACAAATATACATCTCATCAAGTAATGAGGCATCCCGAAGGGAAAAAAGTGTAAAAGTACGATATTTAATCCGAGATATGTACCTTATATTTTATTAGCAAGCATATACGGCTAATATAGCGCAAAAGCGAGCTCCAAATGCGAAGTAAACGCGATCCGCACCTACTAATTACTCAACAAACAACATGAGAATCATGCATATAGATAATAGTATCGATATACAACATATAGCAACATAATAACTATATATGTCAACATAGCAACTGCAATAAAGCAATTATATTCAACCATCAACCAACTATCATCCAACAATTCATAACCAATAAATATTCATTTATATTCTCATTAATATTCAATGAATTGGGTTTTTTATTTAAATCACATTTGATTCATTAACAGTGGATGTTCTTACTAACATTCATTCTCAATTAGTTTATATTTACTAATTCATATTCAAGTTGGTTCACTTCCAATTCAAATTCAATTCTATTTAAGTTTCACTTAACTTCCAATTGAATTTCAATTACTTTAGCTTTCAATTTCATTAACTCTTAACGAATTATATACAATCATCTAACAATCATATAACAACCAATGTATATATAATTACAACCAAATTTCCTTTACTTATCAATTGGTTTAATTTAATTGATTTTCATTCAACTATTCAACTTTCAATAACTTTAGATTTTAAATGAATCAACACTTACATTCATTATTCCATATCAATTTAATTCACATTCAATTGATTAACATTTAATCCATTAACTCAATTCAATTACTAAAGTTGAATTTCATTTCTCTTTGAATTCACTTTTATTTACAGCTCATATTCATAAATATATTCATATAGTTTCACTTCTCATATATAAGTTTATTTCACAATTGCAAATTACTTTAATTATAATTCAATTCTTATAATTCATTTGCTTATACAATTCCTTTATTTAGATTATTCAAACAACCTAACAATCAGCTTATATACACTTTAATAATTCTGAAAAATTATTCCTTTATATATAAATATACTCAAGGTAAAATTATTTCATTTACCCAATTTAAAACAATATTACGTCGAATTGTTCTATTCAAGTGTTTATAGATCCCTATCAACAACGTTAATTACTCGTATTAACCAGAATCTATATACCACTCAACAAACCAATCATCACAATATAAAACAATTTTATATTCACTAACAAATACGCTCTCATAGCTATTATTACACTCAAACTCATTCTAGAGTACTACTGACTCTATCTCTAATGAATTATACCCAACAGAACCATGGTTGTCGCTTAACCATAAGCTCTGATACCAAATGTAAAGACCCGTAAATCCGTACTCCTTGAATAGACACTAATCTCCATTGATTAATTCAAGATGAACGAAAATACGAACCCTTAGGGGTTTAAGAAAAATTTAGGAAAAGAAAAAGAAGAAGAGAGAAAGATAGAAAATAGGGAGGAGAGAAAACAGAAGATAGAAAATTTTAAAATAGAAGGAAAAGAGAATAGAAAATAGAACGGAACAGAAAACAACAGAACAACATCAGAATCTCACAATTCGCAGCGGAACAACATATAATAATAAATGAATAATCTTTAAACAAAGAACTATATCAGTTATTACATTTTATACATTACATCAAATCATATCATCAGAGTGTACAACAACATACAACAAACAGTGCAGCGGAAAAAGAAATACTATATAAACTAGTAATACGCCATGCCATCCATCTTGCCTCCAGCAACTCCAGAATATCCTGATAAACCTTAACTTTTGACTGCCCGTGTGAAAATTGGTGGGCACCCAGAGTTTAGGAAGGAAAACAATAAACTCCAAGTCAGTCATGTGACTGGTGTGAGAACTCAAAACAGTTTATTTATCTTTAAAATCAAAATAGAGGAATATTTTTAAATTCAATTCGCAATGCTTTTAAAAATGAGACTACCATAAGACCTCCTGCCACACACACAATGCAAAAGCAGACTTGGAGAAGATTTCTCCTTATGATAGTCAAACATGCTTGATACGCATTTAAAAAGAACATTTGATATTATTACTAGTGCATAGTGTAGAAAATTCATTTCGAAAGTAGAATATAAATCTTAGCCAGCATAGGTACCATTATATTATGCCTACTAATAGCTACTATATTAAATGGTAGGTTCTACAACTAAAACCGTACAAGTCACGTATTGTTTCTTTGGATTTCCAACAAATGGTCAGGCCAAGGAACTTCCCATTGCCACATGAGAATGCCTCTGGAAAGACATCCCCGAGAACCAAACCGGAACTCTACCAACACAAGGCCGGGTTACCCCTAACTGGGTAACTACTGACATGAGCACGCCATTCCCCGATCGTAAACGACCTTTCTCACGGGATCCCGAAAACCAATAACCACAAAGTAATAAATTCGTAGTAACCACATAGGTTAAATATCTAGGCTCCATACCATGATACCACCTCTATCCAGAAGGAAATGTACATACCCTAAAGGGTGCTACCCCTCATAACCTTGCTGCATCTTTCCTGTTTTGACCATTTCCGGGGTGTGAGGCTCGACGAAGTCACGTCCACAAAAACATACTTTATACAAAAGCCATGCTTTGGGTCAACAAATGATCAACACAATGATCACTAAGATAGACGATCAAATAAATGATCCTATCACAATAATCAACACAATGATCATTTACAGCAACACTCAGCATGTCACATTACCAAATTGGGGATATATCGCTGATAACTTCAACTATATAACCTCTGAGCTCGTACGTCTCAGAGAAGGGTGTTAAGCTAAAAGAATGAATTCTTCGCCACCAACAGAAATATATTTGAATGAAATCGGCTTTATATCTCAACTTGTAATGTCAGACACACAATCCATACAAGTCTGTTCCGGGCTCGAACAAAACCGAAGGCACTTACAAAGAAGTCCTTGCAATCCGGATATTCACAATCCTGATCGGATTTCCCATAACTTAGGGAGTCTCTATACCGCTGCAACTCAGTGCAGAGACAATCGACAGGTCATCCTATCGCTCTCGCAAATACCGGGTCTTCAACACCGATCTTCAATGCAATTCACAACGACGTATCACATATTTGGAATGGGTTATACGACCCCATGGTCCTTTCCCGGTTAACCCGAATAGTGAGCGCTTATTCAAAAATAAGTGTAGCATTCACATTCAAACAAATCACATCAATTACCCATTTAAAGGGAAATATTGATAGTCGGTTATTGAACTATCAATGAATATGCACACATCACCAGTTTCCAAATAATTTTCCAAATTATTTATTTTCCAAAATATCTTTACAAGATATATAATTTCACACTTCAAAAATAAATCAATATTTATTTTTAAACAAGTTCTACTTCCTTTTATAAATTCCTTAGTGAATTTATAATCCAAAATATCTATGAATATTCGATTCCCATTATTCATTTCAAATATTTCTTTTCAATTTATCTTCAAAAAGATAAATTCTCAAAATATTCACTTATATTGGAAAACACTTCCATACTTATACATTCATAAGTAATTCACAAATTTTATTTATTTTCAACACTTAGAAAATATTCAATATACTTAAATCGAAATTAAGTATATATTTCATTCTTTAAGGAAATCATTCTCTTAAACATATTTATTTGGGGCAAAACGAATGTTACGTAAAACATCGTTACGACGTCCCAAAATCACTAGTATAGGGATTCGAAATTAAAATAGATATATAAATCCCAATACTATACAAAACATTTCCTTTCGGAAATCATTTACTATAACAACAGTGTTATAGTCCATCATCTCCTTTTATTTCTCGAAAACGTCTATTTCAACAATAAATATTGAAATCTATGGTTTCGAATCTCAACACAATTAAAACTTCGTTAGATCGTTTTAATTCTATTTCAAATATCACATTCAAAACAATTTCTTTAACATCTTATTCACTATTCAAAAACGTGAATATACTACGTTAATACATTTCATCCTTTTATACATTTTAATTCAAAGGATTATTCACTATTCAAAAACGTGAATATAACTCCACTTATAGGTTTCAACAAATTTTCTTGTCAAAATAAGTCATTTGCGAATTTATAAAACAACGTTTATAAATTCCATTCTATTTATTTATAAAAACTTCCTTTTTATAAATTCTTTTATTAACCTATTCCAGTTTATAACTCAATTATAAACTAAAAGTTCATATTATAAGTTAAATGCTTATAAAACGATCATTTTACAAAATCGTTCTTTTAAAGACTTTCTAATTTATAAATCTTATAACTTATAAGATCCATTTATTTAACCAATCTATTCTTCAAATAATTTCACCAAATTTATAAATCTTACTATTTATAAATTTCTTTTACAACTTCACAGTTTATAATTCCATAAATTTCATTCATTTATGAAATTCATTTCCACTTCATTCAAACACTTATAAAAACTCGTTTTATAATGTCAACATTTCAATTTATAAATATCCATTTATAAATCTCTTAATATAAATCAATTTATATTATTATTCTAAAATGTCTTCAAATTCCTTTATTATTTCACCATCTTGATTCATAAAATAATTAAATTTTATAAATCCTATATTTAAACTTTTCACAATAAATTCTAAAATCCCGATTAAACGATTTTATAAAATCATTAGCATCATATTCTCAAAAATCAGTTTTTAACTATATTTCTCAAAAATATTAATTTTTATAACATTAAAAATTATAACGTTTATTTATTTAAAACGGATCAATTCCAAAAATTATTTTATATTTTCAAAAATCACTTTAAAATCATTTTAAAATTCCAAATTTGGTCCAATGATGCTACACACCAAATAGTCAATCACGACAACAACGATATCATATATCGATATGATAATCCATCAAATATCAAAATATCTGAAATCAAATAAAAACTGTTGAGGAATCCAGTTGGATTCCTCCAACCTGTTTTCCTGCATCCACAAACATTAGCACAATACCAATTTCGCTCCAGTACGAAATTATCGCGGTATATGTTCTTATTAAATATTATCCGCTTAATAGACGGCGCAATAGGGTCTCATCCGCTAAACAAATAAATGCGGGAAATCAATAACTCCAATATATACATATGCCAATATATATATATTGTTATTATATATAATACAAATTTCACTGTTTATGAAATATTCGCGGTATATGTTTTTAATAAATAACATCCGCTTACTAACGGCGTATAATGTCTATTTTAACAATCAATATATATCAATCAACATTCAAACATGCATTCAAATATTTTAAATCTAACTATTTAAAATAAAATCGAAACTGATTCGATTGAGTGAGAAGTTCTCACCTTGATTTTAATTTCCGTTTTAGCGATTTATTTCGAATAAAATTAAACGGACGTTTAATTTTACCCAAAATTCTCACTAACTCCAAACGACTCCAAACCAACTCCATCGCGTAGTGCTCGTCCATACGATTCCAACGCAACTGGTTTCGCGCGTTTTCGACCTCGTATGAAAAAGTTATGAATTTTTGAAGTTTACACGATTTATACTTTATAAATTTACAACTTTTAAATAAATTTTAAACCTAAATTCAATCTGAGCCATTGCTTTCCATCCCACAGATCATGGCCGTGTATTTTTGCTTCTTCCCCAAACTCCCTTTGCACGCAACATGTACAGGAAGGCCGAACCCATCTCTTGATCCTAGGGTTAAATATTACAACTCCATCTCTCAACGATACTCGATCAAACTACCACCATCGCGAAGCCCTCGAACCCCCCTATACTCGGCCTGAACCTTAGAGAGCTCGGCCCCCTCTCTTGCATAGAAACGCGTGCGCAAGTCATGGAGGACGCGGCCATTTTGTCACCTCTACGCGACGCCAAACCTTATCATATCCGTATGGATTGAAAGATCTCGTCGTGCTCTTCCATTCTCTAGTTGAAACCTAAGGCTAATTCTTTGTAGATTGAGAGAGATTGAGGGGAAAAGGAGATTAATTTCTGGCCATTCACTTGTTAGGGCCGGCTGCAGTTCAAAACTAGGGTTAGGTTTAGAATCTTTTAATTTTCTTGAGTGAAGGGTCTATTTATAGAATTTTGAACGACACTATTCATCCCGGAAATTCCGAACTCCGATTTACGCGCCGAAACTGGCGTTCCTAGGGTTTATCCCGCGTTCCGGACATAATGGAACAGGTTTCGAAAGCTAATTCGGACATATGTGCGAGTTATGGCTATAAACGCTCAATTTAAATTAAACCGATTTAAATCGATTTCTATGCGTTTTAATTTGTACCGGACAAACGGTAAATCCAATTAACTTGAAATTTGAAACCTTACAATAATATCACATTACGGATCCGATGAAACTGGTTTCGTCGAAATCCGAGACTTTTTGAAAAATGGCTATTTTCACTCGTCAAATTAAAATTAAAAATAAATCGATGCGTTTCGAGCTGCCACGATCAAACGATAGCTCCGATTGACACGAAAATTGAAATCCGGTAATAACTAACTATTACGGATCCAATGGAACGGGTTTCGTTCAATTCTGAGACTTTTCAAAAATTGACTATTTTCACTAGTCGATTTTAATATTAAAATATTCAATTTTCACAAATTAACTTTTAATTCGATTTTAAAAGTTCTAAAATATCATTCTAACTTTCATATGATAAAATAAAATTTTACAAATCATTTTCAATCATATTTAACTCAATTTTCAATTATTTCCATAATTTAACATATTAAATTATCGATTTAATTATTCAATTAAATCCAATAATTCAAATAAAAATTTATTTGACTTATAAATTCACTTATTAATATTTAAAATTAATTAAATATTCAATTTTAAATTATTAAAAATCCTGGGTCGTTACAATCTTCCCCCCTTAAAAGAATTTCGTCCTCGAAATTAACAAGTAAGAAAAATTACAGAATCTATTAATTTTCCATAATTCATAGTTAAACTTCTTACAATACTTACTAAGTTTTCAAATCGTACTTAGTTATCTTTTCAAAAATAACTACTATTGTTTAACTTTCAATTCCAAAATCAAAGTTAAAGTTTACAAAATTTTCCAATTTTTCTCAATTTTTTTCCAACGCCTTAAATTTTCGGAAAAATTCGCCATAGTCTCCTTTGCGCGGCTCGATCCGAAAAAAAATGACAGTATATATATCACAAATATACATCTCATCAAGTAATGAGGCATCCCGAAGGGAAAAAAGTGTAAAAGTACGATATTTAATCCGAGATATGTACCTTATATTTTATTAGCAAGCATATACGGCTAATATAGCGCAAAAGCGAGCTCCAAATGCGAAGCAAACGCGATCCGCACCTACTAATTACTCAACAAACAACATGAGAATCATGCATATAGATAATAATATCGATATACAACATATAGCAACATAATAACTATATATGTCAACATAGCAACTGCAATAAAGCAATTATATTCAACCATCAACCAACTATCATCCAACAATTCATAACCAATAAATATTCATTTATATTCTCATTAATATTCAATGAATTGGGTTTTTTTTATTTAAATCACATTTGATTCATTAACAGTGGATGTTCTTACTAACATTCATTCTCAATTAGTTTATATTTACTAATTCATATTCAAGTTGGTTCACTTCCAATTCAAATTCAATTCTATTTAAGTTTCACTTAACTTCCAATTGAATTTCAATTACTTTAGCTTTCAATTTCATTAACTCTTAACGAATTATATACAATCATCTAACAATCATATAACAACCAATGTATATATAATTACAACCAAATTTCCTTTACTTATCAATTGGTTTAATTTAATTGATTTTCATTCAACTATTCAACTTTTAATAACTTTAGATTTTAAATGAATCAACACTTACATTCATTATTCCATATCAATTTAATTCACATTCAATTGATTAACATTTAATCCATTAACTCAATTCAATTACTAAAGTTGAATTTCATTTCTCTTTGAATTCACTTTTATTTACAGCTCATATTCATAAATATATTCATATAGTTTCACTTCTCATATATAAGTTTATTTCACAATTGCAAATTACTTTAATTATAATTCAATTCTTATAATTCATTTGCTTATACAATTCCTTTATTTAGATTATTCAAACAACCTAACAATCAGCTTATATACACTTTAATAATTCTGAAAAATTATTCCTTTATATATAAATATACTCAAGGTAAAATTATTTCATTTACCCAATTTAAAACAATATTACGTCGAATTGTTCTATTCAAGTGTTTATAGATCCCTATCAACAACGTTAATTACTCGTATTAACCAGAATCTATATACCACTCAACAAACCAATCATCACAATATAAAACAATTTTATATTCACTAACAAATACGCTCTCATAGCTATTATTACACTCAAACTCATTCTAGAGTACTACTGACTCTATCTCTAATGAATTATACCCAACAGAACCATGGTTGTCGCTTAACCATAAGCTCTGATACCAAATGTAAAGACCCGTAAATCCGTACTCCTTGAATAGACACTAATCTCCATTGATTAATTCAAGATGAACGAAAATACGAACCCTTAGGGGTTTAAGAAAAATTTAGGAAAAGAAAAAGAAGAAGAGAGAAAGATAGAAAATAGGGAGGAGAGAAAACAGAAGATAGAAAATTTTAAAATAGAAGGAAAAGAGAATAGAAAATAGAACGGAACAGAAAACAACAGAACAACATCAGAATCTCACAATTCGCAACGGAACAACATATAATAATAAATGAATAATCTTTAAACAAAGAACTATATCAGTTATTACATTTTATACATTACATCAAATCATATCATCAGAGTGTACAACAACATACAACAAACAGTGCAGCGGAAAAAGAAATACTATATAAACTAGTAATACGCCATGCCATCCATCTTGCCTCCAGCAACTCCAGAATATCCTGATAAACCTTAACTTTTGACTGCCCGTGTGAAAATTGGTGGGCACCCAGAGTTTAGGAAGGAAAACAATAAACTCCAAGTCAGTCATGTGACTGGTGTGAGAACTCAAAACAGTTTATTTATCTTTAAAATCAAAATAGAGGAATATTTTTAAATTCAATTCGCAATGCTTTTAAAAATGAGACTACCATAAGACCTCCTGCCACACACACAATGCAAACGCAGACTTGGAGAAGATTTCTCCTTATGATAGTCAAACATGCTTGATACTCATTTAAAAAGAACATTTGATATTATTACTAGTGCATAGTGTAGAAAATTCATTTCGAAAGTAGAATATAAATCTTAGCCAGCATATGTAACATTATATTATGCCTACTAATAGCTACCGTATTAAATGGTAGGTTCTACAA
Source organism: Allium cepa (assembly GCA_030765085.1). NCBI lineage: Eukaryota > Viridiplantae > Streptophyta > Magnoliopsida > Asparagales > Amaryllidaceae > Allium > Allium cepa. The sequence goes on from CM060944.1 coordinate 90,577,122, forward strand.
CTAAAACCGTACAAGTCACGTATTGTTTCTTTGGATTTCCAACAAATGGTCAGGCCAAGGAACTTCCCATTGCCACATGAGAATGCCTCTGGAAAGACATCCCCGAGAACCAAACCGGAACTCTACCAACACAAGGCCGGGTTACCCCTAACTGGGTAACTACTGACACGAGCACGCCATTCCCCGATCGTAAACGACCTTTCTCACGGGATCCCGAAAACCAATAACCACAAAGTAATAAATTCGTAGTAACCACATAGGTTAAATATCTGGGCTCCATACCATGATACCACCTCTATCCAGAAGGAAATGTACATACCCTAAAGGGTGCTACCCCTCATAACCTTGCTGCATCTTTCCTGTTTTGACCATTTCCGGGGTGTGAGGCTCGACGAAGTCACGTCCACAAAAACATACTTTATACAAAAGCCATGCTTTGGGTCAACAAATGATCAACACAATGATCACTAAGACAGAAGATCAAATAAATGATCCTATCACAATAATCAACACAATGATCATTTACAGCAACACTCAGCATGTCACATTACCAAATTGGGGATATATCGCTGATAACTTCAACTATATAACCTCTGAGCTCGTACGTCTCAGAGAAGGGTGTTAAGCTAAAAGAATGAATTCTTCGCCACCAACAGAAATATATTTGAATGAAATCGGCTTTATATCTCAACTTGTAATGTCAGACACACAATCCATACAAGTCTGTTCCGGGCTCGAACAAAACCGAAGGCACTTACAAAGAAGTCCTTGCAATCCGGATATTCACAATCCTGATCGGATTTCCCATAACTTAGGGAGTCTCTATACCGCTGCAACTCAGTGCAGAGACAATCGACAGGTCATCCTATCGCTCTCGCAAATACCGGGTCTTCAACACCGATCTTCAATGCAATTCACAACGACGTATCACATATTCGGAATGGGTTATACGACCCCATGGTCCTTTCCCGGTTAACCCGAATAGTGAGCGCTTATTCAAAAATAAGTGTCGCATTCACATTCAAACAAATCACATCAATTACCCATTCAAAGGGAAATATTGATAGTCGGTTATTGAACTATCAATGAATATGCACACATCACCAGTTTCCAAATAATTTTCCAAATTATTTATTTTCCAAAATATCTTTACAAGATATATAATTTCACACTTCAAAAATAAATCAATATTTATTTTTAAACAAGTTCTACTTCCTTTTATAAATTCCTTAGTGAATTTATAATCCAAAATATCTATGAATATTCGATTCCCATTATTCATTTCAAATATTTCTTTTCAATTTATCTTCAAAAAGATAAATTCTCAAAATATTCACTTATATTGGAAAACACTTCCATACTTATACATTCATAAGTAATTCACAAATTTTATTTATTTTCAACACTTAGAAAATATTCAATATACTTAAATCGAAATTAAGTATATATTTCATTCTTTAAGGAAATCATTCTCTTAAACATATTTATTTGGGCCAAAACGAATGTTACGTAAAACATCGTTACGACGTCCCAAAATCACTAGTATAGGGATTCAAAATTAAAATAGATATATAAATCCCAATACTATACAAAACATTTCCTTTCGGAAATCATTTACTATAACAACAGTGTTATAGTCCATCATCTCCTTTTATTTCTCGAAAACGTCTATTTCAACAATAAATGTTGAAATCTATGGTTTCGAATCTCAACACAATTAAAACTTCGTTAGATCGTTTTAATTCTATTTCAAATATCACATTCAAAACAATTTCTTTAACATCTTATTCACTATTCAAAAACGTGAATATACTACGTTAATACATTTCATCCTTTTATACATTTTAATTCAAAGGATTATTCACTATTCAAAAACGTGAATATAACTCCACTTATAGGTTTCAACAAATTTTCTTGTCAAAATAAGTCATTTGCGAATTTATAAAACAACGTTTATAAATTCCATTCTATTTATTTATAAAAGCTTCCTTTTTATAAATTCTTTTATTAACCTATTCCAGTTTATAACTCAATTATAAACTAAAAGTTCATATTATAAGTTAAATGCTTATAAAACGATCATTTTACAAAATCGTTCTTTTAAAGACTTTCTAATTTATAAATCTTATAACTTATAAGATCCATTTATTTAACCAATCTATTCTTCAAATAATTTCACCAAATTTATAAATCTTACTATTTATAAATTTCTTTTACAACTTCACAGTTTATAATTCCATAAATTTCATTCATTTATGAAATTCATTTCCACTTCATTCAAACACTTATAAAAACTCGTTTTATAATGTCAACATTTCAATTTATAAATATCCATTTATAAATCTCTTAATATAAATCAAATTATATTATTATTCTAAAACGTCTTCAAATTCCTTTATTATTTCACCATCTTGATTCATAAAATAATTAAATTTTATAAATCCTATATTTAAACTTTTCACAATAAATTCTAAAATCCCGATTAAACTATTTTATAAAATCATTAGCATCATATTCTCAAAAATCAGTTTTTAACTATATTTCTCAAAAATATTAATTTTTATAACATTAAAAATTATAACGTTTATTTATTTAAAACGGATCAATTCCAAAAATTATTTTATATTTTCAAAAATCACTTTAAAATCATTTTAAAATTCCAAATTTGGTCCAATGATGCTACACACCAAATAGTCAATCACGACAACAACGATATCATATATCGATATGATAATCCATCAAATATCAAAATATCTGAAATCAAATAAAAACTGTTGAGGAATCCAGTTGGATTCCTCCAACCTGTTTTCCTGCATCCACAAACATTAGCACAATACCAATTTCGCTCCAGTACGAAATTATCGCGGTATATGTTCTTATTAAATATTATCCGCTTAATAGACGGCGCAATAGGGTCTCATCCGCTAAACAAATAAATGCGGGAAATCAATAACTCCAATATATACATATGCCAATATATATATATATATTGTTATTATATATAATACCAATTTCACTGTTTATGAAATATTCGCGGTATATGTTTTTAATAAATAACATCCGCTTACTAACGGCGTATAATGTCTATTTTAACAATCAATATATATCAATCAACATTCAAACATGAATTCAAATATTTTAAATCTAACTATTTAAAATAAAATCGAAACTGATTCGATTGAGTGAGAAGTTCTCACCTTGATTTTAATTTCCGTTTTAGCGATTTATTTCGAATAAAATTAAACGGACGTTTAATTTTACCCAAAATTCTCACTAACTCCAAACGACTCCAAACCAACTCCATCGCGTAGTGCTCGTCCATACGATTCCAACGCAACTGGTTTCGCGCGTTTTCGACCTCGTATGAAAAAGTTATGAATTTTTGAAGTTTACACGATTTATACTTTATAAATTTACAACTTTTAAATAAATTTTAAACCTAAATTCAATCTGAGCCATTGCTTTCCATCCCACAGATCATGGCCGTGTATTTTTGCTTCTTCCCCAAACTCCCTTTGCACGCAACATGTACAGGAAGGCCGAACCCATCTCTTGATCCTAGGGTTAAATATTACAACTCCATCTCTCAACGATACTCGATCAAACTACCACCATCGCGAAGCCCTCGAACCCCCCTATACTCGGCCTGAACCTTAGAGAGCTCGGCCCCCTCTCTTGCATAGAAACGCGTGCGCAAGTCATGGAGGACGCGGCCATTTTGTCACCTCTACGCGACGCCAAACCATATCATATCCGTATGGATTGAAAGATCTCGTCGTGCTCTTCCATTCTCTAGTTGAAACCTAAGGCTAATTCTTTGTAGATTGAGAGAGATTGAGGGGAAAAGGAGATTAATTTCTGGCCATTCACTTGTTAGGGCCGGCTGCAGTTCAAAACTAGGGTTAGGTTAGAATCTTTTAATTTTCTTGAGTGAAGGGTCTATTTATAGAATTTTGAACGACACTATTCATCCCGGAAATTCCGAACTCCGATTTACGCGCCGAAACTGACGTTCCTAGGGTTTATCCCGCGTTCCGGACACAATGGAACAGGTTTCGAAAGCTAATTCGGACATATGTGCGAGTTATGGCTATAAACGCTCAATTTAAATAAAACCGATTTAAATCGATTTCTAGGCGTTTTAATTTGTACCGAACAAACGGTAAATCCAATTGATTTGAAATTTGAAACCTTACAATAATATCACATTACGGATCCGATGAAACTGGTTTCGTCGAAATCCGAGACTTTTTGAAAAATGGCTATTTTCACTCGTCAAATTAAAATTAAAAATAAATCGATGCGTTTCGAGCTGCCACGATCAAACGATAGCTCCGATTGACACGAAAATTGAAATTCGGTAATAACTAACTATTACGGATCCAATGGAACTGGTTTCGTTCAATTCTGAGACTATTCAAAAATTGACTATTTTCACTAGTCGATTTTAATATTAAAATATTCAATTTTCACAAATTAACTTTTAATTCGATTTTAAAAGTTCTAAAATATCATTCGAACTTTCATATGATAAAATAAAATTTTACAAATCATTTTCAATCATATTTAACTCAATTTTCAATTATTTCCATAATTTAACATATTAAATTATCGATTTAATTATTCAATTAAATCCAATAATTCAAATAAAAATTTATTTGACTTATAAATTCACTTATTAATATTTAAAATTAATTAAATATTCAATTTTAAATTATTAAAAATCCTGGGTCGTTACACATATTATCACACATCTCATCATATTCATAATTAAGACCTTAAAAGAAAAAAACATTTTACCTCTACAATTGCTCAATTTTCTAAGGTGGAATTCAATAATAATTAATAACCTATTAACTATGCCATTAATACATTATAATCTTACGTTATTTTCACTAGTATATGTATAAGCACATATACGCACTAAGTAAATTTCTAAGCGTGCGAATTTTACGCCCTAAACTAATGTTTAAATGCCAAATCTTCAAAATTATACAAGTTTAAATTCTGTATTAACACACATACCATAAATCCAATATCTAAAACCAAATCAACAGACTTGTATAAAAACAGAATCCAAACCCACTTATTTTATATTAAAACAATGGAATAAGTCAATAATGGAAACTTACAATTTACATACTTTTACGCTCTATCCAACTTCTTTTTACATGAAATTAGAAAAAAGGAATTTCTATTTACATTATGGAAATAGACGGTGCAAATTATGAATAAGAATTCGTACCTTACACAACATTTCCAAATCAAAACTCTTGATCAAATCCAAAGAAAAATAGAGAAGTAGAAAAAAGGGTAAAACATTGAAATTTCAATATATACATAAATTCCAGTATTTTATTATAAAACAATTGAAATTCCATTGTATGAATTGTTATTTGGCATTGGAGGAATTTTGGAGGTATTAATGTGATGTTTCATAAATTAAAATTTCTCAAGGCATATATCAAATCCAAACTACACTATTCAATTACTAAATAGAAAGGCTAAAACTTCCACTCACGGAAGGTTTTTAGCTCTTCCTTTTCTTAGATTTGTGGCACCTCCAATGATCTCTTTTAGATATCTCCTTTTAGTTATATACAATAAGAACACACACACACACACACATATTAGGTTCAGAAATTAAGGGATTGGAGAATAATAGAATTAGAAAATAAAATAATAAACATCTAGAATATGTTGCATGAAACTCTAAAGAACTTTTATGAACATTTGAAAAGAGAGACTGACAGATCTTCGCTAGGGTCCCTAAAATAATCTGTAACGACTTGGAAATTCGAACACTTCATCTCCAAATATCGGTACATTTTGAGTAACAGTTTAGTTTATAAATGTGATTTTATAACCTTATTTAACATCATTTAATTAATAAATAATGATAAGAAGCTTGTTTTTAAAAATGTTTACAAAATTATATTCTTCGAAGAAAAATCGATAATGTGATTGGAAATTGATTTATCGATAAACAGTTTTTCGATTGATATAAGTTGTTCGAACTATCATGCACCAAACTAATGACCAAATGAACACATTAGCAACTAATTTACACACTCTCCTCTTTATAAAGCATGGAATGTTTTAGAAAGTTCTATTAGAATAGGAGATATTACATGGTAAGTGTATAATGGTAAAATGAATAAAGGGGAAGTGACATAAAGTAGCCATGATAAGAAGCAATTAATGTCATTAGGGTTTTGGTGGCTTTTTGTTATTTTATCATCACCATTCCTAAGTCTATAAAGGAAGGGTATACCCTTAGAAAATAGATCACAAATATTCCTAAGCTTCGAGTTACAATTTCAATGGCTTCTTCTTCTTCATCTCTAAATTTTTAAAGCTAATAATTTGCAAACCATCTCGAAATCACTTCAAACCTTTCCATAAGGCTTAGTAATATATTAGAGAACCTTCTACCAAGTCAAAAGTGGAAGAAGCATAGCCAAACTCCCATAACCCCCCTAGGTCATGAGAAAATTTGGGTTTTTGGAGGCAAAAAAGGCAAGGCAAAGTAAGAAAAGAAGGAAGCAAAGATATTGCAAGGTAGAGGATGGGCTTGGTAAGCTTAGATCTTGGTTATTATTGGATTGAAGATGAGTTAACACATCACTTTTAATGGAATATAACACATATATACTTGTGTTTGATTATGTGAATGTTGTTTAAATTGTTGTTAACTTGTGTTGAAAACAATGGTTGTGACTTCTTGCTTTAAAAGTAAGTGACATATATGATTCGTGTATATGGAATTGAAAAAACTTAGAGTGGACTTGAATGGGATCGTATAACATGTGACTGCCTTTAACAAAGCTCATAGGTTGTAGTTGAACATAGATTGAGACATGACTTGGATTTAGAAGTGCACTTATAGCTATCGTCGTTATAGACGTAGTTCGAAATTATCTTGGTTTTTACAATGGTCATGGAACTTTGTTAGGAGATATGCTACGATTTCTCGCCATATTTTCATTTTTTTATACGTACGTTTGTTGCTATTAAAAGTGTGAATGTTAAAAAGTTAAGTAACATCTCAAAAACAGCCAAAACATCACTAGTGCAAAACTGCCCCGTTTAACCTTTATTTTTGGACTTCAATTGTTTTAAAAAGGACTTTAAGTTTAAGCGATTTGTTTCATTCTTTTTAAAAGTATTGCCTAATTATAATATATCATTTTAAAAGTAGTCTGAGATATTTATGAATTTTTAAGAATTGGTTGTGAATTTTTTAAAGAAAGAATTTTTAGAATAAAACACATTCTTTTTCCAAGTTTTGTTGATTTTTCAAAATTATTATTTATATGTAATATTTTGGATAAATGTTTTAAAACCTATTAAAAGTATTTCCAAGTATTTTAAATATCTAAAAAAGCGTTAGTAATTGCTTAATCTCAAAAATAATTGTTTAGTTACTTATTAGAAAAGTAATTAACTATGTTTAACATTAATAAGCCAAAACGAAGTAATTTTATCTATTTATGAGAGGTAAGATTGATGTTGAGTGAGGACGGAGTAGTAGAGCTCTAACCTGCAAGTCTTACCTCTTAACCGAGGAACAACTAAGCGGAAAATGTCGAAAATGTGATAATCGTGTTGATTTCTTATTGTTTTTGGAAATCATTAATACTATATTAACACTAAAAGCAAACAAGGTAGCCTTATCTATTTATGATATTAAAGACTAATGTGTCTAAGCAAGGCTTAGAGCAACCAATGCCCGAACTTACCTGGCTTCACTCTTGGGCAATGAATATTTACGTTGGAATGTCAGAAACGAGTTAAGCATATGAATCGTGATTTGTATCAGCAATTATTTTGATCAGATAATCGATTAGTCAATTATCGAATTTGACCTAATATTAACTTAGGAAGTTATTGAAATGCTTCGTGATTTTATACCAGCAAGAACCCCCTAGGAGGATTATTGGCCAAAATGTCTCTAGCTTTTTCTTACTTCTTAAAGAACCGGAATTGATTTTATCGAAAATTCACGATTGATTTTGAAGAGTTCGGGATCGATAAGTGTTCTACTTACCCAATACCACTTCAAAACTAGTATGCGGGTTGTATATTTTGGAAGTGGTTAAAGAAAGAGAATCTATGTGGAGATTCAAGATTTGTTCAAGATGTTCTAACGCATGTAAATGTTCATGATCTATTCAGGATGTGGGAATCCATGTGTGATTCCGAGATCTGTTGAGATATTGGAATCCATATGCAGTTTCGACATCTACTCGAGATGAGAGGATCCAATTCGGGATTCATGTTCATTTCAAGTGATGAAGGCTCGTGTGAGAGATGCCGAACATAACCTCAACGTTGAAAATGGCTAAAGAAAAAGTAGGATGCACAACTTAGAGCGACCTTGTCAAGGTGTTACCAAACCCATATCGTGAGATACTTATCGATATGTTACACGCGGGGGTTGATGATATTTGGTTCACGTTGTTCATGTTATGTTCGGATGCTGGGCCGCTTGTGTTTACCTTTTGGCATATCATATCCAGAGAAATACGACGTTTGAAAGGTATTTTCTGATCCTTGTGCATGGAGGTTGGATTCGGCTTCCCCGAGGAGATCTCCATGGAAAATCCATCATGCGAACGTACCTTATCGAATTTTATTGTATCCTAATTATGCTATTGAATGTAACCAATGTAACCATTCCAGCCATGTTATATAATTTATGTGCTACACCCTAAACATTATCTATTATATCACTATATTAAACTTAATGAATTGTTGGTTTCGTGAGGGGAAAAAAGATACATTTATCCGTACAATCCCAATAATTACTGTTCTGGTTACATATGTCCTTGTGTTTCTCACGCTGGTTTACTAGATGGAAATGGGTGTTATTTCCTTAATACTCGATTCAGCCTCATGTATATTTTCAGATTTAGTCACGGATGCTTTGGAGCTTCTAGAGGAGGGTTGGAGTCCACCTATCATAGCATTTATTTCCACTACAAATTATGTATTGAATATATGAGCATTGTGAGGACAGGTTGTTATAACTGTCCAAGTTGATGATAGTACTTAAGTTTTAGTATCTCTAATATTTCTATACTTAGAATGACCCTTTGTACTGTTCTTTAATGTTATATACTATCATTTCATTGTGAGATTCTGATATTATGTTCTTTTTTTTATTCTATTCTTCTATTGTATCCTAACAATTCATTTTTTAGAACTTGAATGCTCGGCACACAATTACCATAGATGCATTAATGTTGACATTTGGAGGTTGAAAAGTTAGGTCATTACATTTGGTATCAGGGCCCAAGGTTAAGCGAACACATTGGCTTTGCCTGGGTATGGTTCATTATATATTGGGTAAGTGACACTCTAGAATGAGTCAAGTGTATTATACATACGAGAGCGTATTATATTTTCTATAAACTTTTACCCTTTTTCAGCTTTCCTTAGGAATATCACTTTCTTCATAATCCTCTCTTAGTATCTTTTCCTTGAAGTAACTCTATCATTGCGTTTCCTAAAAATCTTATTATATATTCATAAGTGTTCGTTTTGTTTTAGGACATGGTTTCTGTTGCAGAGAGAGATCTAGTTGGCAGCAAGGTTTAGGCATGTCGTGGCTAGGCAGGAGATAGAAGGACTTGTATCTAACGATTCAGAGGAGGAACTGGTAGTTGAAGATCTAGAGGAGGAAATTCTAGTCTAAGAGAAGGAGGATCAAGAAGAGGAACTTGTATCTGAGAATGACGATGACATTATTTAGGAAATGGAAGGACCATTATTGGTGAATGAGGAAAAAAGAGGGAAGATCTTGATGATGAGATAAAGCTCGAAGGGATTGAAAACATGACAGGCGGGTTGTCTGATGGCGAAGCAGAAATACTATAGGGATGAATCATCCAAGTTGGGAATCAGATAATGATGAAGAGGCCAAGGATTTAGAAGGACCACCAATAGAGGTCTTTGAAGGAGAAAGCTCTATGTAAGAGTATCGGTGTGTGGTTGCTAGAGTTGTTTTCTTTAGCCTTGGTATCGTATCTTCTAGATAGGTATCGCAGTTAAGTATTGTAGTTAAGTATTGTATCTGTATTATGTAAACCCGTAGTACGGATTATGAATGCTAGCGATGGGTATTTAGCTTGTAATATATAAAGTGGTTTATGGAAGATAAGTTTTAAACTAAGTAAACATGTTTGTTAAACAACTTTTTTGATATTACTAGGCCAGCTAATAGACATCTTTATGCTAAGGATATCTAAGAAAAGTAGACTCTAGGACTGAGTTAGATACCAAAATCCTACTTTTGTTAGCTACTCACTAGACCAGATAGGTAAAGAGGTCCAAGCAGTCGACTCGATTTTATGACCCACATATATGTTGGGACTAAATCTAAAAGAAAGGCAGAAAGTCGGAGTGAAAATCGTTTCCAAGAACTCTATTCTTTTGTATCCTAAAATGAGTTTTTCTTTGATTAGGTAGTAAGAACTATGGATGCTAGGGCTTTTAATACTGAGGAAAGTATCGTGGAAGGAATAATGCAGAATCGATCAAGGAAAGACTTTGCTTCGATATGGCATGAGTTTGAGATATTGGACAAAAAGAGGTTCTATGGTACCGAGACTATCATCGAGGCCCAAACTTGGATTAGTTTGTGCGACATGGTATATAAAGACATGTCGGATCATATTCAGGGAGCATACAAGTATATTATAAGTATGGCTTTCCGGTTTGGGGGTTCAGCTCTAGAGTCGTCTATATTTGCATTAACCAGAAGCAACAAGTGTAAGTTCTAACCGTTGGGGAATAGTTTGAGCGTCAAATGCTACAAGTGTGTGAAGGAGGGTCATTCTGCTAGAGAGTGTAAAAGAGGGAAAGCGGCTAAAGAACCAATTGTTAAGATTCCAAAGGTTAAGCCATAGACAGTGAAGGTGTAGCTTGTAATGAGGACTTGCTACAACTATCACCAGCCAAGTCATTAGGTCAGGGATTACTCGATGATTCAGATAGGACAACAACCTAGGGTTTTCCCACTTAATCCAACAAGTTCCACTTCTTCAGCTGAGAAAGGGAAGAAAATTCTTTAAGGTATACTATATATTTATAGTTTACCAATTCATGTTTGGTTTGATATTAATGCTTCTCATAGTTTAATATCCCATAATCTTGATTTTTTAGTCATGCTCGGGATGGTAGGAACATTAAGTATTTTTTGTGATTTATTTGTGCTCAACCAGTTTATGAGCAATTTTACATTTCTACATCATGGGTTAGGTTGACAAAAATTGTGAGTACATTAAACGAACACCTTGTGAGTTAAGTTTCATAGTCTGATTATAAGGCCTTTAGAGAAAATACTAGGTTAAAAGTTAAAAATTTAGTAAAAGATGTTTACTAATCTAAAGGAAAGAAAGAATTTTTGGCGGTAAATATTTATACAAGAAAGTAATGATGTAAAAGTATGGTTTATGAAATGTGGCTTATAAACAAAAAGGATTTAAATAGAGAATTTGAGAAATTAAATCCGGTATGTTTGAAAATGGTTTTTGATATTTTGGCGAAAATAATAATAGTATTATTTGAAAGTAAATATTGAGAAGTTAGTTTAGGAGATAAAGGTCAGGATGCTTAGTAGCAACATACGAAGTATCTAATACGCTTTCAAATGATTTTGTTAAGTACAAAAAGTATGGTTAAGATGTACTAAACTCACTTCAGTTACTTGAAAATAGTTTCATTGATGGTTGCAGTACCATAGGCATTCATTTTTGAGTTTCTAAGTGTGGGGGGCTGTAGATTTGTCATGGAAAAACAAATTTTGATTTAATCTCAAAGTAGTATTTAATATGCAAAAGTTAGGTGTATATAGTCTTACAAAATGATTTGAAATGAAAATCGGTGCTTAATCCTAAAGTTCTCTTATTAAATTATTTCATTGACACATGTAGCTTATGCATTAGAAAAGTATGGATGTGCATCAAAATATGATATGTTTGTTGGTAGTTTTTATTTGCTAAAAATGAAATGGAATTCTCAATGGATAGTTAGGAATTTCGGATAATTATAGAGCTTGTAATTAAGTGCTTTGTGATAATATAAAAGTTGAGTTTATATAACACTTAAATTAAGAAGGTAGCAAGTTAAAACATAACCAGTTTTAAATTTGTTAATCATACTTGTTACAAATTTGATTTTGTTACGTAATGTTAGGATGTAACGGAGTATTATACGAGTATGAACTTAAGTTATATAATGACTATAAAATTGAAGTTATGTTTTTATGAAATAATCTATAAATAATTTTTGTATTGAAGAGGTATATTATTTGGACAAATGAATGTGATTAAAAAGGAATTGGTGTAGTTAAGAAACCAATAAAATAAGTATGTAAGTTATATGTAGATCGTTTTATTTGCATTACTATCCTGATCCAATATTCAAGTACATGTTTTTAAGGTGGTTTACACCAGTCCAAACAAAAAAATTCACTCGATTCTTGAAGGCAAAGACTCGGTAGTATTTTTGATTCAATTCTAATTCTTTCTATCTTATATGGATATGCAAGAAGAATAAAGGTTTCTAATCAAGGAACCAAATCATGGTCAGCATTTGAGAGGTCAAGTGATCTATACTAGTTTGGAAGAGATATTTATGTGATCGAGCAAGTGATTGGATAAGATATCGCGTACGATGGTGCATATGCATCAACGGGCTTAGTACATTTATATGATATGTTATGTTGGCTCATGAAGAGTTGGTGAATGAATCTTTAATTTTTTTATCAGGTAGTATAAATAATTGTCTAAGCAAGAACCTAAGACTATTGAGCGTAAGGTATGCTGAGTAGGTTATTTATCATCCTTATGCGAATGGGAGTGTTTTGAACCTGAGAAAACCATCGACATTGGTTTATAATAATTATAAAATGCTATTTAAATGTTTGTGTGCTTATTCTTTTGTTAAGGTCAGAAGTGCCATGGTGCAAGGATGCTCGAGGCAGTACAAGGAAGGCAGCTTGAAGAGGATCCATTTAGTGTTGCTTATAGGGTTCCCTTCTTATCTTAGTAGCATATATTTTTGTACTCACAACTTGAGGTGGAGTCACGTAGTATGCATTTTGGTCTACAGTTTAGTTCGCATATAATTTCAGCAGTGCTATATATATATATATATATATATCTTGTTCTTCTATCTTCTTTGATTATTGTTCTTCTTTTAATTTCAAGGATAAAATTCTAAGTGGGGGAGAATGTAGTCGAATATCGGCACAATTTGAATAATGGTTAAGTGTTATAAATATGATTTTATAACCTTGTTTGACATCGTTTAATTAATAAATAATGATAAAAAATTTGCTCTTCAAAAGTGTTTACAAACATATATTCTACGAAGAAAAATCAATAATGTGATCGATTGATAAATAGTTTTCGATCGATATAAGTTGTTCGAACTATTATGCACTAAACTAATGATCAAACGAACACATTAGCAACTAGTTAGCACACCTTCCTCTTCATAAATCATGTAATGTTCTACAAGTTGTATTAGCATAAGAGATATTACGTAGTAAAGGTATAATGGTAAAATGAATAAAGGAGAAGTGACATAAAGTTATCATGATAAGAAGCAATTAATGTTAGTAAGGTTTTGGAGTCTTTTAGTCTTTTTCCATCATCATTTATTTGCCTATATAGGTGGGGTACACCCTTAGGAAATAGGTCACAAATATTCGTAAGCTTTGAGTTAAAATTTCAATGGCTTCTCTTCTTCATCTCTAAATTTCTAAAGCAAATAATTTGCAAATCATCTCCAAATAATTTCAAACTTTTCCATGAGGCTTAGTAATATATTAGAAAACCTTCTACCAAGTCTAAAGTGGATGAAGTAAAGCCAAATTCCCATAATCCCCTAGGCGATGAGCATATTTGGGTGTCTGGAGGCAAAGAAGGCAAGGCAAGGCAAGAAGAGAAGGAAGCAAAGGTGTTGCAAGGAAAGGATTAGGCTTGGATCTTGGTTATTATTTGATTTAATTTGAGTTAACACCTTACTTTGAATGGAATATAACACATACATACTTGTGTTTGATTGTGTGAATGTTGTTTGAATTATTATTAGCTTATGTTGAAAACAATGGTTGCAACTTCTTGCTTTAAAAGTAAGTAACATATGTGATCCACGTATATGGAATTGGATAAACTTGATATGGACTTATATGATATGTGACTAGGTCTTTAATATAACACATAGGTTGTAGTTGAACATAGGTTGAGATACGACATGGATTTAGAAGTGCACTTATAATGATATTCGCTATAGACGTAGTTCAGAATTGTCATGTTTTTTACAATGGTTATGGAACTTTGTAGAGATGCATAGTGATTTCTCGCCATATTTGCAATGTTTAATATGTATGTTTGTTCCTATTAAAATCTTGAATAGTTAAAAGTTAAGTAACTTATCGAAAATGGCCAAAACATTACTAGTGCAAAACTGCCCATTTAATCTTAATTTTTAGGTTTCAATTGTTTCAAAAAGGTATTTAAGCTTGAGCAATTTATTTCGTTCTTTTTAAAAGTAATGCCTAACTCATATTAGAGTATTTTAAAAGTATTTTTAGTTATTTATAAATTTTTAAGAATTGGTTGGGAATTTTTAAAGAAAGAATTTTTAGAATAAAACATATTCTTTTTCCAAGTTTTGTTGATTTTTCAAACTTGTTGTTTATAAGTAATATTTTGGATAAATGTTTTTAAAACCTATTATAACTATTTCCAATATTTTAAATGTTTCAAAAAAGGGTTAGTAATTGTTCAATGGCCAAATAGATAATTGTTACTTAATAGAAAGGTAATTAACTATATCTAACACTAATAAGCCGACAAAGTAAACTTATCTTTTTATGAGAGTTAAGATTGATGTCGAGTAGGGACGAAGCAATAGAGCTCTAATCTACTAGGCTTTCCTTTTAACCGAGGAATAAGTAAGTGGAAATTGTTGAAAACATGGTAATCGTGTTGATTTCGTGTTGCTCATGGAAACCATTAATACTATACTTAACACTAAATGTGGATGAGGTAGACTTATCTATTTGTGAGATTTAAGACTGAAGTCTCTAGGCAAGGCTTGGAGCAACCAATGTCCAAGCTTACCTGGCTTCACTCTTTGATCAGGAATATTTAAGTTGGAATGTCGAAAATGAGTTAAGCGTACGAATCGTGATTGTATAAGAAATTATTTTGATTAGATAATCGATTAGTCGATTATCGAACTTGACCAAATATTAACATAGGAAGTTATCAAAATGCTTTTCGATTTTATACCAATAAAAATCCCATAGGAGGAGTATTAGTACAAATAATCTCTAGCTTTCGCTTACTTCTAAAAGAACCGAAATTGAGTTTACCAAAAATTCATCGATGGGTTTTGGAGAGTCTGGGATCGGTAAGTGTTATACTTACCGAATACTACTTCAAAACTAGTATATGGATTCTTTTTTGGAAGCGGTTGAAGAAAGGAAATATATGTGGAGATTCGAGATCTGTTTAAGATGCTCGAACATAAGCAAATGTTCGTTATCTGTTCAAGATGTGGGAATCCATGTGTAATTCTGAGATCTGTTGAGGTATGGAAATCCATGTCGGTTTTGGAATCTATTCGAGATGGGAGGATCCAATCTGGGATTCGTGTCATATTCGAGTGATAAAGGCTCGTGTGAGAGATGCTGAACGTAACCTTGACATCGAAAATGGCTAAAAATAGTGTAGGATGCACAACTAGGGTTAGCAACCCATGTCAGGGTATAACCAACCCCATATCTAGAGATACTTATCGATATGTTACACATGGGAGTTGATGATATTTGTTTCACATTGTTTATGTTTATGTTTATGTTTGGATGTTGGACCGCTTGTGTTTACTTTATGTTAATATGTTATATCATATTTAGAGATATACGACGCTCAAAATGTATTTTCTGATCCATGTGCATGGAGTTTGAATTCGACTTCCCCGAAGAGATCACCGTGGAAAATCCATTATGCGAACGTACATTATCGAATTTGATTGTACCTTAAATATGCTATTGAATGTAATCAATATAACCATTCCAACTATGTTATATATTTTATGTGCTACACCCAAAGCGTTTGCTATATTAAACTTAATTAATGGTTGGCTTCTTATGTGGAAAACCGTTACTAATATCCTTACGATCCACATAATTAATGTTTTGGTTATATATGTTCCCGTGTTTCTCACTTTGGTTTATCAGAATTATTCGGATGTTATTTTCTTAATACTAGGATCAGCCCCAGGTATGTTTTTAGATTTAGCCATGGACGCTTTGGAGCTTCTTGAGGAGAGTTGGAGTCTGCCTGTCGCAACGTTTGTTTCCGCTGCAAATTCTGTATTGAATATATAAACATTGAATGAGGATAGGTTGTCATAACTATCTAGGTTGATGATAGTATTTAGGTTTTATTAACTCTGATATTTCTATACTTAGAGTGACACTTTCTACTATTCCTTTAATGTCATATATTATCATTCCGTTGTGAGATTCTGATATTATGTTCTTCTTTTCTTATTATGTTAATTTTCTTTTATTTTACCCTTACAATTCATCTTTTTGGCACTTAGGTGCTTGGTATTCGAATACCGTGGATGTATTAGTATTGACATTTGTGGGTCGAAAAGTCAAGTCGTTACATAATTTGTGAATAAAAGTGAGGAGGTTAGGCTCTTATTTATATTTGTTGGAATGCACTAGAATCGTTGAATTTAAGTCGGTTTAAAATAATAAAATCCAGAACGTTCATTGTGCAAACCCTAATTGTCACTTTCTCACCGATCGACTGCCCCTTACCGTGCCGGCTGACCGACCTAAGGGAAGGCGGTCGACCAATTCGTTTATTTCATGAAACTTTTTTAATTGTCATTGATTCATTTATTTTATTCCTTTATTACTCTTTTAATGTTAGCATTAATTTTGATGATTACTTAACTTCCAAGTCTAATTACCATTACTTCTCAAATTTCAAATTTGAGAATTATTTAATTATTTGAATTTGAACTCTATTTAAATTATTTTAAATCCAAAATTTTTAAACGTCTATAACTTTTCCATTTGAGCTAAGTTTTTAATATATTATTTATAGAAATTTATCAGAAAATCACCATGAATTCAACGACATAACTTCCATGTTCTAATTCTAACTTTTGCAAAATTTTCATTTTTAGCTTTATCTTATTTAATTAATTTATCTTGTTTCATTTATTTCTTATTAATTTTTATGAAATGTTATAGACGTGACACCATTGAAGCTTTGTATGAAGTATCAAATCATTCTCCAACCTATTGGTTAGAAACTAAAGACAGACTAATAGTTTGACCAGATATGGTCTGAGAAACAACTGAGAAGATCGAGCTTATTAGAGATCATATGAAGATTGCTATGTTTCAATAGAAAAACTATGCTAATCAGCGTGGAAAGGATGTGGAATTTTTGCTCGGAGATTACATCTTTATAAAGGTACCTTTAATGAAGGGAACTGTAAGATTTTGAAAATCTTGAAAATTAGCTTCAAGATATATTGAACTTATCCAGTAATGAAACGTATCGGGAGCCTAGACTATAGAGTTAAATTACAAACATATCTATCTGGAGTTCACAACACATTCCATATATCTCAATTAAGGAAACATCTTTGGAATTATGATATTATCATTGAACTAAGACAGCTTGAGAAACCAGAGAATGACCAAGCTTAACCTTCATCATTGAGCCCGCCTGAATAGTAGATTCAAAGGTGAAGCGGTTAAGGAATAAGCAAGTTCCACTAGCCAAAGATCAATAGTCAGATAACCCCAAAGACTACATGTGGGAAACTCAGAACAAATTAGAAAGTCGCATCTTAAGTTAATTGAAACTTATTGGACACTTATTTATTTATTCATTGAGTCATGACTATTAGGATTTTATTGATTATTAGGACTATATTTAAAATATAAATAACTTACGACACTCTATAGTAAATTGTGAGGATGCAATTTCTTTGAGGAAAGCCTGTAACATCCCAATACTTTATCAATTGAAATTATTATTATTTTGGAATTTTAAATAAATAAAATAAATTTGAAAATTTGAATTGATAATATTTGAAATTTGAACATTTTTGAAATTCAAAAGTTATGAAAAATAAATAATAATTATGAAATTTATTTTGAAAATAAAACAATTACTTTATAATTATTGGAAATTAAAAGTATAATTTTAATAAAATAAAAAAATTATTATAGATATAAAATAAATTTTAGATTAAAACGCGTCAAACGAAGTTTTAATCGAAGAACGAATCGTGTTTGGTTAATAAAATGATTAAGGGTTTAGAATTATTTAAAAAGGTGTAAAATTATTTAAGGAAAAAATAAAGTAAATACCAATTTTCTTATTCAACCTAATATCTATGTGCTTATCTCTTTTATAGTTATAAATTAATTTATACATTTACATTTTTCCCTAAAAGAGTCACTCTTTGCCTATTTAAGCATACCACATTTCCATATTTTTCATTCATTCTAAACTAAAATAAACAGAAGCTTATATTATTTCATCTTCTTAAAACTTAAAAAACAGTAAGTATATTCTTCCGTCTTCCTCTATATTTTGCTGTCTATAACCATTATACATTATTTTACCGTAGCACTTTATGTTTCTATCACTAGTATAAAATTATCAGTAAGATATAGATACATTGTTATTGTTTACTTCATCTTCAAGTTGTAGC
Organism: Allium cepa; assembly: GCA_030765085.1. Taxonomy (NCBI): domain Eukaryota; kingdom Viridiplantae; phylum Streptophyta; class Magnoliopsida; order Asparagales; family Amaryllidaceae; genus Allium; species Allium cepa. The sequence goes on from CM060944.1 coordinate 90,595,899, forward strand.
AGTACCAGTTAGCAAATAAAAATAAATAAGCAAGATGATACGCCCCCAATGTATAAATATATGCATTTTTGTTTCATCAACTTTGAAGATCCATCTCTTAAATCGATAAGCATTTAGTGATAAAACCAAAAGCAAAATTGTATATGATATCAAGATGAACAAATCGATAGCCTTCACATAGATGGCGATGATCGATGCTGGTCAAAAAATGGACGAAACAGTGGCAGTGAAAGAGGTGATCTCGTCAATGATTACCCGATTAAGCATGGTACATATGGTTATGTTCGTCTCGCGATGGAAAAGCTAGCGATAACATTTATTTTGCTTGAGGATGAGCAAGGTGATGGTAGGAGACAACCGAAGATCCATGCCCATATGTGCGGACCTTAGACGATGATGACCAGAGGTGATGATGGTGACACCAATATGTATGGCATGGAAAGTTGACATCAATGGTGAAGTTCGCCAAGTCCCAAGTTGGTAGAAAATGGTGATTGAGGAGTGAAACTGTGGAGATCTGGTAGCTGAGGGGATGGGGCTGAATGGCGTCGAGTTCGTCGTGATGACCATGGGTTGGTGTCACTCGAGATGTATCTTCGAATGGTGGTTGCGGCAAGGCATTTCATGGCTCGGGATGGTGGCACGAGGAGGTGGATGGGGTCGAATTTTGGCTTACTGTACACGAAAAATGGATACAGAAAAGATTTAACAAGTAATTTTATACAGTTTTTAAATAATATGAATGTAGGGTTAGATTATACTCAGTGGTGTGATTAACAATAAAAGTGTGGACAGCTAGAAAATTTTTGAAAATTTTGTGCATTTAATTTCAAAAAAACTTCAAAGCAATTAAAACTATACCATATTGATCGATATGCCCATACACATATAATATTATGTGATACATTTCAATGAAATAGAATGTTTATTTTTCTTGTCCATGGTTGTGTCAATGAAATACCTTCAAATAAATAGTACAGTATAAGAGATTTTATTAGAATGACACAATATTATATTTTGTTAATGTTATTTGTTAAATCGATTACGGTACTCTTCGGTAAATTGCAAGGATGCAATTTCTTTAAGGAAGGGAGTTCGTAACATGTTCTCGAGTTAAATAAAATAAATTTATTAAAATTGATTTTGGAAATTAATTGGATATTCGAATCAAAAATTCAAATACTTGATTATAAAAATTTGATATTAAGATTTAGGTTAGTTTAATGTTGAATAAGTATTTTTAAATGGATAAATAAAGTTAAAAAAATTGGTTTTGTTGAATTTAATTTAATAGACTAAACTTTTGGCTTTATTTAATAATAAAAGAAGAATATTTATTTAAAATTTAAATTTGAATTTGAATTGTGTTTTAAAAGATCTAAAAGTTTCTTAAAATTTATTTTGGAAACATAAATGATATTTGTTGCATTTTGAAAATTATTTAGAATAAAATTATTATTATATAATAGTTGAAAAAAGTAACGTTTTAATTAAAAAAGCTATTATAAATATACAATAAAATTTGGATTAAAATGCCTTGAGCAGAATTTTAATTGGAGATCAAATAGTGGTTGGGTATAAAGTGATTAAGGATTCGAAATGATTTAAAAAGAAAAATTAAAATCTTCCTTTGTTCTTATTGGACCTGTAACGACCCGGTATTTTCAACCATTCGCATCCGCACATGTCTGACTTGAATTGTTCAAAATACCGCGTTGTAAATAAAATTTGGCAAATCTTAGAATATACAGTAAATAAATAATCACAGGTCACAGACACGGAGTAAGAAATGCAGCGGAAGTAGAGAAAATAGTGGTTCATGAAGCCACTATCACATAGTCTCAAAATAAGTACAAAATTACATAGTTTTAAAACCAAATATAGTTTGAAACAACCACAGAAAATCTCAATATTCAATTTTCTTGATTTCATAAGCTAAGATAAGAACTGAACAGAAATTATGCAGCAGCTTGTTAAAGATGGTTTCCGTTCTAGCTCAAAGGAACGAAGTCCGAATTGATACTCAGGCTGACCCAAGCGTAAGAAAATAAACACAAACACTCGAGTCAGGACATACATACTTATACAGTGTAAGCTAATTCAAGTGAACTGTAATATAAAGGCAAATAACTTAGAGGATGCCTGGGACCGCCCTGTTAGTCCGTGAGATGATGGTTTTGATGACAAAAACCTTAGAATAGATTATAAAATATAAATACTAACATTATAAGTTTAGATATATATGTATATGCAGGATTTAACCATGCAGGTACTAAGAATGAAGACTGTACAGTAAAGAGATTCAAGATATCAAGATAAAATATCAAGGTAGAAGACTCATGAGAATCGAGACTATCAAGAGTTCAAGATTTCAAGGATAAGTATTTTTTTATTATTATTAGGAATTTTTGTTAAAACTCGTAGAAAAGCACTGGCATCTTAAAATCCAATTTATTCGTGGAATGGAATCCACTTCGAGCCCGTTAAAGGGATGAAACCCTAAGTAGGATGGAACGTACGAAAATCTAGTGGGACATTGTTTTGTATCCACTAATTTTAATTCAAAAGATTTTAAAAAATTATCTTGTTTTCAAAATGATTTCAAAACTTTCCTTTTAAAAGATTCAAAACCCTCGATCCTTGTTTTAAATAATTTTAGCTTCAAAAACACCTTTATTTTCAAAGTCAAATTACTCCTGATTTTAAACTATCTTTTTTAATAATATATTTAACTTTTAAATATTTATACTTATATTTAAATAAAAATTATGGTTAAATTCTATATATATTATTCTTTATATTTACTTATGAATTTCAACTATAGTCAAGTATATTTATAAAGTTTGAATTAGTTTTTATATAAGATAAAGGTTATTTTCAAAGAAATTCAAAACATCATAAAAAGCTTTGGGATGTCGACATGCCTATGGGTACCATGTCGACAGTTTGATTCAAAAATTCAAATTTCAAAAGAAGTATCTATTCGCCATAACTTTTCATGAATGGACATGGCTGTTGTTCTTCTATAAATATGGGTCAGTTTCAATGAATTTTTAATCACTTTTGTTTTTGTTTTCACTCCTCTTCTTCTCCCTCATTTCTTAATACATATTCTTATCATTACTCTGCCGAAATCAACATTGAATCATACTCGATTACTTCTAGTTTGATTCTCTATCACTATCTCTTCACAGTGCTATTCAGAGTTATAGACTTCTTTGTAATCTATTAAGCGAGAAAAGGTGTGATTGTAGCCTTGGAAATCAATCAAAAGGGAAAAGGTGTGATTGTAGCCTTGGTAAATCAATTGGGTAAACTTATGGCCCAGAAATCAAATATCTCTACCCAGAGGATCGAAATTCTGGAGGGTGTACCTCGTAGCCTTGAAACCGAGGGTGTAATTATACAATTGCTTTTGAAAGAAAATCCGTACTTGTGTTGCGGGACTGGATGTAGGGTAACTCCGAACTAGTATAAAATCCGGTGTGTTCTTTCCTTTACTGCTTTTATTTTATTTATGCATCTGTGATTGTTTCTGTGATCATATCTGTGTCTGTATATTGCATACTTTTGTGTCTAAATTAACATAAATCGAAAAAGATTTAGTAATTCTTGATTAACACTATTCGCCCCCCTCTAGTGTTAATCTTAGCCTTAAGATCCATAATCCGCATTTCTCACAATTGGTATCAGAGCAAGGTTTTCAAAAGTTTCATAATCTGATTTTTGAAAAGTTTTCAAAAAGGCTACCAACACTGGTACTGTAATTAACACTTGTATCCCTGTCACTAGTTCATTTGTAGAGGGTCAGTCTACTGTCAGACCACCACTTTTTAATGGCAGCAACTATGCATATTGGGCATGTAGGATGAAAATAAATTTACAATCTATAGGATTAGACACTTGGAATATCACACAAACTGAATATTTTGAACCCACAATTGATTTTGCACAGTGGACTGCTGAGCAGAAGACTGTTGTACAAAATAATTCTAAGGCAATGAATATTCGGTTTTGTTCACTAGTAGAAATGAATTCAATAGAGTGTCAGTTTGTAAGTCTGCGTATGAAATCTGGAAAACTTTGCAAGTTACTCACGAAGGAACAAGCAAAGTTAAACAGACCAAAATTTCCATGCTCACAAATCAGTTTCAGTTATTTAAAATGAACGCTTATGAGTCTATTTCAGATATGTATAGTAGATTTCAGGATATTGTGCTTCTCTAATATCTTTAGGAAAGGAATTTTCTGAAGAAGATCAAGTCAGAAATTTTTTAAATTCTCTAACTCCAGAATGGGATCAAAAGACACTTGCGATCGAAGAGGCAAATGACATCAGTATTTTGAAGATAGAAGAATTAATTGGAAATCTATTGTCGTATGAAGTTCAAATGATCGGGAGAAGAGAAAGTAAAGCATCTGAAAAGAAATCAATGGCATTCAATGCATTGACCTAGACTCAAACAACGATAATGATGAAGAGATGGCCTTTATGACCAAAATTTTAGGAGATTCCTGAAATACAGAAAGATGAATAATCTCAAGAGAAACAACTATAAGAATTCTGGAAACCAGAATATTGTGCCAAATAATGACAAGTGTTACAACTGTGATAGACCAGGCCACTTCAAAAGAGATTGTCCATATCCAGAAAGGCAGAATCCTCCTATGAACAGTGAACCAGAAAAGAAACGAAAGCGTGCATTTACTGCTACTCTAGATGACTCAGACTCGTCCTCAAGTGATGATGATCAGAAGACGGATAATTCGAATTTGTGCTTCACTGCTGTTCACGACTCCGACGAATTCAGAGAAACGGACTCAGAAAAGGGTACACGTTTACAATACAATTTGTTGAAATTGCTCACTTAAGATTAGTTGCTTGATTATTTGATTGATTGATTTTTGAATTGGTGTGTTGTTTGAATTTTAAAATTTATTTTCTATTTTTTATTATTTTTATTATTTTTATTATTTTTATTATTATTTTTATTATTTTTAATACTTTCTGAAATATATTATAAGTATAATACTATTTCAGAAATATATAACAGACATTATATTAGAGAACTTAGAGAAAATAAATTCATGAAAATTCAAAAGAACATGTCGACATGATCCCTACCATGATGTCGACATGGCCACCTGAATTTGAATTTCAAAATTTGAATTCAAATGTTTGAATTTCCCTCCACCTTTTCACTTCATTCAATTCTCTGAAAAATAACTTTTGACCAAAGAATATGTCCTTTAAGAATTTATTTATTCACTATCTTTTATCATATCTTTCCACTTTCTTTTTCAAATTCAAACTCTCTCTTCATAACTTCAAGCTATCTACTCTCTACTCTAATGGCTTCTTCAAGCAACCCCTCAACCATGAGAATTTCCAGAAAATCAAAGAGCAATTATTCAATGATCTGGAGACAATTAAAGCATACATCAATTATGCTAACTTTGCCAAAGTCCATCCCAGAAAATTTGCTATTTTTCTTCTTATGAAATTGATTCTCTTTTTGCAAACAATGGTGTTCTTAGTCTTATTGATGCTTATCAAAATGATTTTGTTTGCTATCCTAATCTTGTCAAAATTTTCTATGCGAATTTAAATCGCGGATTTTATGTTGGAAATGAAGATGAAATTTGGAGTAGTGTCAAAGGCACTCAAATTGTTTTGAATTGTGATCTTTTGGGTACCATTCTCAATTGCAATAGTTCGGGAATGGATCTTTCTAACTTTAAAATCGACGAACATGATCGTGAGACATTTCATCACATTTTCGAAAGAGATGATGATTTTGATTTTAAAAATAGAAATTTTCGACCAAACGCAAGAATTGTTAATCTTATTTTGCAACATACTTCGACCCCAAGATCGGGAAATTTTAACAATCCTACTTTAAAAGTTTGCAAAGCCCTTTTTGCTATTTTCGAAAACTATCATATAAATTGGGCGCAAGTTATTCTGGATGAACTTTGTCCTAAAAATCTTGAAATGGGTGAGAATACTTTATACCATGGAATTTATCTCACTCGGATTTTTAACTATTTTGGAGTGGATTTCAAAGGCGAAGAATTTGTTTCTAGAAAAGTTTTCAATCATTCCAACATTTCGCTTATGAAAATTCCAATTGTTTTTCAATCTTATGAGACACTTACCGAAAAGGAAGAGCGTTTGGCTCATGAGGAAATAGAAGAAGAAGAATAAGGGGATGAAATGGAAATTGAAGAAGAAGAAGAAGAAGAAGGTGAAACGTCTTTGGAAAGTATTGAATATCCTTCCAATTCATCCAACAAAACCCTTCTCAAAAACCAAAAGATAATTGTGGAGAATCAACGGATTCTAAAACGATCCATTAGTAAAAAGTTGGATAACATTTCTTCGAAGATGAACAAGTTCTTTTCAAAAGTCAGCAAGAAACTTGGACTATCTTCATCATCTTCATCCTCTAACTAGTTTTACCTTTTCGTATCTTATTGTATTTGTTTTAGTTTGCTTTATTTCGAATGTTCATGTAGTTTGTTGTGTGCTTAATCATTGTATTATCGTAGTATGCAATGAAATGAAATTTTCTTTCTGTTATCTACCTTATCTCTAGAATAAATGTTAGTATATTATATAAATTTATATATATACACAATTATTCACAAAATCAAATTAGTCATAACATTTCACTAACCCATGTCGACATCCCCTATGTGACCGTGTCGACATGTATTGGTCAGAAATGGCAATTGATTTTGAATTTAAAATTTGAATAACTACCACATGTCTATTCAATTCAAACGAATTTCTACACCTATATATACCTGTTTCTTCCAGAATTCTTCACTGAAATTTATTTCTTATCATCTATATCCTCCATTTCTTTCACAAATTCAACTATGGCTAATCCTATTCACAATTTATCCGAAAATTTTGAAGAAACTCTTAATTCGTTCAAGAATATTCTCTCATTTATTCTACGAAACCAGCGTCATTTAGAATTAAGTCAAATGCAGATGATAAAGGAACAAGAAAGGCACTTCGATGCGATACGATAGATGATCTCCTCTCCGCACAAGGATGATAACGAAGAACATCCTCCTGTCTCTCTCACCAATGACAATGATAATTGGGATGCTATTAAGGCAGACCCAATCTTTGGAGAAGAAGGATGGGTGGAAGTTCCATGTAACGTTTGATTTTTTATTTACTTTGTTTGATTTGTTTGAATAGATTTGGTTTGAATTGATACTTTGTGTGGATTGATTTCTACTTGATTTAAAGATTGGTGTGTAAAACATATATATATATACATTGAAATGTATATAATCTTTAATTAGTAATCATGCTTAGAAATATAATTATTTCCTACTCTATATATTCCGTTGTATAGTTTATCAATACAGGCACAGAAGTCGAAGAATGAGGGGGGGGGGGTAAGTTTTTTTTGATGACAAAGGGGGAGAAATATAAAATAGGACAGTTAGGTATAGATTAAGGGGGACTTGTTAGGGAGTTATTAGGATAGAAATAATATTTTATAAACAAAGGTTGTCATCATCAAAAAGGGAGAGATTGTTAGTCCGTGAGATGATGGTTTTGATGACAACAACTTTAGAATAGATTATAAAATATAAATACTAACATTATAAGTTTAGATATATATGTATATGCAGGATTTAACCATGCAGATACTAAGAATAAAGACTGTACAGTATAGAGATTCAAGATATCAAGATAAAATATCAAGATATAAGACTCATGAGTATCGAGACTATCAAGAGTTCAAGATTTCAAGGATAAGTATTTTTTATTATTATTAGGAATTTTTGTTAAAACTCATAGAAAAGCACCGGCATCATAAAATCTAATTTATTTGTGGAATGGAATCCACTTTGAGCCCGTTAAAGGGATGGAACCCTAAGTAGGATGGAACGTACGAAAATCTAGTGGGACATTGTTTTGTATCCACTAATTTTAATTCAAAAGATTTTACAAAATTATCTTGTTTTCAAAATGATTTCAAAACTTTCCTTTTAAAAGATTCAAAACCCTCGATCCTGATTTTAAATAATTTTAGCTTCAAAAACATCTTTATTTTCAAAGTCAAATTACTCCTGATTTTAAACTATATTTTTTAATAATATATTTAACTTTTAAATATTTATAATTAGATTTAAATATAAAATTATGGTTAAATTCTATATATATTATTCTTTATATTTACTTATGAATTTCAACTATAGTCAAGTATATTTATAAAGTTTAAATCAGTTTTTATATAAGATAAAGGTTACTTTCAAAGAAATTCAAAACATCATAAAAAGCTTTGGGATGTCGACATGCCTATGGGTACCATGTCGACATGGTGACAGTTTGATTCAAAAATTCAAATTTCAAAAGAAGTGTCTATTCGCCTTAACTCTTCATGAATGGACATGGTTGTTGTTCTTCTATAAATAGGGGTCAGTTTCAACGAATTTTTAATCACTTTTTTTTGGTTTTCACTCCTCTTCTTCTCCCTCATTTCTTAATACATATTCTTATCATTACTCTGTCGAAATCAACATTGAATCATACTCGATTACTTCTAGTTTGATTCTCTATCACTATCTCTACAAGATTCACATTGCTATTCAGAGTTATAGACTTCTTTGTAATCTATTAAGCGAGAAAAGGTGTGATTGTAGCCTTGGAAATCAATCAAAAGGGAAAAGGTGTGATTGTAGCCTTGGTAAATCAATTGGGTAAACTCGTGGCCCGGAAATCAAGTATCTCTACCTAGAGGATCGTAATTCTAGAAGGTGTACCTCGTAGCCTTGAAACCGAGGGTGTAATTGTACAATTGCTTTTGAAAGGAAATCCGTACTTGTGTTGCGGGACTGGATGTACGGTAACTCCGAACCAGTATAAAATCTTGTGTGTTCTTTCCTTTACGGCTTTTATTTTATTTCTACATCTGTGATTGTTTTTGTGATCATATTTGTGTCTGTATATTGCATACTTTTGTGTCCAAATTAACATAAATCGAAAAAGATTTAGTAATTCTTGATTAACACTATTCACCCTCCCCTAGTGTTAATCTTAGCCTTAAGATCCGTAATCCGCATTTCTCACACGCCCATTCTCTAAGGATCCGTTAAACTATTTACTATGTAGTAATATTTCGCTATAATAGTAGTGTCTATATTAAAATAAACTTACTTTAAAATAGCGTTAAGGGGTTACCCATATAGCCTTTAACACGTAATAGTCGCAGTAGTCCATCCATTATCATAGTTCCTCCTGATCGGGAAGCCACCAGAGGATACCACACGGGCTACGGGAGAAAACCAAACTCGTAGAAGGCGCGCTAGGATAGGTGACACGGCCTATCTAGGCAATGCCCGGGTAGATATACCAATTGCTATCCGGACTGGTGGAAACGCGTAGCAGCTACTACCGTCCACCTCGAACAACACTCCTAAATCAAAGGTGCACACCAAACAATCACAAAGTAGTAGAATGGCATACGAAGAAATGCATTCGATAAGAGGTGCTACCTCCTTAGCCCGAAAATCGCTCCTGTTTTAGCTACCTTATGCCAACTCACGGGAGTCGGGTACACGTACATACCTCAATAGAACGTCACCACCAACTTACTTCATTTTGGAATCTCCACTGCGTACACGGTTGTCAAAGTGGTTTTCGGTATCGGTAGAGAGTATGCCCATATCCGATCCCGGTCTCTTTGCCAACCAATCGTTATTTTTACCCATGGTTATAAATTCCAAGAATAATTTATATTTAAATCCAAATACTTCATTTTAACTTTCAAAAGTGAATAAATTATATTTACAAATCAAATATTCCAAAATCTCATTTTCAGCCACTGTAACACTTAACAAGTGCTACTGTAGCTCTTTTATTTACTCAGTTTTAGTTTTAATTTTTTTTTTGTAGTCACAGTACTTACCAAGTAGCCCTTAATTAATTCTAGCCTTTTGTTTATTTGCATCAACTACGGCACTTACAAAGTGCGGTAATATCCCTTACGACAGATTTTAAGTTAATTAAATTCCAGATTTTAATATAAAATTATCAATAATTAAACTTTAATTTAAACCAATTTAACTTACAAAAATCATATTTCCACTTTAAAATAGTCATTTAAATTACCTAAAATTTTATGATTTATATAAGGTGAATTTCACAAATAAATATAATCTTCTTAAGACTTCACTTATTAAAGTCAAATACAAAATTTTCTATTTTTTGTATTCAAAATTTACTTAATAATTAAGTTTAGTTTCCATTAACTAATTTCAATTTTTTTTACTTACCCTTTTATCATAAACCAAACTTCCATTTTTAAATTAAGATATATTTCAATTCCATTTTTAAGTATTCATGTCTTTAATCATTTAATTCATAGAAAATTTAGATAACACCTTATTTATCCATTTAAATTCAATTTATATAAAATTTATTATATTTTATTTACTTATCTTGAATTTCATTCCTTTAAAAAATCAAATTCCAAAATAAATTTATATTCCAAATTTCAACAAATCATTTATTTAATTATATATATTGAACTTGTATAAAATCACTAAAAGATCATTTTTATTCAATTAAAAACAAAAAAATAATAAAATATACAAATTTAAATTACTTCGATTTTTCCAGAAATATATATATATATATATATATATATATATATATATAACCACGGGTCTGTATAATATTTTCTACCCTAAGTCAAGTTGTATGGATAATATATCATTTCAATCCGTAATTTAAAAAAAAATCCGGGTTCTATCATTTCAAACCCACAACCCCAAGTTAAATAAATAAATAATGTAACGTTTCGAGATTTTCGACTTCTGAAAATCGACATTAATACGTCCACTGTATCAAATGCCGCATAATCGAATGCCCAAAAACCGAATTGTTAAGGTTAAAAAGAAGAGGTAGAAGAAAAAGATAGAAGAAGTAAGAAAACATAACAGAAACAATATCAGAATCTCACATATCGCAGCGGAACAACATATAATAGATAAATGAATATCTTTAAAACAAAGAACTATATCAGTTAATACATTACATGACATCAGAGTATACAACAACAATATACAACACAATACAAGAATGGGCAGCTATACAAACATGTCCCTATAAGTGAATTACACAGCGGAAAGATAATATCATATACAAGTAATACGTCTTGCCATCCAGCTCACCACTTGAGCTCCAAAGCACTTCTGAATCCAGAATGACCTGATAACTGACTCTAGACTGCCCGTGTGGAAAATTATGGGCACCCAGAGTTTAGGAAGGGAAACAATAAACTCCAGGATAGTCATGGGACTGGTGTGAGAACTTAAAATAGTTATTTAACTTTTAAAACAACAACAACAATAGAAATGGAAAATATCCGCAATGCTTTTGGAAAATGAAACTACCATAAGGCCTTCCCGCACACACACAATGCAAATGCAGAATTGGAGGAGATTTCTCCTTATGATAGTCAAAGATGCTTACTACGCAAAACAAATCATTTGATTTTTATTATTATTAGTGCATAGTGTAGAAAAAATTTCGAAAATAGAATATAAATCTTAGCCAGCATAGACATTTCGAACTATGCCTACTATAGCTACCATCCAAACAGTGGGGCGCCACCATAAGTGAATGGTAGGTTCTACAACTAAAACCATACGAGATGCGTATTGTTTTATTTGGATTTTCAACAAATGGCCGGCTAAGGAACTTCCTACTGTCAATGGGATCACCTCTGGCGGGACATCCCAAGAACCTAACGTTACAGTTAGATCTCTGCCAACACAAGACCGGGTTACCTTTGTAACTAAGTAACTACTACACGAATATGCCACCCCCCGGTCCCTTTGGACCTTCATCCGAGCGCTCGATAACCAACATCACACAGTAATAAATATAGTGTGTCAACATGAGTAAGTATCTGGGCTCCATACCATGATACCACCCTTTCCAGAAGGAAATGACATACCCTAAAGGGCGCGACCCTCATAACCTTGCCGCATATTCCTGTTTTGACCATTTCCGGGGTGTGAGGTCCGAAGAAGTCTCGCCCACAAAGCTACGCTTTTTCACAAAGATACGCTTTGATCAACAAATGATCAATAAATAATCATCAAACAGCAACACTCAGCATGCCACATTACCAAATTTGGAATATATAGCTGATAACCTTCAACTACATAACCTCTAAGGGTGTTGAGCTAAGAGAATAAATTCTCCGCCACCAACGGAAATGTATTTGAAAGAAATCTGCTTTATATCTCAAAATGTAATGTCAGACATGTAACCATACAAGTCTGTTCCGGGTTCGAACAGAACCGAAGGCACTTCCAAAGAAGTCCTTGCAATCCGGGTATTCACAATTCCGATCGAATTTCCCATCATAAAGGAAATCGCCATACCGTAGCTAACGGTGCAGAGACAATCGATAGGTCATCCTATCGTTTTCACAAATACCCGGTCTTCAACACCGGTCTTCAATGCTATCCATTACGTCGTATCACTATTCGGAATGGGTAATCCGAATAACGAGCGCAATAATTTAAAAATAAGTGTAGCATTCAATTTCAACCAATTCACAACAAATAGCCATTTAAGGGTCAATATTGATAGTCGGTTATTTAACTATCAATCAATATTCACAACATAACCCGAATTCAAATAATTTCCCAAATTATTTATTTCCAAAATATCTTTACAAGATATATATATCCCACACTTCAACCATTTGAAAACCAATTTCAAATCAATTTACACCCTTACAACTACCATTTCAAAATGGTTCATTTAAACCAATTAAATAAATCCTTATCGATTTACTTTAAATTTACGTTCTAAATTCGTAAATTTATTTCTACACTTTAAAAATAAATCAATGTTTATTTTTAAACAAATTTCCCTTTCTTTTATAAATTCCATAGTGAATTTACATTTCCAAAATATCTATGAATATATGATTTTTAAATCGATTTCTAATATTCATTTTCAATTTATCTTTAAAAGATAAAATCTCAAAACATTCACTTCATATTGGAAAAACATTTCCATACTTATTTAATAATAAGTAATTCACAAACCTATTTATTTTCAACACTTGGAAAATATTCAATATACTTAAATCACAATTAGGTATATAATTTATTCTTTAAAGAAAACGTTCACTTAAACATATTTATTTGGGTCAAAACAAATGTTATGTAAAACATCGTTACGACAACCCAAAATCACTAGTATAGGGATTCGAAATTAAGATAGATATATAAATCCCAATACTACACAAAACTTTTCCTTTTGGAAATCATATACTATAACAACAGTGTTATAGTCCACCATTTCGTTGCCCTACGCCACCTTCACCCATGCTCCATTTCTGGTTGAGCTCAGTCATGCTTCTTCCCCAAAAAAACGTGCCTAACCGCGTGATGTTCAAGCAAAGATTGCCGTTGATTCGTGGCTCTAAAAACGATCTTGACCGTTGAGAATATAAAGCTTGATACGCTCTACAATATTGTAGTTGAAAGTTTCCTCTAATTGTTGATGGATTATGAGAGATCGAGGGAAGAAGCTAAGAAAATTTCAGCCATTAAATACAATGGTGGCGGCTGAAGCTTTAGATTAGGGTTAGGTTTTCATGTTTGCAAAAGTGAATAAGGAGGTCCTTTTATAGAAAATTCGCCAAAACACTATTCATCCCAAATTTTTCGAACTCCAAACGAAGCGTGTCGGCTGGCATTTTTAGGGTTTACCCCACATTCCGGACACAATGGAATAGGTTTCGAGAGCCAATTCGATCACCTAAGCGAGTTACGAAAATAAACGATCAAATTTAAATTAAATCGATTTAAACTAATTTCTATGCATTTTGGCTTGACCTGGACAAACGGTAAATATGATTGACATGAAATTTGAAACCATACAATAATATGACATTACGGATCCAATGAAACTAGTTTCGTCGAAATCCGAGACTGTTTGAAAAATGTCTATTTTCACTAGTCAATTAAATATTAAAATATTCAATTTTCACAAATCAACTTTTAATTCAATTTTAAAAGTTCACAAACATTGTTCTAACTTCAATATGATTTAATATAACTTTTTAAACCATTTTTAATCACATTAAATCAAATATTCAATTATTTCTGGAATTTCAATTATTAAATTATCAATTAAACTACCCAATTAAATCCAGATATTCGAAAAATAAATTATTCGACCTATAAATTTGACTTATTAATATTTAAAATTAATTAAATATATAATTTTTAATTGATAGAAATTCTGGGTCGTTACAAATAATAAATAACTGAATAAGTAAATAAATAAATTATCGTTCAGGCCTATCATTTCAGCCCGTACGATTCTATTCTATAGGGAACTTCCAGTGATGACAGTAAGTAAATAAACAGTAACAGTATAAATATAACAGTATATAGTATAACTGATGATGTGTCAATTTAATAACATGGTTTTGATCATCATAAATTTATATCACAGGCAAGTAAAATTTAATATATCCATTCTACAATTACACTTGTTATTAATTTACAGATCTATAAGTATGTTTTGTCTGGTGAGAATACTCACCTTTACGCTGCTGGAGTTTTGATACAAAATAACGAATATCTACACCGAAAAGCGTACAGAAGGCACGATCAATTTTCAGAAGATGCGACAACCCAATTCTGACCTTGAATAAAATAAATAAACAATTTACGTGAATTCAATACGATCATATCAAAACTTCAATAAATCAAACTGGAACGAGATTTAAATAAAAGGATGATTTGACAAAATTTCTCGACCACTTCACCACACAACTCCAACTATACCTCACATTCTCGGCATTGACCAAATTCTGGACATGCAAGTATTCAAGCAGTGGAATATTTTGGACATAAAGGTTGTGCTATCATTTTTGAGTGGATGTGGTGCACTGCATCTCGGTTCGCAGCCATGACAGTGAACTGCACCAGAGGGGCCGTGCTGGCGGTGGCAGCGGAGGAGAGTAGTTGAGTCGAGCACGGTGGTGAAATGTTGTGCACTTGCGGTGGAATAGTGAACAATTGATAATGCAAGAAAAAGAAAAGGAAGGAAAATGGTGTAGCCATTACCTATTACAAGCACGCGCAAGATGGAGGACTGAAGCCAAAATGAGATGTAAATTTTCGTTGGGTACGTGAGTTTTAATTTATAAAATGAGTTGCGTAAAACAAGTAGGAGAAAGTCGCAAGAATTAATTGATTTTTGAAACGTCTACAGGAAGATTTTGTTCCTATTACACGAGAGGTAATGTAAAATGTAGAAAGTTTACACGACTGACAATGCAAGAAATAAATGAAATTGGAACGGCTATGGAATAAAATGTACGTGATGTTTTTGAATCTTTATAGGGAGGTATGCGTTGATTTAGAGAAAGAATTTTGGTAAGAAATAACTGATTCTGGAACGGCTCTGTGAATCAAAGATTTTATACCAATTTAACACAAGGAAGCAAGGGAAAGTGGAAGATTTTATTCCTATTATACACAAGAGGTAAATGGAATTTTTTTGAACGTATTTATATTTAAAGAAGAACTTGCGTTGATTGAGGTGAAAGAAATTGGCAAGAAATAAATTTTTATATTTTGAAACGGCTATGGAAATTATTAATATCACATGTACACGAGAGGCAAGGGAAAGTGGAAAATCTTCCCGTGATTTCAACCAAGTTTTAAATGAAATTGAACGGCTCTTGGGAAAAAAATCAAAGATTTTATACTTATTAGACAAATTGAAGTAAAGGAAAGTGGAATATCTTTAAATGTAAATGGCAAGGCACGGTTGAATTTCATCCCAAAAAAATGCACGGTAATTGATTTTTCAAATAGCCAAGTTAAGAAAATAATGAGCGCGTATGGAAGGCAAGGATTTTTGTTTTGAAAACGCCTGCGCGAATTTTGAGGAATTTTATTCCTGTTATAAAATGAAGAAAAAGGGAAGTGTAGAAACCTATACGTGAATTATCAAAGCTAGATTTAAAAGAAATTGAACGGCATAGAAATTAATATTTTATACCAATTAAGTCAATTTAAGCAAAAGGAAAGTGTGTAAAGTTTACATGTGAATTTAGGGCAAGCTTTTAAATGAAATTGAATGGCTAGGGAATTTATTCCTTTCGCACTTAGAATTGCACGTCTACTGATTGATTGATTTATTTATAGCTAAGGTAAGAATTTAAGAATGTGTACTATATACGCAATAATTTAATCAAAACATACGCCCAAATTTATAACAAAAGTAACGTATTTAAATTTATATGTTTTCTTATTTACTCGCTACCTATATTTAGTAAAATATAAGTTTAAAGAATATTTCATTAAATACATACCATTTATACGCCAACTAAATGAATCAAAACGGATATAAACGTACAAATTAAAGGTGTAATTAAATAGATTATTTATACACTATTAATTTTAAAATTTATTACTTAAATAAAATATGATTTGTTTACATCCTTTTGATTCATTTACCATTTACTAAGAACTGATGTATATAAGTAAAATATTAATTACTTAATTTAAAAGGTATACAACCAATTTTTTAAAAGAAACAAGAGTGGAGTAAAATGTTGTTACGAATATATTCAGTTAAATTAAAAGCTTTTGAAGTTAGAATTTAAAATATTTAAAAATTCCAATAAATGTTAAACTTTAACTAAAATAAGAATTATAGAATTTGCTTAATTTATTGAAACTAGCTTAAGAAAATTGCAAACACAATCCACTTAACTTTGGGAAATTACAACTTTTCTTAAAAATGGTTTAAAATAAATCTTTGAGAAACAAAATGAAGTGAGAATGAGAATAAAATTAGTTCTTAAGAAAAATATAAAAATAAATAAAGAATTTCCTAAATTAATTGAAGTTGGAAATTAGAAATTGTAAACAAAATACAAATGACACTGGAAAATGTCAATTACACTTTTAAATATGTTTTAAAACCAAAATATATACAAAACCAGTTATTTTACCCCTAAAAACATAAATTAGAACATTACATGACTAAATAAAATATTATTTATATAATTTAAAGTAAACAATTTTGTTAAATACAACAAATTACACACAATAATTAAAAAGACATAACTTTCACATTATAATTCAGATTTCAACGAAACGAAAAGCAGTATTCTTAAAGTTCTATTCTCTTTCAAAATAAAAGATAAAATTAAAATTTTCAAACTTTTAAATTTTAAATTTAGAATTCAAAGTTTAACCATATTGACAAAATTTACATTTACGAAAAATATTCTATTAATTCATGTGTGGAATTCTAATCCATACCAAAATTTATATTTTAAATAAAAAAATTATCCAAATTAAATAAATAAAACATTTATTAAAATTTTTGGGTTGATACATAGATGGTTTGGATGGAAAGCAAAGTGAGAGTAAATGCGAAGAAATAGAAAATGCATAAGTTAAGGAGAAAGAAACGTATATATGTTTTATTCTTAAATGCAAATGAAAATGAGGAGTTTTGAAATGAGAAATAAATCTTCTTGTACATGATTTGCAAATTAGAAATACATGGCTAGTAAAAGAGTTTGTATGGATAAAGCAAGAAATAAAGAGGCCATGTAGAAAAATGCAGGAAATCAAGCAATGACCTGATGGATTTAACTAATTTCTTTCCTTTGTATTAACAGTTGTTCTTAATTATATTGAATTTGTTAAATGTGTACATTTATTATGATTTAATCCTCCCTTCCTTATTTTATTACAAAGTTTATTTTTCTACATATTAAATTACCAAAATTTTATCAATTTATCAATTTTAGTTATTAAAAATTTATGGGTCGTTACAGGACCACAAACACTGTAACGAACGAGGTTTTCGACTTCCGAAAATCGAAATTAATACGTCCACTGTATCAACTGCCGAGCAGTCGAAGGCTGGAAAACCGAATTGTTAGGGTTTAAGAAGAAGAAAGAAAGAAGAAGCAACAGAAACAATATCAGAATCTCACAATCGCAATGGAACAACATATAATAGATAAATGAATAATCTTTAAATCAAAAGAACTGTACATTTTATACATTACATCATCAGAGTCAATATACAACTCCACACAATAATGGACGGTTATATAAACCTATCCTCACAACTGAATACACAGCGGAAAAGATAATATCATATACATGTGATACGCTTCGCCATCCAGCTTGCTCCTGATCTCCACAGCATCTCCTGAATTCCAGAATGACCTGATAACCTGACTCTAGACTGTCCGTGTGAAAATTGGCGGGCACCCAGAGTTTAGGAAGGGAACAATAAACTCCAGGTCAGTCATGGGATTGGTGTGAGAACTTAAAACGGTTATATCTTTAAAAAAAACAAAGAAATATTTTAAAATAGATCCGCAGTGCTTTTAGAAAATGTAACTACCATAAGGCCTCCCGCCACACACACAATGCAAACGCAGAATTGGAAGAGATTTCTCCTCATGATAGTCAAACATGCTTGATACAAAAATTTCTTTGATATTATTACTATAAGTGCAAAGTGCAGGAAAGCATTTCGAAAGTACAATATTTATCTTATCCAGCATAGGTACCATTATAGTTGCCTACTATAGCTATCATATTAGATGGCAGGTTCTACAACAAAAACCGTACAGGGCTCGTATTGTTTCTTTGGATTTCCAACAAATAGTCAGACCAAGGAACTTCCCATTGCCACATGGGTAAGCCTCTGGCGGGACGCCCCGAGAACCTAACCGGATCTCTCCCAACACAAGGCCGGGTTACCTCTGCAAAAGTAGGTAACTACTGACACGAGTATGCCATCCCCCGGTTGTAAACAACATTTATCCGAGGATCCTCAACCAACAACAATCACAAAGTCACATATATTTGTGACATCCACATAAGTTAAGTATCTGAGCTCCATACCATGATGCCACTTCTATCCAGAAGGAAAAGCACATACCCTAAGGGGCGCTACTTCCTATAACTGTAACGACCCGCTATTTTGGACTATTCGCATCTGCACATGTCGGAACTTGAATAATTCAAAATACCGAACTGTTAATTTTTAAATTTGGCAAAACTCAGATATACAATAAATAAATAATCACATAATCACAGACACAGAGTAGTAATATGCAGCGGAAGTAAAAGAGATAGTAGTTCATGAAGCTACTATATAAATATATAAGATACATCAGAGTTAAATAAGTTACAACAGAAGTCTCGAATACAACTGTCAAATATAAGAATCAGAATACATCACTGGAATCATCGAATATCTGAAAGTTGGATAGATAGTAGGATCTCCAGGCGAGCTCCAACTCCAAAGATAAGCCTCGAAAGCTGGTACTCTCAGTCTGACCCGAGCGTAAAGCAAAAGACAAAACACTCGAGTCAGGATTAATATTCTTATATCAATAAATCCAACTCAAGTGAAATAGCAATCGAAATACAAGTAACTCAAAGGATGTTGGAATCACCATCCTTTAAGGATCCGTTAAACTATCTACTATGTTGTAGTATACGCTAAATAGATAATGTCTATCAGTAATATAAAGTATCAAAATAGTGTTAAGGCGTTACCATTATCCCCCTTAACACATTTTTATATAAATGTTATAGTCTATACAGCACTGTAAACTCCACTGTAAACTAGTGGGATATCAGGGAGTACTCCATAGGTATAACACAAAACAAATTCGTAGTAGTCGCGTATATAGGGATACAAGTATGACAAGGCACATGAGGCAATACCCAAGGTAGTGAAACTACCGTTCGCCTGATCCGGACTAGTGAGAACGCATCGCCGCAGCGATCGCAACACCGCGAAACAACACTCCTGAAAGTATGAGGGTGCACCAATCAATCACAAGTAATGAGTAGTAGTTACGAAGAAGTGTGTTCGCTCGAGGTGGCTAACCCCATTTGGCCCGGCACGGCTCCTGATTTTAGTCATTTCCAATTTGACACAAGTGTCAAGGCTATCCATTATCGTTCTCTTTCTTCCGTCATCACGTACATCATTCCAACCACTTCATTCTGGATCATCACTCCGCGTATAGTTATTAAAGTGGTTTTCGGTTTAGATAGAGAGTATATCCATAACCGATTCCGGTTTCTTTAATAACTTCCGTAATTATTACACCATTGGTCATTTAATATATTTCAAAACAAATCAATTTCAATTTCAATTTCAATTCGTAAACCAACATTTCATTTGTCTTTCATTATCAATTTCTAAAGTTTACGTTTCAAAACTACCCAATAACCATTTCAAAGTCTTACAATTCAATTTCAGTTTTCATTTTAAACAATTCAAATAGTGGTTCAAGATCGCATATATAAACTTCATTCCGAAGTCATTTAAATTAATTTATTTTAACATTCAAATCAATTTAAATTCATCTATTGATTTCATTCAATATTCGTTAAATTAATTATCATTCAAAACAATTCTATTCAAATTCCAATTCAATTAAATCAATTACTTAAGTTCAATTTCATTGTAACAAAACTTACAAATTTACTTAAATTCGATTCGTCAAATCATATTCTTAATATTATAAGTCTTACATTCATTTTAATAAACGCATTTTTTTTCTTGTTAAAGAAATTCAATTTCACTTATTTCTTTACTTAGTTACAAATTTCCAAAACTCAATTAATAAAGAAACTAAATTTCATATATTCGAAAAGTTTACTTTCACTTATTAACTTACTTAAATAATTTTCAAACTTTAATAAATTAAGAAACTCAATTTCATTTATCAACAAAGTTCAAATCCACCTATTTAAAGTTCACTTCCTCTTATCAAAGAATTCAATTTTTATTCAATTATCAAATGATTAAATCTCGTTCAATTATTAAATAATTTCAATCTTAATTATTAAAAATTTCAAACTTAATAATTACAAACTTGATTTTAAATTCAACTTAATTATTAATTCATTTCCACTTAATTACGAATTCAAACTTAATTATCGAATCTCAACTTAATTATAAATTCAACTTAATAATTTCACACTTAATTATAATTCCAACTTAATTATAATTTCGAATTTAATTATTAAATGATTTCAAACTTAATAATTTCAAAACTCAATTATTCGTAATTCCAAATTATTTATAATAATTCCAAATTAAATTATTAAATAATTAAATTTCAATAACGTTCTTTCATCAATTACTAAGTTAATTATTTGTTTCAGATTTCACTCTTTACAATTTCCTTTCTAAAATTCGAATTCCAACTTCATTTCAAAACTTATTCTTTACTCGAATAAAATCATTATTTTATTTTTAAATCAAATTATTGACCAATCGGATTTATTAAATTCTCTATCCTAAGTCAAGTTCATTTTGGGTATTTATCATTTCAACCCGATTCCAATTCCAATTCAAAAATCAACATAACAAAGGGAACTTGCAGTGTGATAACTGGGATGGTGTCAAAGTAAATAAACAAGCAATAACAACAATCAAATGCAATCCAATCATCAATTCAAATAATCCCGAAACAATCGTATTAATTCACATTGTTGTTTGTGCGAATTAATATAATTATTTCTAGAATCTACACTATCATGTAGATTAAAGATCATTATATTACGGTTTTTCCACTTGTCGTTCAACTTCAATTTCAAATCTAATACTACAATAGTTAATCCAATATATGTTCAAAGTCTAATTTATCAAATTTTACTTGTCAATTAACTTAACAAATAAAAGAGGTCATATTATTCAAATTAACTAATCAAATTCAACACATATGTCGATTCACATTTTTAAACTATCCTACGTCAAATTCAATTTCATAATATTTATCACTTTATGCATTAAAATTTTACATCCAATATAAACAACAATCAATCAATCAATTTTCAACCAAACTGTATTATCATCGCATAAATAATTAACAGATAATGGTGTCAGATGTCATAGGTGAACAGATACAGGTAATAACATATATAACAGTGTAAATAACTAACAGCAGCATATTTCAATTGTCGTTTCAATTGAAATCAAATTTAATAAATAAAAGAATATTAATCGTGAGTGATTGCTCACCTTTCGAGGCTAGAGAGAACAGACAGTGGAATTGTGTTACGAAATGGAAGCACAAATTTTTGAAGCAGAGCGAGATTGGCACGAATTCAACGGTCAAAGCTGATAAATGAAAGTCGACGAGAACAAATCAGAATCAGTTAATAGAAATCGAAAATGAAAAGTATATCATATTAATATACTAATAAAATCAACATTTTGATTTAAGGAAAGTATTAACTACAAAAAAAACAATACCTTTTAACATAATGCTTAAAATTTAAATAATAAAAATAAAAAAATAAAAAAAATCAAAGTATATCAAAAAAAAAAAAAATTGCACCGTATAAACAGTCTTAAACATAACCAGTTTAGTGAAATTCTTATATAAGTATATGCGTGCAAACAAATCTTAAAACAATATAGGTTATTATACTATATAACCTATATGTACATATAACAAACTAATTAACCTATGTATTATTATATATTTTTTTCAAGTAACGAAAGCATATGGATGTTTCCACTGTTATATAAGTACATGTACTTGAACTACAACCACAGTTATATAATATGCATACTATAAACAATATTTACTATAGAATTCAGTATAAACCCATATTTTTACAGAAACACATATTACATACAACTGGTATATGTACATAAATAGTATGGCTGAAGTAAAACATATATCTTAACATACCCAAACATATTATTCAACTACAACTATTGAAAGAAAAGAAGCTATATAATTTTTTTTATACGTACATAGAAAAAACAGACATCAACAACCTACATATATATGTTAAAACATATAACCGATATATAGAAGCCTGGACCCTTTATAAGATGTACTAGCAACAAACTTATATATAGATTAATATATATATTTACATACACCTAGTATCTTCCCAACCATAAAAAAAATTTGAATACATAAGATAAACACATGTATTCACAAACCCAGGCTAATATATTGACTCAGCAATCTATATATAAACCTATATATCAACCACGTTACTAACCAATTTATACTACAATGAAACAAAATATGATATATAGAAAATATACATTATACTCACATCAATACAACAGGAGAAGGGGGAGAGAGGAACTCGGCTAAAATGGAGAGGAGGAGGAACTACGGGAGGCAAGATGCGAAGGCGGGTCAGGCGCGGAGGTTAGCTCAGACAAAGGAAAAGTGGGCCGACAGTGTTCAAGGCGGAGCATGCTGCTGCGTGGCGCAGCCATGGACGAAGGCTCGTCAGCTCGATCGGTCAGGAAATGATGGGTAGGCGGAGCTGATGGAAGATGATGTTGTGGTGATAGGCGACTTCGGTGTGGACCATCGGCCAGTAGAGAATGATGGAGGCGGATGCCGGTCAGAAGAATGCAGTGGTGTGCGATGGACCCGGAGGGGAATGGCCAACTCAGGCTCGACGCTCGGCTGGAAAGTGGAGGAGGGGAAAGGCGGATTGGTGGTGAGTGGTCGAGGTCGGCGACTAGTTTTGCGTGCACGGTGGTCGCGCCTGTTTTCTTTTTCTCTCTTGAACGCGTGGTGAGCAACGACGATGGGTGGTTCAAGGCAGGGCGGAAGTTGCTGAGAAGTGGTTTCAGGCAAATATGATTTTGAAGATAAAAGAAAATGAGTTGTCTCAGGGAATAGTGAATCATAACACTAATGAATAGAAAAAGAAAATTGTGAGCAGACCGAAATAAATTAACATGGGAAAAGAAAAAGTCAAAGTCTGCAATTTTGAAAAAAAAAACAAAAATTAAAAGTTGAACCAGAAATAATAACGATGGCTGTTGGGTTTATACAGTAGGATATGGAAGGGTACAAGAACCAATAAGCTCAACTAGTTATCGATACGATTACTGACGTTTACGGATCCCGTAGCGTTTCGAACCTCAAAACACGGAGTCGAATATACCGTAGAGATCAGCTCGACGAGACGATCAAAACAACATACGGATATCAGCGGTACAATTGAATTTTAAAAAAAAATTCAAATTTTCTACTACGGAAAATGCAAGAAAAATGCAAGAAAAATGCAGAAGAATAAGATCGACGGAGCCAAAAATGTCCGAATTTGGAAAAACGACAAACTGACAACTTGCTCAAAAGATGCTTTAGAATTTTTCTATGTAAAAATATTTTCGTTTTGAAAACGTTTTATTTTCATCGCTTTTTAACTGATTAAATTGAAGTAAATTTACGCGCGAAATAAACTTTCATATTTTCGGACGAAAATTTACCTGTTGCTATGTTTAACTAGACGCATTCCAAATATAAAATTTATATTTCAAAATTTTATCGTTTAAAATTCTACAAAATTTAATTAGTAACGTTAATAAAACCGGTTAAATTTACGGGTCGTTACATTCCCCCCCACTCAAAACTTTTCGTCCCCGAAAAGGAAGGAAGTAGGAGAATAGAAACAACAAAAGAAAATAGACTTGAATTACATTATAAAAATTTAATTTAAACCATATGAATTTCAATTTAAATAAATTTATATTCAACAATTTGTTTTTAAATTCACGATTTCCATTAAATTGATTAGATTTCACATTTACTACTGTTAGGTACAAAAGGTTTCTTTCAAACGAAATTCAATTTAAATTCAATTGATTCAAGATACTCCCTTAAGTTGATTTAATTAAATTTCTTATCTTTCAAAATAAATTTTCTTCTATTAATCTCGCCCATTATTATTTAACATATTATTCTATTTATCTCCATAACCGTTTTATAATTAAAATTTAAGTCAATGGCATTTATTATACGCACTCACATTTTATTTATAAAGACAGTTTATATTATATATTATCCAATTTTCTTAAATTAACAATTTCAAAGATCATAAATTTGAATAGTCTTTTATTATAATCATACTTTATTCGACAAATTTTAATTCTTCTTTATTCCAAATTATTATTAAATTTACTCTGCTTAATATATCTTATCACCTATATATTAAGTATATTTACATTTATTATAACTACTCAAATTTATTTAAAAATTCCTTATCCAAATAAAATTCCTAATTCAATTCTCTCAAGTTTAAATATTAATTCAAAATTTGGTTTCATTTATAATTGAAATTATCCTTTATCATAAATTTAAGAATTTAATTTTCGAGTAACTTCAAATTTATTTAGAGACAAATATATATCATATCAAATCAAATTTTTAAACCATACATCAATATATACTACAAATCAAATCATACTTTAAGAAATTCAAATCAAATTATTTTCAATATGAACCGTAGCAAAGCTACAGAATAGTCTCTCCACTTCGAAATTCGAAAATAAATGTCGATGATGCGGCCGTCATCACCGAAATTATTTTCCAGCGACAAAAGAGAAGAGCTCAAATTTAATCATTTAAAATTCTTGAAATGATTTCAATTTGAAAATATTTTAAAACTATACACTTTAAAACTTCCAAATCAAAGTTTGAAATCACCGGAAATTAAATTCTCAAATTCTAATTTAAATACATTTCAAATTCCAAAACAAATTATAACCAAATTTTATAAATTCATTTATTTATTTTATGGAATAGTCAATGATCTACAAGACAATAAATGAAAGTTAAATTTTTCCACATTTCGGACAACAGATTCATTAACATTTTAATTTTTGAAAATTTATACTTACATGAAATAAAATCATTCAAAATTACTTTATTTACCAAATTTGAAAACAATATTGTGTCAGTTTGCTCTGTTCAAGTGTTTTGGAAATTCTATCGATAACGTTGATCAGACGAATCGATCGGAAATCCAAATCAACATCAACGACTCAAACAACACAATATATATAAAACATTTTAAATATTAAAATACGAATACACTTCCTCGCTCGACGATACAAGGATGGATTTCAAAATAAGTCTAGAGATTTAATTTTAATG
The DNA here is from genome assembly GCA_030765085.1 of Allium cepa. Classification (NCBI taxonomy): domain Eukaryota; kingdom Viridiplantae; phylum Streptophyta; class Magnoliopsida; order Asparagales; family Amaryllidaceae; genus Allium; species Allium cepa. Next base: position 90,621,911 of record CM060944.1, read on the forward strand.
AAAATCAAATCAAAGAGGATTTTGATTCGATAATAAGTTCGAACAGAAGATAAGATAATTCAATTTACAGAGTCGGGAGATAGATAAGCTTATTTAATTCACGGGCAACCTTAACCAGGTCGACCGTAACTTCAAGAATTAGATCGATGCAGAATTCCGAGGCAAATCGGCATCCAATCTCAGGAAATAGAATTCAGGTATAGCAGGAGATAGATAGCATCGTAAACCGAGGAACAGAAATCTCTGGTAAATCGATGTCTATTATAAAGGAGTTTTATTCATTTACGAATAATTCAAGGATTTGCGAGACCACCGATTCATTATAAGGATCATTTGAAGTGGAGTAATGGATACTCCAGAATTAAACGAAGATGAGTAGTGAGAGACAAGAATGAATTTCGAAACCGCAGGAACGTTCCAAAATTTAAAGGAATTGAGTCAAAAGGAAGAGATTGAAACTCGAGTGAGAGCGATTCTGTAAATACATTTACAATATATGCTAAGTTTTGCCTAGAGCTACCAAAAGCTCTGATACCAACTGTAACGACCCGCTATTTTGGACTATTCGCATCTGCACATGTCGGAACTTGAATAATTCAAAATACCGAACTGTTAATTTTTAAATTTGGCAAAACTCAGATATACAATAAATAAATAATCACATAATCACAGACACAGAGTAGTAATATGCAGCGGAAGTAAAAGAGATAGTAGTTCATGAAGCTACTATATAAATATATAAGATACATCAGAGTTAAATAAGTTACAACAGAAGTCTCGAATACAACTGTCAAATATAAGAATCAGAATACATCACTGGAATCATCGAATATCTGAAAGTTGGATAGATAGGAGGATCTCCAGGCGAGCTCCAACTCCAAAGATAAGCCTCGAAAGCTGGTACTCTCAGTCTGACCCGAGCGTAAAGCAAAAGGCAAAACACTCGAGCCAGGATTAATATTCTTATATCAATAAATCCAACTCAAGTGAAATAGCAATCGAAATACAAGTAACTCAAAGGATGTTGGAATCACCATCCTTTAAGGATCCGTTAAACTATCTACTATGTAGTAGTATATGCTAAATAGATAATGTCTATCAGTAATATAAAGTATCAAAATAGTGTTAAGGCGTTACCATTATCCCCCTTAACACATTTTTATATAAATGTTATAGTCTATACAGCACTGTAAACTCCACTGTAAACTAGTGGGATATCAGGGAGTACTCCATAGGTATAACACAAAACAAATTCGTAGTGGTCGCGTATATAGGGATACAAGTATGACAAGGCACATGAGGCAATACCCAAGGTAGTGAAACTACCGTTCGCCTGATCCGGACTAGTGAGAACGCATCGCCGCAGCGATCGCAACACCGCGAAACAACACTCCTGAAAGTACGAGGGTGCACCAATCAATCACAAGTAATGAGTAGTAGTTACGAAGAAGTGTGTTCGCTCGAGGTGGCTAACCCCATTTGGCCCGGCACGGCTCCTGATTTTAGTCATTTCCAATTTGACACAAGTGTCAAGGCTATCCATTATCGTTCTCTTTCTTCCGTCATCACGTACATCATTCCAACCACTTCATTCTGGATCATCACTCCGCGTATAGTTATTAAAGTGGTTTTCGGTTTAGATAGAGAGTATATCCATAACCGATTCCGGTTTCTTTAATAACTTCCGTAATTATTACACCATTCGTCATTTAATATATTTCAAAACAAATCAAATTCAATTTCAATTTCAATTCGTAAACCAACATTTCATTTGTCTTTCATTATCAATTTCTAAAGTTTACGTTTCAAAACTACCCAATAACCATTTCAAAGTCTTACAATTCAATTTCAGTTTTCATTTTAAACAATTCAAATAGTGGTTCAAGATCGCATATATAAACTTCATTCCGAAGTCATTTAAATTAATTTATTTTAACATTCAAATCAATTTAAATTCATCTATTGATTTCATTCAATATTCTTTAAATTAATTATCATTCAAAAAAATTCTATTCAAATTCCAATTCAATTAAATCAATTACTTAAGTTCAATTTCATTATAACAAAACTTACAAATTTACTTAAATTCGATTCGTCAAATCATATTCTTAATATTATAAGTCTTACATTCATTTCAATAAACGCATTTTTTTTTTGTTAAAGAAATTCAATTTCACTTATTTCTTTACTTAGTTACAAATTTCCAAAACTCAATTAATAAAGAAACTAAATTTCATATATTCGAAAAGTTTACTTTCACTTATTAACTTACTTAAATAATTTTCAAACTTTAATAAATTAAGAAACTCAATTTCATTTATCAACAAAGTTCAAATCCACCTATTTAAAGTTCACTTCCTCTTATCAAAGAATTCAATTTTTATTCAATTATCAAATGATTAAATCTCGTTCAATTATTAAATAATTTCAATCTTAATTATTAAAAATTTCAAACTTAATAATTACAAACTTGATTTTAAATTCAAACTTAATTATTAATTCATTTCCACTTAATTACGAATTCAAACTTAATTATCGAATCTCAACTTAATTATAAATTCAACTTAATAATTTCACACTTAATTATAATTCCAACTTAATTATAATTTCGAATTTAATTATTAAATGATTTCAAACTTAATAATTTCAAAACTCAATTATTCCTAATTCCAAATTATTTATAATAATTCCAAATTAAATTATTAAATAATTAAATTTCAATAACGTTCTTTCATCAATTACTAAGTTAATTATTTGTTTCAGATTTCAATCTTTACAATTTCCTTTCTAAAATTCGAATTCCAACTTCATTTCAAAACTTATTCTTTACTCGAATAAAATCATTATTTTATTTTTAAATCAAATTATTGACCAATCGGATTTATTAAATTCTCTATCCTAAGTCAAGTTCATTTTGGGTATTTATCATTTCAACCCGATTCCAATTCCAATTCAAAAATCAACATAACAAAGGGAACTTGCAGTGTGATAACTGGGATGGTGTCAAAGTAAATAAACAATCAATAACAACAATCAAATGCAATCCAATCATCAATTCAAATAATCCCGAAACAATCGTATTAATTCACATTGTTGTTTGTGCGAATTAATATAATTATTTCTAGAATCTACACTATCATGTAGATTAAAGATCATTATATTACGGTTTTTCCACTTGTCGTTCAATTTCAATTTCAAATCTAATACTACAACAGTTAATCCAATATATGTTCAAAGTCTAATTTATCAAATTTTACGTGTCAATTAACTTAACAAATAAAAGGGGTCATATTATTCAAATTAACTAATCAAATTCAACACATATGTCGATTCACATTTTTAAACTATCCTACGTCAAATTCAATTTCATAATATTTATAACTTTATGCATTAAAATTTTACATCCAATATAAACAACAATCAATCAATCAATTTTCAACCAAACTGTATTATCATCGCATAAATAATTAACAGATAATGGTGTCAGATGTCATAGGTGAACAGATACAGGTAATAACATATATAACAGTGTAAATAACTAACAGCAGCATATTTCAATTGTCGTTTCAATTGAAATCAAATTTAATAAATAAAAGAATATTAATCGTGAGTGATTGCTCACCTTTCGAGGCTAGAGAGAACAGACAGTGGAATTGTGTTACGAAATGGAAGCACAAATTTTTGAAGCAGAGCGAGATTGGCACGAATTCAACGGTCAAAGCTGATAAATGAAAGTCGACGAGAACAAATCAGAATCAGTTAATAGAAATCGAAAATGAAAAGTATATCATATTAATATACTAATAAAATCAACATTTTGATTTAAGGAAAGTATTAACTACAAAAAAAAACAATACCTTTTAACATAATGCTTAAAATTTAAATAGTAAAAATAAAAAAATAAAAAAAATCAAAGTATATCAAAAAAAAAAAAAAAATTGCACCGTATAAACAGTCTTAAACATAACCAGTTTAGTGAAATTCTTATATAAGTATATGCGTGTAAACAAATCTTAAAACAATATAGGTTATTATACTATATAACCTATATGTACATATAACAAACTAATTAACCTATGTATTATTATATTTTTTTTTCAAGTAACGAAAGCATATGGATGTTTCCACTGTTATATAAGTACATGTACTTGAACTACAACCACAGTTATATAATATGCATACTATAAACAATATTTACTATAGAATTCAGTATAAACCCATATTTTTACAGAAACACATATTACATACAACTGGTATATGTACATAAATAGTATGGCTGAAGTAAAACATATATCTTAACATACCCAAACATATTATTCAACTACAACTATTGAAAGAAAAGAAGCTATATAATTTTTTTTTTATACGTACATAAAAAAAACAGACATCAACAACCTACATATATATGTTAAAACATATAACCGATATATAGAAGCCTGGACCCTTTATAAGATGTACCAGCAACAAACTTATATATAGATTAATATATATATTTACATACACCTAGTATCTTCGCAACCATAAAATTTTTTTGAATACATAAGATAAACACATGTATTCACAAACCCAGGCTAATATATTGACTCAGCAATCTATATATAAACCTATATATAAACCACGTTACTAACCAATTTATACTACAATGAAACAAAATATGATATATAGAAAATATACATTATACTCACATCAATACAACAGGAGAAGGGGGAGAGAGGAACTCGGCTAAAATGGAGAGGAGGAGGAACTACGGGAGGCAAGATGCGAAGGCGGGTCAGGCGTGGAGGTTAGCTCAGACAAAGGAAAAGTGGGCTGATAGTGTTCAAGGCGGAGCATGCTGCTGCGTGGCGCAGCCATGGACGAAGGCTTGTCAGCTCGATCGGTCAGGAAATGATGGGTAGGCGGAGCTGATGGAAGATGATGTTGTGGTGATAGGCGACTTCGGTGTGGACCATCGGCCAGTGGAGAATGATGGAGGCGGATGCCGGTCAGAAGAATGCAGTGGTGTGCGATGGACCCGGAGGGGAATGGCCAACTCAGGCTCGACGCTCGGCTGGAAAGTGGAGGAGGGGAAAGGCGGATTGGTGGTGAGTGGTCGAGGTTGGCGACTAGTTTTGCGTGCACGGTGGTCGCGCCTGTTTTCTTTTTCTCTCTTGAACGCGTGGTGAGCAGCGACGATGGGTGGTTCAAGGCAGGGCGGAAGTTGCTGAGAAGTGGTTTTAGGCAAATATGATTTTGAAGATAAAAGAAAATGAGTTGTCTTAGGGAATAGTGAATCATAACACTAATGAATAGAAAAAGAAAATTGTGAGCAGACCGAAATAAATTAACATGGGAAAAGAAAAAGTCAAAGTCTTCAATTTTGAAAAAAAAAAAAAAATTGAAAGTTGAACCAGAAATAATAACGATGGCTGTTGGGTTTATACAGTAGGATATGGAAGGGTACAAGAACCAATAAGCTCAACTAGTTATCGATACGATTACTGACGTTTACGGATCCCGTAGCGTTTCGAACCTCAAAACACAGAGTCGAATATACCGTAGAGATCAGCTCGACGAGACGATCAAAACAACATACGGATATCAGTGGTACAATTGAATTTTAAAAAAAAATTCAAATTTTCTACTACGGAAAATGCAAGAAAAACGCAGAAGAATAAGATCGACGGAGCCAAAAATGTCCGAATTTGGAAAAACGACAAACTGACAACTTGCTCAAAAGGTGGTTTAGAATTTTTCTATGTAAAAATATTTTTGTTTTGAAAACGTTTTATTTTCATCGCTTTTTAACTGATTAAATTGAAGTAAATTTACGCGCGAAATAAACTTTCATATTTTCGGACGAAAATTTACCTGTTGCTATGTTTAACTAGACGCATTTCAAATATAAAATTTATATTTCAAAATTTTATCGTTTAAAATTCTACAAAATTTAATTAGTAACGTTAATGAAACCGGTTAAATTTACGGGTCGTTACAATAACCTTGCTGCATCTTTCCTGTTTTGACCATTACCGGGTTGTGAGGTCCGATGAAGTCTCGTCCGCAAAGCTACGCTTTTCATAAAAACTATGCTTTGATCAACAAATGATCAACAACACTTCGTATGCCATATTCCCAAATTGGGAATGTATCACTAGTAACCATCAACTACATAACCTCTGAGCTCGTACATCTCAGAGAAGGGTGCTAAGCTAAGAGAATAAATTCTCCCCCACCAACAGAAATGTATTTGATAGAAACCAGCATTACATCTCAAATTGTAACGTCAGACACACATCCATACAAGTCCGTTCCGGGATCGAACGAAACCGAAGGCACTTCCAAAGAAGCCCTTGCAATCCGGATATTCACTAATCACGTCCGGACTTCCCATCACAAAGGGCGATAAAAGCACTATATCGGAGATCAGCCGATGCAGAGACATTCGATGGTAATCCTTCCGTTTCTGAAAATATCCGGTCTTCAACACCGGTCTTCAAATGCTATCCATTACGACGTATCACTATTCGGAATGGGATTCATGACCCAAAGGTCCTCTCCCGGCTAAACCGAATAACGAGCGCTTATTTTAAAATAAGTGTAGCATTCAAATTCAAGCAAATCACAACAAATACCCATTTGAAGGTAAATATTGATAGTCGGTTATTTAACAATCAATAGATATGCACAACATCACCAGATTCCAAATAATTTCCCAAATTATTTATTTTCCAAAAATATCTTTACAAGATAAAATTTCCACACTTCAACCATTTGAAAACAAATTTCAAATCACTTTTCACCTTTACAACTTTTGAAACAAATTTCAAATCATTTTCCTTACGCGGAAACACTTCCAAATATTTATTCATTTTCACTGAAAATCTGCCGAGTTCAAATGCTTTAAAATAATTTATGACACTTATCCAAAATATACCGGGAAAACACATTGAAATAAAACTATTTTTCTTTAAACACTTTACTTAAAATATTAGTTTTAAAAAATAATATACCAATATTACATATAACTTAAGTCCAAACTAATTTTCAAAACAAAATTAGTAGATAGAGTATAACTATTTAAATAACTATTTTCTAAAACAATTATTGATTAAATCTTAGAAAAAATCATTTCTATATCAACTTAATAAACCTTTACTTAAAGGATTTAAAACAATTTAAGAAGTTAATTTTTCCAAAGTATCCTTTTCAAAACCAATTCTAGAATTTTATATATACATATGTATATATTTTTCAAAGCTATTTAGAAATTTTATTCGGCTTTCCAAGGAGAATACACTTTTATTTCAAAATGGTTCATTTAATCCAATTAAATAAATCCTTACCGATTTACTTTAAATTTACGTGCCAAATCCGTAAATTTATTTCCACACTTCAAAAATAAATCAATGTTTATTTTTAAACAAATTTCCCTTTCAAATATAAATTCCATGGTGAATTTAAATTTCCAAATATCTAGTGATATACGATTTTCAAATCGATTTCAAATATTCACTTTCAACAATAATTCAAATTTTCAATTGATTTCAAATTCATTTCAAAACACCAAATAAATTTCCAAATGGATTTTCAAAAGATTTATTTTCAATCACTAAAATCAATTCCCAAATGGATTTCTAAATTTATTTCCTTTTTAAAAATAAATTCCTTTTAAAGAAAACCAATTCTTTTATTTTTTACAAACTCTTTAAAATCCGTATTTTGAACAAATTCTTCAACCTTTGAATAATATTACCCGAAATCCATTTATTAAAGCTTTTCCCATATTTTGAAATTTCATTCAATAAGATTAAAAATAAAACTTTATTATTTTAAAATTCCTTCTTTTAAATTTATCCAATTCTCAAAAATAAATTTTAATATAAACTTTCAACCTAAATTTTCAAAAATCAAATTTTTATTTATTTACGGTATCTAACGATACCAAAATTATATTGGACTAAATTTTAGCCTTCAATCACAAAGATAATCACACAGAGATCATAAAAAAATCAACACACAACAATGAAACAAATTCAATTATTTGAGGAATCCAGTTGGATCACTCCAACCTGTTTCCCTGCATTCACAGATGTTAGTACAATACCAATCACGTTTCGAGACGAGATATCACGGTACATGGGTTTATATAAAATACTAACCGCTATTATGCGGCGCAATAGGGTCTCATCCGCTATATAATACGGGAAATCAACTCCAAGTATATATATAATACCAATTCCACTTCAAGGTGGAATATCGCGGTATATATGTTTAATATAATAACCTCCGCTTAATATGCGACGTGTAGGGTCAATACAACAGATAACAATCATCATTCAATCACACAATCAAGCAATTTTAAATTTAACTATTTAAAATTTAAATCGAAACAAATTCGATTGAGTGAGAAGTTCTCACCTTGTTTCAAATACAGTTGAAGTGTTTTATTTCGAATAAAATTAAACACGCGTTTAATTTTACCCAAAATTCACACTAGCTCCAACCAACTCTAATCCAGCTCCATCGTGCAGTATTCGTCCATACGATTCCAGCGCAATTCATTTCGTCCAATACGGACCTCGTATGAAAGAGTTACACAGTTTTAAAGTTTATACGATTTTAATATAAATAATTTTACAATTATTTTCTATTTTTTTTAACCTCAGTTAAATCTGGCCGTTCGATTTTGATTTGAAGAGATCTCGGCCGATGCTTCTTTCTTCCTTCTTCCTTAGGTAATCACACATGAAAACCCATTCGGCCGCCACTCATTCGTGGATTAAGCAACCACCTCATCGATTTCAACGACGATCAACTACCTCCACTTCGATGCCAAAGCCGAGCTTTACCCCTGTCTTGATTCTCGTGCAGCTCGGTGGTGATTTTGCCTCAATTTTTGAGCTCGAACGTCGCGCCTTCATCACCATTTTGCCGCCGATCCACAACCCCATTCTCGATCACAGCCGTTGGATAGAGAGATCTTGATGCTCTCTACAACTTTGCAAAAGAAAGTTTTACGAATTGGTTGATAGATTTGAAGAAAATGAGGGAGGAAGAGGGAATGTTTTCAGCCATTAATTTCTGAAGGTGTCGGCTGAAGCTTGGAACCCTAGGGTTTGTGTAAAATGAAGATAATGGGGTCCTTTTATAGAAAATTTCAAAACACATTCATACGAAAATTTTTCGAACTCCAAACGAAGCGTGCCGCCTGGCGTTTATAATGTTTTGCCCCTATTCCGAACACAATGGAATATATATCGGGAGCCAATTCGATCATATTTGAAAGATAGGTTTTCAAATCGACTATTTAAATTTAAAAATTCACTTAAACCGATTTCAGTGCGTTTTAGCTTGCCCTGGACAAATCGTAAATCCGATTGACACGAAATTTGAAATCTTACAATAATATAACATTACGGATCCAATGAAACTAGTTTCATCGAAATCCGAGACTGTTTGAAAAATGGCTATTTTTACTCGTCAATTAAATATTAAAATATTCAATTTTCCCAAATTAACTTTCATTTCAATTTTAAAAGTTCTATAATATCATTCTAACTCCAATATGATTTAATACAACTTTACGTATCAATTTTAATCACATTAAACCCAATTTTCAATTATTTCTGTAATTTCAAATATTAAATTGTCGATTTAATTATCTAATTAAATCTAGATATTCAAAATATAATTTATTCGACTTACAAATTTTACTTGTTAATATCAATTAAATATATGAATTTCAAATGACAGGAATTCTGGGTCGTTACAAACTTCCACCCTTAAAAGAATTTCGTCCTCGAAATTGCCAAGTAAGAAAAAGTTACAGAATCCATTAACTTTTTTTTCAAAACAAACCATTCCAACTCGATTTCAGATTCATTTTAATTTCTTAACTTTTTCCAAAATCCGGTGGTTACACTTTTCTAGTTCAATTCCTACATTTTCATTTCAATTTAGAAATTGACTTTTCGTTAACAAAAATTTTTCTAACTCCCAAAATTTACGGAAAACTTTGGCAGAGTCTCCATTGTACGGAGGAGCTTTTGCAATATCACAATAGATATAAATATATATACATCGACCCACACGGTTGGAAAACAGAAAAACAGTTCATATTTCCTATTTTTATTACGTAGGCGTACCTTTTTAGCATTTTTAAGCAAAGCAGTTATTTACTAGCATTTTAGCGTGACCAAGTCTAGCCAACTACAGCCCCGGTGCCTGTACTTACTCAATTTAAACATGTAAGTGACATATATAGGAAATTCATTTAAATTTCACTAATTTTCAATAGAAAACATATAGTTTTCATAAGCAATGCAATCAAAATAATTCCCATAAGCTATTTATAAGGTTTCGATACAAATTTTAATTGCTTACAACCAATTCATATTAGTTCACATTCAATTCAGATTCAATTACATAGCTTTCCATTTATCAATTCAATTTCATTAACACTTAAGAATTATATACAATCAACTAACAATCATATAACAACCAAATCATAACCAACATAACCAAATTATTAAATTTACATTCAATTTGGTTTAACACTTTTAATTCCAATTGGTTGATATTACATTGACTTCCATTCAATTATTCAATATTTTTTCTTCAACTTCGTTGGCTTCTAATGAATTAACACTTACATTCATTACTCTATATCAATTCTTTTACATTCGATTGATTAATTCAATTCATTAGTTCAATTCAATTGCTGATTCATTTAACAAATAAGGTTGAATTTCATTTATATAACTCAAGTCCACACCCATTTAATTCACTTTATTATTATACTCCGATACCAAAATCAAATTCATTCAACATTACTTAAGTTATATTCCATTTCAAACATCATTTGTTTAACTTAACTTAAATTTCTCCTTATAAATCTAATTCAGATTCCAATTCTAAAGTAAATTCTATTTACCTTTACCAAAGTCAAATTTCGTCACTTATTCAAATTCATATCTCGTTTTGCTTAACAAAAATTGTTTAACCATTTTATCATTTGGTTTCACTTACATATATTACACTGGATTTCCAATTCTGTATGAATACAATTTACCTTCATAAAAAAAATATTGGATTCAATTCATTATAAACCTTATCCATTTAGTCATTCTTCAATTAGTTGCACTTACTAATTTTAGTTTAATACTTCACTTTGTTTTTCACAAATCAAATTCAATTCCAGTTCCAGTTCTATTTACTTACAAATTCGAAATGAATTTCAACATTCAATTTCATTTTCTTGCACTTGCAAATGCAAATTTTATTTATTCATTCACGATTTATTTTCCAATTTAATAATTATTTTCCAATCATTTAGTCTATTAGACTTCTAAAATGCACCTTTATTCCAATTAACTCAGGTCAATTTCAGTTTAAATCTGAATTTCCTAAGTCATCCAAACTTATTTATTATTCCATAAACATTTTATATAACATTCCAGAGTCTTTTCAATCTTTCAAAAATTATTTTTGAAATCTACTCAAATTATCTTTTGAATTTCCAAAACCAAACTCAATTTCACAAACAACTTCCATTTAATTATAATTCGGCAGCAATTCCTCTCATGGAAACTCGAAAATGAACACCGATGATGTCGCGATCATCATCTGAATTATTTTCCAGCGACCGAAAAGAGTTTAGTGCTTTCTTCCCTTCAAAACAATTTTCTAAAACCCTTGAAAATCATTTTCAAACTCCAAAGAATTTAAATTTCCCAAATCTCAAAATTTCAAATTCTTTAAATTTGTTTTCAAATATTACTCTGGAATTCAAAATATGAATCACATTTACAATTTATATTTACAAATATCATTTGTATATGGATTTATTTCTTAGCTTTTGATTATGATTTCAATTTCTTATTCAATAAAATTTAATATTATCACTTCCTAACAACCAAGCAACCATAATATTTTTTGGAAAATCATTCCTTTTATTTACGAAATAGTCTGGGTAAAATTATTTCATTTACCCTATTTTAAAACAATACCGTGTCGGTTTATCTTGTTTAAGAGTTTAGAAACTCCTATCGACACAGTTAGCTAGACTGCACCGACTAGATCTATAAACAATCAACCGATAAGTCAACACAATACAAAACAATTTTATATTCACTAACAAATACGCGCTCATATCTATTATTACACTCACATTCATTATAGAGTACTATTGACTCTATCTCCAATGAGTAATTTCCAACAGAGCCAAGGTTGTCGCTTAACCAAAGGCTCTGATACCACATTGTAACGAACGAGATTTTCGACTTCCGAAAATCGACATTAATACGTCCACTTTATCAACTGCCGAGCAATCGAAGGCCGAAAAACCAAATTGTTAGGGTTTAAGAAGAAGAAAAAGATAGAAGAAGAAAGAAGAAGCAACAGAAACAATATCAGAATCTCACAATCGCAACGGAACAACATATAATAGATAAATGAATAATCTTTAAATCAAAAGAACTGTACATTTTATACATTACATCATCAGAGTCAATATACAACTCAACAAAATAATGGAGAGTTATATAAACCTGTCCTTAAAACTGAATACACAACGGAAAAGATAATATCATATACATGTGATACGCTTCGCCATCCAGCTTGCACCTGATCTCCACAACATCTCCTTAATTCCAGAATGACCTGATAACCAAACTCTAGACTGCCCGTGTGGAAATTGGTGGGCACCCAGAGTTTAGCAAGGGAACAATAAACTCCAGGATAGTCATGGACTGGTGTGAGAACTTAAAACAGCTATATCTTTAAAAACAAACAAAGAAATATTTTAAAATAGATCCACAATGCTTTTAGAAAATGTAACTACGATAAGGCCTCCCACCACACACACAATGCAAACGCAGAATTGGAGGAGATTTCTCCTTATGATAGTCAAACATGCTTGATACGCAAATTTCTTTGATATTATTACTATAAGTGCAAAGTGCAGGAAAGCATTTCGAAAGTACAATATTAATCTTATCCAGCATAGGTACTATTATAGTTGCCTACTATAGCTATCATATTAGATGGCAGGTTCTACAACTAAAACCGTACAGGACTCGTATTGTTTCTTTGGATTTCCAACAAATAGTCAGGCCAAGGAACTTCCCATTGCCACATGAGTATGCCTCTGGCGGGACGCCCCGAGAACCTAACCGGATCTCTGCCAACACAAGGTCGGGTTACCTCTGCAAAAGTAGGTAACTACTGACACGAGTATGCTATCCCCCGGTTGTAAACAACCTTTATCTGAGGATCCTCAACCAATAATAATCACAAAGCCATATATATGTGCGACATCCACATAAGTTAAGTATCTGGGCACCATACCATGATACCACTTCTATCCAGAAGGAAAAGCACATACCCTAAGGGGTGCTACTCCCTATAACCTTGCTGCATCTTTCCTGTTTTGACCATTACCGGGTTGTGAGGTCTGACGAAGTCTCGTACGCAAAGCTACGCTTTTCACAAAAGCTATGCTTTGATCAACAAATGATCAGCAGCACTTCGTATGCCACATTACCAAATTGGGAATGTATCACTAGTAACCATCAACTATATAACCTCTGAGCTCGTACGTCTCAGAGAAGGGTGTTAAGCTAAGAGAATAAATTCTCCGCCACCAACAGAAATGTATTTGTTAGAAACCGGCTTTACATCTCAAATTGTAACGTCAGACACACATACATACAAGTCCGTTCCGGGATCGAACAGAACCGAAGGCACTTCCAAAGAAGCCCTTGCAATCCGGATATTCACTAATCATGTCCGGACTTCCCATCACAAAGGGTGATAAAATCTCTATATCGGAGATCAGCCGATGCAGAGACATTCGATGGTAATCCTTCCGTTTTCGAAAATATCCGGTCTTCAACACCGGTCTTCAAATGCTATCCATTACGACGTATCACTATTCGGATTGGGATTCATGACCCAAAGGTCCTCTCCCGGCAAAACCGAATAACGAGCGCTTATTTTAAAATAAGTGTAGCATTCAAATTCAAGCAAATTACAACAAATACCCATTTAAAGGTAAATATTGATAGTTGGTTATTTAATAATCAATACATATGCACAACATCACCAGATTCCAAATAATTTCCCAAATTATTTATTTTCCAAAAATATCTTTACAAGATAAATTTTTCCACACTTCAACCATTTGAAAACAAATTTCAAATCACTTTTCACCTTTACAACTTTTGAAACAAATTTTAAATCATTTTCCTTACGCGGAAACACTTCTAAATATTTATTCATTTTCGTTGAAAATCTGCCGAGTTCAAATACTTTAAAATAATTTATAACACTTATCCAAAATATATCGAGAAAACACTTTGAAATAAAACTATTTTTCTTTAAACACATTACTTAAAATATTAGTTATAAAAAATATTATACCAATATTACATATAACTTAAGTCCAAGCTAATTTTCAAAATAAAATTAGTAGATAGAGTATAACTATTTAAATAACTATTTTCTAAAACAATTTTTGATTAAATCTTAGGAAAAATCTTTTCTATATCAACTTATTAAACCTTTACTTAAAGGATTTCAAACAATTTAAGAAGTTAATTTCTCCAAAGTATCCTTTTCAAAACCAATTCTAGAATTATATATATATATATATATATATATATATATGTCTATATTTTTCAAAGCTATTTAGAAATTTTATTCGGCTTTCCATGGAGAATACACTTTCATTTCAAAATGCTTCATTTAAACCAATTAAATAAATCCTTACCGATTTACTTTAAATTTACGTTCTAAATCCGTAAATTTATTTCCACACTTCAAAAATAAACCAATGTTTATTTTTAAACAAATTTCCCTTTCCCTTATAAATTCCATGGTGAATTTAAATTTCCAAATATCTATTGATATATGATTTTCAAATCGATTTCAAATATTCACTTTCAACAATAATTCAATTTTTCAATTGATTTCAAATTCATTTCAAAATACCAAATAAATTTCCAAATGGATTTTCAAAAGATTTATTTTCAATCACTACAATCAATTCCCAAATGGATTTCTAAATTTATTTCCCTTTTAAAAATAAATTCCTTTTAAAGAAAAACAGTTCTTTTATTTTTTTAAACTCTTTAAAATCCGTATTTTGAATAAATTCTTCAACCTTTGAATAATGTTACCCGAAATCCATTTATTAAAGCTTTTTCCATATTTTGAAATTTTATTCAATAAGATTAAAAATAAAACTTTATTATTTTAAAATTCCTTCATTTAAATTTATCCAATTCTCAAAAATAAATTTTAATATAAACTTTCAACCTAAATTTTCAAAAATCAAATTTTTATTTATTTCCGGTATCTAACGATACCAAAATTATATTCGGCTAAATTTTAGCCTTCAACGATTTCAATCACAAAGATAATCACACAGAGGTCATAAAAAAAATCAGCACGCAACATTGAAACAAATTCAATTATTTAAGGAATCCAGTTGGATCCCTCCAACTTGTTTCCCTACATCCACAGATGTTAGCACAATACCAATCCCGTTTCAAGACGGGATATCACGGTACATGGGTTTATATAAAATATTATCTGCTACTATGCGGCGCAATAGAGTCTCATCCGCTATATAATGCGAGAAATCAAATCCAAGTACATAAATAATACCAATTCCACTTCAAGGTGGAATATTGCGGTATATTTGTTTAATATAATAACCTTCGCTTAATATGCGGCATATAGCGTCTATTTCAATACAATAGATAGCAATCATCATTAAATCACACAATCAAGCAATTTTAAATTTAACTATTTAAAATTTAAATCGAAACAAATTCGATTGATTGAGAAGTTCTCACCTTGTTTCAAATACAGTTGTAGTGTTTTATTTCGAATAAAATTAAACACGCGTTTAATTTTACCCAAAATTCACACTAGATCCAATCAACTCCAATCTAGCTCCATCGTGTAGTATTCGTCCATACGATTCCAACACAATTCGTTTCGTCCAAAACGGACCTCGTATGAAAGAGTTACACAGTTTTAAAGTTTATACGATTTTAATATAAATAAATTTACAATTCTTTTCTATTTTTTTAAACTCAGTTAAATCTGGCCATTCGATTTTGATATGAAGAGATCTCGGCCGATGCTTCTTTCTTCCTTCTTCCTCAGGTAATCACGCATGAAAACCCATTCGGCCGCCACTCATTCGTGAATTAACGCAACCACCTCGTCGATTTCAATGACGATCAACTACCTCCACTTCGATGCCAAAGCCGAGCTCTACCCCGACCTTGAATCTCATGCAGCTCGGTGGTGATTTCGCCTCAATTTTTTAGCTCGAACGTCGCACCTTCATCAACATTTTATCGCCGATCCACAGCCCCATTCTCGATCACAACCGTTGGACAGAGGATCTTGATGCTCTCTACCACTTTGGAGAAGAAACGAATTGGTTGATGGATTTTAAGAAAATGAGGGAGGAAGAGGGAATGTTTTCAGCCATTAATTTCTGAAGGTGGCGGCTGAAGCTTGAAACCCTAGGGTTTGTGTAAAATGAAGATAATGGGGTCCTTTTATAGAAAATTCTAAAACACTATTCATCTGAAAATTTTCCGTACTCCAAACGAAGTGTGCCGCCTGGCGCTTATAATGTTTTACCCCTATGCCGAACGCAATGGAATATATATCGGGAGCCAATTGATCATATTTGAAAGATAGGTTTTCAAATCGACTATTTAAATTTAAAAATTCATTTAAACCGATTTCAGTTGGTTTTAGCTTGCCCCGGACAAACCGTAAATCCGATTGACACAAAATTTGAAATCTTACAATAATATAACATCACGGATCTAATGAAACTAGTTTTGTCAAAATCCGAGACTGTTTGAAAAATGGCTATTTTTACTCGTCAATTAAATATTAAAATATTCAATTTTCACAAATTAACTTTTAATTCAATTTTAAAAGTTCTATAATATCATTCTAACTCCAATATGATTTAATAAAACTTTACAAATCAATTTTAATGACATTAAACCCAATTTCCAATTATTTCTGTAATTTCGAATATTAAATTGTCGATTTAATTATCCAATTAAATCTAGATATTCAAAATATAATTTATTCGACTTACAAATTTTACTTGTTAATGTTTAAAATCAACTAAATATATGAATTGCAAATGACAGGAATTTTGGGTCGTTACAAACCCTCAGCCCATATTCTCCCTACCTCATTCATCCTTATCCAGTATTCTCGTTTATATAAAACCCTAAATCACTCCTTCATTCGAAAAATCAGAAAATGAAAAGAAAAAATCGCACTCGAGCACGACAACGTATGCGATAAAATGGAGGTTCGACCTAAGTAATCGCAATGGAGGACCAAGTGACGTCAGAGGCGGCATGCATTATGGCAATGCAGATTTCGTGTTTAGGCTGCTAGGAGGTTTCGCAATGGTGGCGGTTAGGGTTTGGTCGCAGGAATGATGGGGAAATAGCGATTGAGGTTGGCAGATGTTGACAAGAGGAGTTGGTGCTACGATGGAAGGTGATGGTCGAAGTGTAGCTCGCTCTTTCGAGATGGCGTCGAAGCTGAGACGCTCATGCAAACACACGTATTCCAAAAGCGACATCGAACTCAGGATAGAGGTTGTTGAATGATATTTGATCTTCCTTATATCATTTTAGTGAGTATATTAAGTATATCAATTTTTTCTTTTGAATACACTGAATATATGTGTTTTTTAAATTACATTGAGTATAACCATTAAACTAAATTTAAATAGTGAGTATATCAATTCCCTAATTAATATTGATTGATTTACATTAGTATAAATATATAAATCAAGTTTCATAATATATATATATATATATATATATATATCACGATATTTTGATTTACAATGACTTAATCGATTTAATAATTTGAGTGCCAATCTATTTAACTTGATTATATCTTGATTGATGATGGCGGGGTAACCATAATTATAATTATTAGATGATCAATGGTTGAATTGTTTGATCGATGATTAGTCAAATTTAGTTACATGTGCTTGATGAAAATTATATTTTGGTTGTTGATTGAAATAAATAATAATACACAATATATAAATATAATGTGATAATTGATTTGAAGAAAACGGAAAATGTGATATGGATATTTAAAACTAGTATGATGTTCAAAAGAATTTTGTTAGAAATATTGAATTTATTTCTGAAGAAGATTTTATATTGTTTTTAAAGAAAAGAAGAGAAATTTTATTATTTGAAATTATTCTTCTTTGATTTGCAAATTTGAATATTTTAGTGGATTTGAAAATTGGAAAAACTTTTATGGAATAATGTAATTTATTTTAGAAATAATTTGAATTTGGATTTAGACCATAAAAGGTCTATGTATATAAGCTTTTCAACAAAAGGAAATTTAGAGAGTTATTAAAAATAATTTTAGGATAAAATTTGTATTTTTAAGGATTAAATTTGTAATATTTAATTTATTTTGAATTTAAAGTTAAATTAAAAGGCTTAAAGTATTTTAAAGAAAAGATGAGAAAATAAATAAAATTAAGATATATTTGAAATGATTTAAGATGAAATTCATATTTTTAAAGTTCAAAGTTAAATTATTTAACAATATTTTGGTTCTAAACTAGGAATAAAAAAATAAATCCTAGATGAATAATTAAAAATCCACTGTGATTGAAATAATTTGAACTGGCATGATTATATATTAGTTTGGATGATATTAGATGTGCTTATTTAGTTTAAATTCGATCATTTAAGTTAATCGCTTTATTTTAGCCTAACTATTAATATTCAATTTCGTATTTAAAATTGTTTTCTTATAAATAGTGTCATCATCTGCAGGTTAAACCATAATGCACGAACATGACAAATCAAATGGGTTATATGATGGGTTTAAAGCGATATTTTAGGAACAAATATCGTTTGGAAAATTAAATGATTCTGAAAATAATAAATTTAACATTAATCGAGCTCTACATAAGATATTGACTATTAAATTGCTAGTATCCATCCTAGTAGACAAATTAATGGGCCGCAATCTAAATTGTGATGACCTTGCTCCTCGTTGTTATGTCTAAATGATATGTTGCAAAGACATAAAGCTATCGAGGATAATAAAAATTGGCGGAGACGTAGTGAAAACGAAGAAAAATAGCGTCATAGATGGAGATAAGATGAAGTGGATTATAGACTAGTAAGACTTATCCAGATACCTAAAGGGTAAACTAAATGATCATGTGAAGTATACATCACAACTGACCAGAAGTGTATGGTGAAATGGACCGACATGAGGCAGATTAATCTATGTGGAGGGTAAATCCACATATGAGATCTATCAGCTTTCAATCCTCCTAAGGTTCACAGGATGAGAAGATGATTTAGTCTTCTTACAAGTATTAGTAGAAATTCATTTATCTCAAAAAAAGATCGTTTTCGAATACTGATTTGAATTTATATAGCACAAAGCAACTCATAAGTAAAATGATAGGATATGATATCTCAGTTGATCAAAGTTGCAACTGTGTATGTTATTTGAATAGTTTTGTGACACGGGTGTTAAAACTGATTTCTGAAAATGAAGATGTAGGAATTTTTTTGGTGTGAATGACCCTATGTGTAACTTATATTCCCCATAGAACCCGACTCGACACGTTCATTTATATTCTGTTGCACGATCATACTCAGGGCCAAAAATCCAATCTGTGTTGAGGGTTTTTTTTGTGACAACTCCTCGGATTAGACTGGGGTTGTTTTATAGGTTGATATTATGATTGTATATGTTTTGTAGACTACAATATGGAGAAGGGGCCAATCACGATGGCAAGTATTCGTTTTTTCTACATTAGGACTCAGTTGAATTGGATTGGTGATGTGATTATTGAGTTGTATATATATGACGTGATGTATTAAACATTTAGATATGATATAAAAATTCAACATTTTTATTCACTCTGATTCTGTTATTTAGGATATTTTTATTTGTGTCTCTAAAGCAATATTATTCAATTCTAAAACTCATTATATGATAGTAACATATGTTATGATAGGTCCATATTTACTATTCGAATAGTAAGCTCGTATTTTTTATGTCTGTACATATTATTGATATATGATCTAACCCTACAGTCAAATTATTTTAAGTTGAATACATTTTTGAAACATACTTTGTTTTTAACACTTATCAATTAAATTATCAACAGCTAATTTATTCATCAATTAAAAATCATTGATCCTGCAAATCGTAGACTGTGGAAAAATTACATAGAAGTTAGATAAGTGATTAGGTGGTCATGCACATGTTTATCTTTGTTACGTTAATTATTTTACAGTAGTTGATATTTCACATATAAATAGTTTGGGCCAGGTGGTTTGCACTGTATACAAGCAAGGTATGATAAAAACCATCAAAATTCATAGATAGACTAAGTTTGAACATTTAATAATCTATATCTAAATGTACAGAACGATATATTTTCGTAATATGATGCAAGAATTTTTAACCAAAATAATTTAATAAATAAATTTATTTATTTTTCACAAGGGTTGCATCATAAATAGTGCAAGCCATGTCTTTAGATGACTAGCATTGTAGATAAAAGCAAGATATGGTGAAATCCTTTTCAAATTGAGCAGCATGATCCTTCATCAACTCTTCCAGACACATATCCATCACTTCAACAACATTATTTACAAAGCTTTAGTGTCTAAATCAAACTCAGGTAACCTAATATCTAGAAAGAAATCGGCTGAATTATATTTTCCAAGTAGATTATTACCCTTGTCGATAATCTCACACATCACCTCCTTCTTAGCTTCTTTCTTATAATTATACGTATCATGCCCAAAGAGAAGATATTTAACACTTTGATTAACAACGATGAAATTTATGATATCCTAGACATTAAAAAACACATGTTGATGCTGGGTAAAAAATAGCAACAAGAATCAAAAGTAAATTAAAAGTATTCTATCATTATGGACCTAACTTTTGTTTCTATAATCCAATTTTAATGAATCTTCTTTCATTCGAATGATATTTTAATATGGACCGACTTTTGTGTTTGCCACTTTTCGAATTAAGTTTATTAGTGATAAAACTCGCCTTTAAACCTAATTCTGGCCTGGGCATGTAATTTTAGAATTACAACGCTCCCTTCTTCCGACCAAAACTTTTAACCGCTTCACTTATTTTTGACGATCCTGCAATTTCTAGAAAGCTAAGATGATAATAAAAAAAATTTGTTTTAATAATTTTACAAATTTTTGGAGTTTACTAGCAAAAACTATGCTTTTATCAAGTGGACCTACATATTATTTTCACTTCCTAAATGATTGAAAATTTATTTGCAATGTTTTAATATCTGTTTGAGTTAAATATAGGTAAATGATGATCATATAGATAAAATTTGATGCATATTTGCATATAAAATAAGCAAACTCATTTAGAAATGCTAAAAGCAAGGTATGCTTTTACTTAAAAGGTTGTATATATTTTGGATCATATGCCATATGGCAAATTTTGACATATATATTGTCTTTGATCAGGTTTTGATCAATGTATATATGTTTTATCATATTATAATTGTTCGAAAGTCCTATATACAAAGGAGACTCTGCTGAAATTTTTTAAAATTTTAGATACTAATAAAATTTTTGGAAATTTCGTATTTATTAAAATTGAAGAAATTCTTTTTTAAAAGGAATTATTGAAAGCTATACATATATTGAAATAAGTAAAAGCATTTGAATGAAATAGAACATTTATTTTCTTGTGTATGTTTGTGACTATAAAACAAATTCAACTAAGTAATATAAATTATACATGGGATTTAACTAGGGTGACATGGCGAAAGCGCAATAAAGAATAATGTGTACATTATATTTTGTTGTTAATGTTATTTGTTAAATCGATTACAGTAATCTTCAGTAAATTGCAATGACGCAAATTGCAATGACCTAATTTCTTTAAGAATGAGTCTATAACGTGTCATTTTGAAGTTAAAATAAAATAAATAAATATATTAAATTGAATATTTGATTATAGAATTTGAAATTGAGATTAAATTCAAGTTTAAATATTGAATAAGTGTTTTATATGGATAAACAAAGTTAAAATTTATTTTGGATATTTTATTGAATTTAATTCTATAAATTGAATCTTTGGATTTATTTGATGATAAAAGAAAGATTTGAAAATTCAAATTTGTAATATGAAAAAAGTTGTTTGAAAATTTATTTGGCCCGAATGAATTTTGTTTTTAGAATTTTGAAACAATTTGAAATTTGTTGAAATCGAAAAGTGATATTTCGATAAAAGAAAAATCATTATAAGAATGAAATAATATACTGATAAGACGCCTTGAGTGGAATTTTAAGCGTATATAAAGCATTGATTAAAAGGCAGTTCGATTAAAAGAGGGTTAGGGGTTCCAATTTATTTTAAAAATTAAATTCTTCATTAGACCAAAACATACATCCTTATCTAGGAATGTAAACGGATACTTTCAAATGTGGATAGTGTCGTATCTGAATCCGTATCCAAAATCATTTTTGGATATCATATATATATATATATATATATATATATATATATATCCAATTTCGGATATCCAATATTCTTTGGCCAGTTCACAAACAATAAATCTGAACAAATAAATAGAAAATTTTAATTTATTATAAATCCATTTTTGTACTAAATGTATAAAAAATAATAAATACACAAATAAAAATAATTTTAAGTGGTAAAAACTGATTTTTATATACATATTAAATTTTTACCTTGATAAAACAGAAAACCACAATCATTTTATACACTAAAATACATTAAAAAATAACTATAACCTTGATAAAAACTAGATGGATAATTATCGGATATGGATAAGGCCATATCCGTATCCTTTTTTTGGATATTGGATAATTTTTCATATTTGGATACAGATACGGATGAATTTCAGATTTTTCGGGTATTCATTGACAGGTCGATCCATATCCATTTTTGTACCGCCTCCTACTACTTCAAAAGCCCAAACTTGTATCCATTATTTCCTCCAGCCCTAATTTAGACAATCGAAATGAAAATAAGCCATGACCATGACCATGGCGAAAAATAGGAGGGCAACATAAGGGAAGCTGCGTGACAGAGGTGGTGGTGGTTGTTGGAAGGTGTGAGCATGATGTCAAAACCCAACTGTTGATGCTGATGAAGGTAGTGTCATTCGAGGCCATTATCAACAGATGGACATGGTTAAGCATGGGTGACGTACAGAGGGACGGTGGAGGAGGTTGATTAGTTGCTATTATCATCAATATTTGGCACTGAGTATACTTCTTCCCTCTTCTTGTGTTTGAATCAATATTTACCTATTAGTGATTATATCTCATGATCATTTGCATCCAATCAATCGCTGGCAGTGATTATAGCTTTGATATACTTAATTTCAGCCGTGAAATTACAATATTTCAATTTATTCTATCAATATATATTTTTAAATACGAATATTGTGACAACCCACCTTTCTGACCACTACGAACGACACTTAACACATCAATGGTGTTCATATGCCGTTATCCAAGCATCGGAGATGTGGATCGTCATGGGGTGAAATAAAGAAAAGAAGAGAAAACCTCACAAAAAAACTGCTAAAAAAACATAACAGTCAATAGTACATCAGGTTACTCCTTAACATGGAGTTATCAAGTTATACAAAAGTACTACAAATCGGCTTAGGCAATTATAACATCCTACCTTTGCAAATGCTGAAACAAAATACACTTACACAAACTAGATAATCAGCAGAATAAATAGCTAAGTAGATAAAAGCCTTCTGCTCAAACGTTGTCTTCAAAGAACCCAACAAAGACCTGCTAGTCTCGGAATAGTCAAATAAAATGAGAACCCGAGAGTTTAGGGAAAACAAACAACTCGGATCAGATGACATGTCTGGTATGAGTAAAACATTTTAAATCATAGTCGTGAAATTACACATAAACATGCAAGACCACGCCACTGAACACGAAATGAGTTTACTTCCATATATATCAACATCCAAACGTAAAGAATGTATAAATAATTAAACACCACGAAGAGTGATTGACTCCCCATGCAAATAAGGAAATACATTTGAAGGTTTGAATCAAATAAGAAAAGGAAAATTTGCAACAAATGACTAGGAACGTGCACCACACTTGATGTACACCTCTAGTAATATACTCTTAAGAAGCTCATATATTCCGTGACACTTCTCGAAAATGTTCCAGTTGGATCCCGCCAAACCTTACCGAGAATCCAAATATTTCACATCTAAATGCACAAACGAATCCGATCTATATGAGATATGAAAATACCCTAATGGGAGCAATTACACATAACTGGGCGTCCTATCGTGCTTTGTGTTCAGTCATTTACCGACAAAGGATAACAAAGCTTAATGGGTCAACAAATCATCTTAGAATGACGATTACAAAAATTTGAAGTAATCGATAGCTAAGCAACCAACTATTGATGATATAAAACAATCATATATGAAAATTAAGTCTTGTATACTTACCACCACTCATTGAATTCAAACTTGTACTATTTCTTGGTTAACAATAATGTCAGACAAGTCAAGGTAGTGTTACCTGAAAGTCATGTACCACGATTATTCTTAACTTTCAAAATAGTGACAAGTCTAATTCTTTGATGTTTAGAGCTAATTATACAAATAAATCGTTTCCATACAAGTGAATTACATTACAAAAATTAGTTCATTTCCATAAAAAATTCAAACTCTTCTTTTAAAAACCCGAATTCGTACTTGGCTTCACTTCACAAGCATTAGCTTTAAAATACAATGTTATAAGAGTTTATTAGCTTTGAAACATCGTTATAAAAAGAATTTAACAACATAAAGCATCTGCATTACTTTGATTAATTAACTTTAAAATTTTGTTAACTAGTTAATTAATTTATTCAATAACACTTAATTAAAATGGTAAATCTCCTTTAAAACGTCATTAATATAATTAATTAATAATATAATTAATTACATAAATTAGATAATAACTAAACATTATCTAAAAGTGATTAATTAATTTATACTTTATCTAAGGAAAGATTAATTAATGTTAAATAGATTTACTAACCTTTAAAAGTCATTAAAAGGATTCGGTAATTTAAAAACATCGTTAATTAATAAATTAATAAAATCTTAATCCATCATTATCAAAAGAATAATTAGCCTTAAACATCATTAAATAAAATGATTAGTTAAATTTAAAACATGATTAACTAAAAAATTAGCTAAATTCAAAACACGTCGTTAATAAGTAAATTAGTTAACTTTAATCCATATGAGTAAATAATTAATTAAATTAAATTAATTAAATTAAATTAATTAAATTAAATTAATTAAAATAATTAATTATTTTTGAAAACATCATTAATTAAAAACTTTGTTAACTTGTAAAATAATTCCAAGCATGATAATGAAACCAAACGGTTTCGATAAAATATGATTTTTCGAAAATGCCGATATAACGACTATCGCTATACGAGCAGTTCGGAATTCAAGCTTACGTCATTTGCAATACAATCAAAAATAACATAGCAAGGGAATGAGCATACATACGTGATGATTTATAATAATACAACATATATCAAACATTTATTCGCAACGAAACTAGTTTAACTACTAGATTTTCATATAACTTAAGATTCGCTTACTAACTTTCCAAAACGACTAATTTTCAAAGCAACAAACCAATCCAAAAAACCAAACCATTATTACAACTATACAATAAACGTTCAATAGCTTCAAATTTGAGCATGAATATAGTCTAAAATTTATGGTTCAAAGGTGGAAGCTTCACTCACCAAAACACATCCTACTTGAATCGAAATTGCATTAACTCTTCGAAAAACACTATAACTAAGCTTTCATATGCGCTTGACTTGGATTTATGAACTTGTGTGGGCTTGAAGGGTGCAAGGTATCTCGGCCTAGGCTAGGCATGGGCTCGGCCTTAGACTTTTTGAGGTGGAAATGGCTTTTGTCTTAGTGGAGGGATGTTTGTTTAAAGAGCAGTGGATGTAATGAGCTTAGAAATGAAGAAGGGCTAGCTTTTCTAGCTTGTTTTAGGATTTTGAGTGTATGGAAGCCATGGATCATTTCATAAACATGAAGTTATGGTAATTAACTTTGGAAATGAAGAAGTAAAAAGAGAAAATATTATGTATGGTGGTATTTATAGGCAAAGAAGTGGAGTATTAATTTAAATTAACTTACACATTTAAATAATATAATTGTCGTCATGCAACATGGAATCTATGCCTCTCCACCACTCATAGTACATACGCACACCCCTTGGTCCTACCTTTCAGCATGCCTCAGGTCCTGGTTTAAGTGATGGTGGCGCATGGGAGGTTATATTATATTTTATTTTTTCTTTTGTTTAAACATATTGTGTCTTATCATGATTATATTTAAATTATCATGGCTTATTACCTTTAATACCTTCATTAACTTACCATATGACATGTGTACATATGTGTGCATGAGTTATACTAAAATGTGCACAACATTTTCGATGAATTTTTTAGGCTAAAAAGTCGAAAGTTGGGAAAACATTTTTCGGTCACTTTTTCTATTTATTTAAACTATTTATTTTAGTAAACAAAATTTTAAGATGATTTTAATATCATTAATTAATATTTAAAATAAGTTTATTTGGTTATTAAAATCCATTATTTTGATAAAATGATTTAAAAATTTAATTATAAAGCGATAAATTTACGAGTCGTTACATTTCCGTTAGGAGAATTTCATCCTCGAACTTAATACACAAAAGGCAATCCAAAAGTTATATATTATACCAAGGAATTCACATAACAATGCAAAGCAACTATGCCATACATAACACATTCAAACAACAAACAACTAACTTGATATTATGTCAGATTAAGTTTCTCTAACATGATCCTCAGTCGCCCAAGTACAATCACGGAGATCATCACTCTTCTGAACGTTCACAAGCTCACTACCTTGTTTTTTAATCTGCTTTCATCTCGATCTTCATTATGCACTGGGTGTCGGACTACCATCAAATTCTGTTTTATTTCCAAGTCTTCCTGAATGGACTTCTCAAAAATCAAAGATGGATCACGAACATGCTTTCTCAAATGAGATACATGAAAGACATTATGTAACAACCCGCACATTTTACGATTGAATATTTAAATATTTTATTTAAATATTTCATCGTTAGTCGGATTTTTGTCTGAAAAGCTACCTTTTGCAAACGGTCGAATTAGGACTCGAGACCACCTCCATTGAGTTCAAAATGACGTTTGTGACCTTTTTGAGTATAAAAATTGACATGTTTGGAGTTAGTAGAATTTTGCTACTTTATCACTTTGGGCATTTGTTTGGGTTTCAGCCCTATATCCTAACACAAGCCCTAGCTCCACCCCTACTTATCTTCATTCACTTCATTTTCCTAACACTCCTAAGCTCTAGATAAAAATGGAGGAGAAAAAGAATTAGGAAATCCTAAGCCTAGTTCCATTTGCAAAATCCAAGCATTAACTCCAAATTCAAAGAAGAAGCTTTGGTAAGCTTTCTCTTCATCTTCTCCAACTCGTTCTCTTTCCAATCTCAGAAATTCCTAAACCTAATTTAGGAAATGTTTCTCTTTTAAGCTTAGATTCAAGCTTGTAGGGTTGGAATTGAAGAGTAATTGTTCTTGCCATTGCTCTATAGCTTCTTCTTCATTTTGTGTGTGTAAAATGGTGAGATTTTTATCTCACATCTATGTCTATATCTATCCTTGTTGTTAGGTATGAATTCCTAACACTTATTCATATGCATTTGATTATGATTTTGATTGATTTGGTGAGTATTCCAATTTTTGGTGTTTTGGTCTAATTTTATGAAATCCTATTATGGATATTTGGATATTGATATTCAAGGCGTATCGAAGAGCCTTTAAGGCTGGATTGTCGCTTGGCATAAATCCTTAGTCGTTGTTGCTCGTCCGATCGCTTTCGATAATCGTTTTGGCCATCATTGGCTGAGGTTCAGGGAATGCCTTGAACTTCAGTTTTAGATGTCTGAAAAGTAGGATTCAAGAAGTTTGAATATTATACTGGGAATTTCTATTCCCCAGTACTCAGACATCTGAATCAAATCATCCAGACGTCTAAATTGGTTCGAATTGAACCAGAGAAGAAATAGGCTAAAAATTGGCACTTCCAGACTTCTAAATTTATAGATTCGGACGTCTGAATTACGTTCTGGAAAATATTTTATTTTCCAGATTCAGATGTCTGTATCATATATTTCAGACGTCTGAATCTGCTTGTTTTTGCCTATTTAGCTTGAGTTTCCAAATTTAATCGATTCGTGTTGTTTCCCTTTTGTTATTATCAATTATTATCGACTTTCATGACATTTTCTTCGGGATTTTTGGGAATATCCATTTTGATGGATTCGGCATCGATTTCTTTAGATTTTATTCACGTCTTCGAATGTGAATTTTGGTGATTGATTGTTCTACAATCATTTTTTTGTGATTTATCACTTTAAAAATATAAATGTTTCAATACTAGTAGTAAATATCAAAACTCTTTCATTAAAACAATTTCAACACTATTTTATTACAAAGCTCGTTTCTTAAACCGTTTTCCAATCTACTAGTATATATAAAAACCTTTACCTCACTGGTATGAGAAATCTAATTAAACGACTTAGTAAAAACTAGTGGTATGAAACGCTTGCGTTTACTTCGTCGGTTAATTCTTGGACTTGTTCGATTGAATCTCTTGTGACAATTTTCTAGTGGAGATCTATAATTTGTTCGTAAATATTTAAGTTAAGCTAGTGGTTATGCGACATGAAGCTAACTCATATATTTACTAGCTTAGTGTAATTGACACTTCTTGGTGATCGATGATGATCATTACTGTGATTTAGACTAGCATTGTGCAATGTCTCTTTGTCTGCGAGGGAGACTAAACCCCGTTTTTGTGGAGTTTCGACTCAAATTGGTGGGGTAGCGACCCATGGTCTTCGGGCCATTTTGTGGAGCCTCGGCTCAATAATTAATGGTTAGCAACCATGGAATAGCGTTCCGTTTTGTGGTACACGTGTTGGTGAGCTTTCATGCTCCCATTTTGTGATAGGCCTCCTCCCTCCATCTTTGTAATTTCTGGATTTATAGTTGATGATTTCTAGAATTTGTGTTTCACCCATTTTCTTGATTTACATAGATAAGTTTTATTAATATTTGTGCATTGGTGAATTTGTGTGTCATTAACTTTTATGATTGGCATTGATATAATTGTCAATATTTATGGTGTGGTGAACAAAAATAAAGAATATGACATTCTTTTCTGTGTTTTGAGATTTCTTGAGATGTTGTATGATTTTCGTGTTGTCTAAGCTATATTTGTCATTGAATGGCATTATTGTTATCATACGTTTTTGTCACATCTCATATTCTATCTCATTGTATCTAATATTTATAGTTAGATTGATCCGTTTATTATTTTCGTATTAAATAATACTCGGGTCAGATCGAGATGTTACAGGTGCTTCTGGTTGACTCCTCATCTGGGATTATTATTCCGACTTTTGGCTAACTACTTAGATTAGTAGTTTATTTTGTTGTATACATTTGACATATAGACTCCATGATGTATACTTATTCTTTTGTGTAGCACTTGTAACTATTCCTTTGTGATATTGTGGATCTTGTTAAACCACTACTATGATATACACTTTTATGTGTAATATTCATATCTGTTTTCGCCTTTGAGATATGAACTTCTGTGACTGATTTGTGTTATGATATTTCTATATTTTTTTTCGAAGATTACATATAGCCATTGTGTAGTTGCTTTGAGTTTGTGACGATATGTCGGATTTTCTCTTGAGATGAAAAGTTATATTTTTATCTGGCATATCAGTGCTCGCACAAAGCCATTACACGGATGGTCGCTCCTCAACAGCCTTATTCTCCACGCTTGCTGACGACATTACCCCGTAGTGTCCTTGGCTAGCATGGGTATAGAGGTGGGGCGTCACAGATTGGTACCAGAGCCAAAATTCGGAACAATGTAGAATAATCTAGCAAGGATCATTGTCCTAGGTCTTTCTTAGGAGTCGTGCCTTAGGATTTGATTCGTGCCTTTGTACCGCTCTATCCTATTTTCTTTTATGATTCCTTGTTTTATCAATCATGATTGTTTGATAATTATTTTGAGAATAACTTTTCTTCTTCTTTCTTTCTTAAAGAAGGGAAATGGTTAGACCTGGCCGTCCTAGCGCCGGAAAATCTAGTGCTACTCCCCATGATGGAGTTTTTATGTCTGCCCAACAGCTTCTTGATCTCGTAAAGAATGCTCAAGCAGCCGGTTCAATTCCGGAGCCTACTCACCCTAAATCTGGATTTGCACGCTTGTGCAACGATTATACCAACTTGGGTGGGAAGCCATTCAAAGATTCTGAAACCATTATTGAAGTCCAGGCTTGGCTAAGAACATGCGATCGAATCTTTTCTCGCACGAATCTTATCGATCTTCACCATGTCCAGGTGGCCTCTAGTATGCTCCAAGAAAGAGCATTAGACTGGTACGAGCTTCTGATTTCTGAAATGAATGAAATGGATCTTACCTGGGAGCAATTCTGGGGACGATTCGAATTAAAATTTGTGCCAGAAGCTGAGAAGGCGACATTGGCTTGTCGTTTCAAAGAACTTGTTCAAGGTGAATCTTCCGTGGCAGGTTATGTCGCATCCTTCAAGTCACTCTCTAAATACGAGGTCGAATACATAAACACCTCATTGAAGAAGAACCAAAGATTTGTCTATGGTTTGAACAAAAATCTCAAGAAGCCATTACTTCTAAAATTAGAAGTTTCTTTTGATCAACTCATTGATATCGCTCTTCGTCTTGAAGAGGCGGATAGGGAGAGTGATGTTGAAGTTGGGAGTGCCAAACCGAATTTCAACAACAACAAGAAAAGGCCTAATAAATTCAAATGTCCCTATCCCAATAAAAAGGGGAAACAAGCATCTCTGGCAGCGAAGACTTCCGCCTCTAGTGGTGGGCAATGCTACAATTGTGGTTCTAAGGACCATTATGCGAATAAGTGTTCAAAGCCCCGCGCTTATCGCTATTGCAAAAGCCCGGATCATTATTTATCTACATGCCCCAAACTCCAAAACAAGAAGGAGGGAAAGCTTAATGTGGCGCAAGCCCCTTGCAACACTTCTCGTGGTCAAGGTATTTTTCATTCTATCCTTGATGGCATTATTGTGTTTCGTGATCTTCCTATTCGAGTTCTTTATGACACGGGTGCTGTAACG
Source organism: Allium cepa (assembly GCA_030765085.1). NCBI lineage: Eukaryota > Viridiplantae > Streptophyta > Magnoliopsida > Asparagales > Amaryllidaceae > Allium > Allium cepa. The sequence continues at coordinate 90,653,272 of CM060944.1, forward strand.
ACCCTGGATTTTGGCCCCGGTTATTTTAATAAATGTTTAATCTAATTTAAATAAAAGTAGCTTGATCATCTTAAAATGAATATGATTTGGAAATGTTGACATCTATTTTCTATAAACTGTATTTTTAAAAAAGGGGATTGATTGGAAATTTGAAATAAATCTCAATGATATTTACAATAAAATTATTCTTATTCATTTAAAATAAAATTTATCCTATATATGATTGAATTACAATACTTTGTCTTATTAACATATACATTAATGTGAATGGAAATGTTCAACATAAAACCAAAGTTTATCGATAAGATATGAATAGTAAATATAAATAAAACTTAAGAGTATGATATGAATATTGATAATCAGAATATAAAATACAAATATAATTAAGTAAGCAACTGAATATCATTTAAATATTGATAGTTAAATATGAAGAATAAATATAAATATAAGGAAATGAACCATATAATTATTGACTGTCAAAATATAAAATAAAAATGTAACTACAAACAAGTATAAAAGTACAAAATACATAATAAAATTTAAGAGAAAAGTATATGATAAATTGAAGCAAGAACACAAATATTTTCTTACAAAATATCTTCACACAGCAAAGAAATAGTGATAATTATGTAAACTTGTTGTGTGTCCAAGGCATTTATTGCCATCAGCTCAGCATGCATTTTGTCATATCAAATATGTATAAAATCTGAACATGTTTAAAAAAAAATGTGTATGAGTTTTCAAGCTAAAACTAATTTGCACTTACAAAGGATCTTCACTATTGCCTACAGGTTTAAAACCAGAAGATATTAAAGCAAACATTTACAAACATATGTTTTTAAGCAAAAATATCTTTTTGTAAAAAAAAAACTGGTCTTACTGCAAAATAAAAATGAAAAAAGAATATATAAGACAAACAGTTTTATATCAAACAAATATCTTTATACATGAAGCTTCATTCACAAGCCTTGATGTAACAACCCGCATATTTATCGATTTTATATTTAAATATTTTATTTAAATATTTTATCGTTAGTCGGATTTTAGTCCGAAAAGCTACTTTTTGCAAACAGTCGAATTGGGACTCGAGACCACCCCCATTGAGTTCAAAATGACTTTTGCGACCTTTTTGAGTATAAGCTTCGATATGTTTGGAGAAAGTTGGTTTTTTGCTACTTTTCACTTAGGGTTTTGGTTTGGGCTGAGCCCACTTATGTATTCAGTCCCAACCCCTCACCTCCTCATTTACTTCATTTCCAATTCCTAACCCTTCAAGCTTTAGCAACAATGGTGGAGAGGAGTGGAAATTAAAATTCCAAGCCCTAGTTCCTCTTGCTAGCTCAAGTTCTTACTCCAAAATCAAAGAGAACCCATTGGTAAGCATCTCCCTCATCTTCTCCAACTCTTTCTCCATTCAATTTCAGAAATTTCCTAAACCTAACTTAGGGAATGTTCTTCTTTTAAGCTTAGATTCAAGCTTCTAGAGTTGGATTTGAAGAGTGGTTGATTCCCCTTTGCTTTCAAGCTTCATCTTCATAAATTTAGTTCAAAGGTGAGATTTTTATCTCACATCTATGTCTATATCTATCTTTGTTGTTAGATATGAATCCCTAACATTTATTCATGTGCAATTGATTTTGATTTGGATTGGTTTTGTGAATATTTCCATTTTTGGTGTTTGAAGCCAATTCTCTAAAAATCATAACTTTGATGTTTGATCATGCTTTAAGAGGTGTTTCGGAGAGCCTATAAGACCGGGTTGTTGCTAGGCATAAATCCTTAGTCGTCGTCGCTCGTCTGATCGCTTCCGTTTGGATTTTCGCCCATTTTTGGGCAAGGCTGATTTTTGCCTACCAGGCAATTTCAGACGTCTGGTGACCAAGTCCAGACGTCTGGTTTGGACCTGGAAAGTAAAAATGTATGCATGCATATTATAAAAAAAAGCCAGAGACTATTTTCAGACGTCTGAACCATCAAACCAGACGTCTGGATAGGTCTCAGACGTCTGGCTTGAGGTTTCAGACGTCTGAGTGTTCTCTGGATTATTTCCAGAGAACAAATCCAGACATCTGGATTCCAAATCAGACGTCTGGAAATGTTTATTTTTGCCTATTCAGGCTGTTTTGTGTGAATTTCCATTGTTTATCGATTTTAGCGATCCTATTAATCGTTATCACTTATTGTCGACTTTGATGACTTCTTTTTATGGATCTTTTTGGAAATATCCATTTCTATGGATTTGGTATCGATTTCTTTGGATTTTATTCACGTCTTCGAATCTGAATTTTAGTAATTGGTTGTTCTTACAATCTTCTTTGTGATTTGTCACTTTAAAAATATAAAGGTTTTCTATACTAGTAGTAAATATCAAAACTCTTTCTTCAAATGATTTCAACTCTACTTTAATACCAAATTCGTTTATAAAACCGTTTTCCAATCTATTAGTATATACAAACCTTTACCTCACTCGTATGAGAAATCTAATTAAACGGCTTAGTAAAACAAGTGGTATGAAACGCTTGCGTTTATTTCATCGGTTAATTCTTGGACTTGTTCGATTGAATCTCTTGTAACAATTTTATAGTGGAGATCTACAATTTGTTCGTAAATATTTAAGTTAAGCTAGTGGTTATGGGACATGAAGCTAAGCTCATATATTTACTAGCTTATTGTAATTGACACTTCTCGATGATCATGATGATCATTTTATGGTTTAGACTAGCAATGTGCGATGTCTCTTTGTCTATGTGGAGGACCGTACCTCATTAAATCGAGCTTCGTCTCATTTCTTCGTGGGCTAGCGACCCATGTGCTTTCTTATGTGTTTCGATTCATTGGATGTACCGTTTGTACTACATCGATGTTTTGGCTTTTGGATTCATTGGATGTACCGTTTGTACTACATCGATGTCTTGGCCACCCTTTTATTGTGATATCTGGATTTCGTGTGTTGATTTCTGGAATTTATGTTTCACCAACTTTTACGATTGGCATGGATATATATATATATATATGTGTCATTTATTGTGGCTTGGTGAATGAAATTAGGAGTATGACATTCCTTTTTATCTTGAGTAGATTATTGTGATATTGATTAATCTCTTGTTGGTTTTCAATTACCTATTAATCACAGCTTGGCATTGTGATTATTATATGTTTATGTCATATCTCCTATTCTATATCATTTCTTCTGATATTTATAGCTAGACTGATCCGTTTATTATTTTCTTCTTAAATAATATTCGGGTCAGACCGAGATGTTACAGGTGCTTCTGCTTGACTTCTCATCCAGGATCATTACTCTGACTTTTGGCAAACTACTTAGATTAGTAGTTTATTTTGTTGTATACACTTGAGATATAGACTCATAGTTGTATTCCTTTGTATAGCACGTGTTGCTATTCTTTTGTATTATCGTGGATCTTTTGACCACTACTCTGATATACACTTTTATGTGTAATATTCATATCTATTTCCGCCTTTGTGATATGAATTGTCTGTGACTGATTTATGTTATGTTTATTTCTATATTTGTTTCCGAAGATATTATAGCCACTGTGTAGTAGTTTTGAGTTTGTGTCGGCATGTCGGATTTCCACTTGAAAAGAATTGCATGTTATATTATCTGACATATCGATGCTCGCACAAAGCAATTACATGGATGGTCGCTCCTCAACAGCCTTATTCTCCGTGCTAGTTGACAGCATTCATAGTAGTGTTCTTGGCTAGCGTGGATATAGAGGTGGGGCGTCACAGCTTGGTATCAGAGCGAAACTTCGGAACAATGTAGAATAATTTAACAAGGATCATCATCCTAAGTCCATCTTAGGAGTCGTGCTTTAGGGTTTAATTCGAGTCTTCGTACCGATTCATCCTATTTTCTTTATGATTCCTTGTTTTATCAATCAAGTATGATAGAAATTTATTCTGAGAATAACTTTTTCCTCTTCTTTCTTTCTTTCTTAAAGAAGAGAAATGGTTAGACTTGGCCGTCCCAGCGCCGGTCAATCTAGTGCTACTCCCCTGGATGGAGTATTCATGTCTGCTCAACAACTTTTGGATCTTGTAAAGAATTAAGAGTTTATCTATGCTTTGAGTAAAACCCTGAAATGGTTCTACCTTTGAAACTTGAAGTTTCTTTCAATCAGCTTGTGGATGTTACTCTTCTTCATGGCGAGGTTGGTAATGGAAGTGTTTGTGATATTGGGACTTCCAAGAAGAGGCATATTAAGTTCAAGAGCCTTAATCCCAATAAGAGAGTGAAGCAAACTACTTTTGTAGCAAAGACTCCAATCCCTAATCGTGGAGGATGCTACAATTGTAATTCTAAGGAACACTATGCGAATATGTGTCCAAAACCCCATTCTTGTCGCTATTGCAAGAAACCGGGTCATCTTTTATTTGCATGTCCCAAACTTTTGAACAAGGACATGAGAAAGATAAATATTGTGCAAGCCCCTAGAAACTCTTCTCTTGATCAAGGTATTTCTCCTTCAATCCTTGGTTTTATTTGTCTCGTGAATATTCTTTTCAAGTTCCTGTTGATATGAGTCCATCTCATCATTTTATATCAAAAGGAATTGTTAATTCTTTTTCTTTAAATATTTTAGGCTTGTTGACTTCATTGAGAATTGTGAATCCGGATGGTAGATCCGCAACACTCAATTTGCTTTTTATTGATGTTGAAATTATTTTATGAGACTTTTCTTTCCGAGCCGATATTTTTACTTAGGCTTCGGAATTGATTTTTTTGAAAGGATTGGCTTAAATTGTGAAGCCCATATCCTATTTTTCCGAGTGGATTATTCATCTTCGACATTTTCAATCTGTTAAGCAGATTTCTATTTTTCCTTTGTGATTTTGATTCCAATTTGATGGCATCATTTTATTCCTTAAAACCCGCATGATAAGGAAAGTATTATTTCTCTCAATCATATCGTTTGAGAAATTTTCCGGTATTTTTGAGTTTGTCTTAGGATTATCACCTAAGCAATATCTTTTGTGTGGTGTTAAGGTCTTTTCAATTTGACTTTACCATCGGTTTTCGTTTGCTACGAGTTGCGGAAGTTAGCACCACTTACCGCATTCCGCACTCGTTATGATTCTTATGAGTGACTTATTTTGTCATTCAATTGGTCCAGCTTATTTCATCCATTTTATATATCAAATATTCTATGAATATTTCGATGAGACCATTCTTGTATTTATTGATTTTGGATGAAAATAGTAATTTAAAATTTTGCAAATCCTTTTCATAAGATTTATTTATAAATAAAACTGGATTTTTGTTCTTGAAACGAACAAAGAATATTCTTAAAACTTTTTAAGAGATTTATTTATCCTATAAAAGATGATTTTGTGATTGTATTGCCCGTTGAGTGCTTTAAGAATTTTGGTCGATGCGCTTGATCAACGTTATCGATAGGAATTTCCTAAACGCTTTGATGTGACAATCAGACACGATATATTGACTTGTAAAATGTAAATTCTTCTAGAAATATTTTTACATCGAAATAATTTTGATTTTTGAAAGTTTTAGCTTTTCAGGAAAGAGGATTATTTAAAAGAACCCTTCCTTTCAATACTCTTATTCTTGTGATTCCTGAAGGGGAACCAAGACTTTGCTATTTGTACCGATACTAGTCGTATTGGTTTGGATGCCATTCTCTTGCCATAGAGAACGTGCTATCGCTTGTGCTTCTAAATCATTATAGCTTATCGAGACTAGATATGCCACTTATGATCTAGTGCTATCGGCTATTGTTTTTGCTTTTGGAATTTGGCATCATCATATTTGGATGAGAAATTTGTTCTCTACCTCGATCATAAATCTTTGGAATATTTATGTTCTCTTAAGGAACTGCATGTTGACTCGAGTTCCTAGCTTCCTATGATCTTGATATTCTTTTTATTCCCGAAGGGGAAATCGTGTTGCCAATGCGTTTAGTCGTAAGCAACAAGGGGTTGTTTCTTTGTTGATGACCGAATGAAATTATCTTTTTATCAAGTTCATCGGGCGTTTTGATGTATTTCGTTTTATTGAGTTTCATCTCATTGCTTTTATGAACTTGCGTCCGATGTTCTTTTATTGTGTTCGGTTCATTGGATGTACTGTTTTTGTACTACGTCGGTGTTCCGAAAATCATTCGGGCTTCGGTTCATTGGACGTACCGTTTTTGTACTGCGTCAGTGTTCCGAATTATTTGGGTTTTGATTCATTGGATGTACCGTTTGTACTACATCAGTGTCTTTGATTCATTGGATGTACCGTTTGTACTACATCAATGTCTTTGCTTTTGATTCAATGGATGTACCGTTTGTACTACATCAATGTCTTTTCTTTATTGATTCATTGGATGTACCATTTGTACTATATCCGTGTCTTTGATTCATTGGATGTACCGTTTGTACTACATCAATGTCTTTGCTTTTGATTCATTGGATGTACCGTTTGTACTACATCAATGTCTTTTCTTTATTGATTCATTGGATATACCGTTTGTACTACATCAATGTCTTTGCTTTTGATTCATTGGATGTACCGTTTGTACTACATCAATGTCTTTTCTTTTTGGATTCATTGGATGTACCGTTTGTACTACATCAGTGTTTTTGATTCATTGGATGTACCATTTGCACTACATCAATGATATGCTTTTGATACATTGGATGTACCATTTGCACTACATCAATGTCTTTGCTTTTGATTCATTGGATGTACCGTTTGTACTACATCAATGACTTTGCTGTTTGATTCATTGGATGTACCATTTGGACTACATCAATGTCTTCGCTTTTTGGTTCATTGGATGTACCGTTTGCACTACATCAATGACTTGGCTTTTTGGTTCACTGGACGTACCGTCTTTGTACTACGTCGGTGTTCCAAATTATTCGAGTTTCTAGTTTCTCGGGCGTACCGTGATTGTACTACGCCGTTGCACCGGCTCAAATTTCTGCTATTCTTGACGTTTTCCACGTCTTTTAACTATGGAAATGCTTTTATGTTTCCGATTTTTATTCTTGAGCCCGGTGTTATTGAGGGATTGAAGTTTCACCAAATTTGACTTTTGAGCAACATCCTATTCGAATTATTGCTTCGGAGCTCAAACGACTTCGAAATAAAGATGTCCTTCTTGTGAGAGTTCAATGGTTCTTAAATCTTAGGGATTACTCTTGGGAATCTAGAGGATTCATTGAGCGATCCCGTTCTTGCTAACTCTTTCGTGCTCTTTATGGTGAACTTCTTATTTCAATTTTCTTTTGTGTTGATATGCTTCCATGGTTGTTACTTCTTATTTTCTTCTTAAGTATTGCGAGTACGCAATTTTTTAAGGAGGGGAGTCTGTAACAACCCGCATATTTATCGATTTTATATTTAAATATTTTATTTAAATATTTTATCGTTAGTCGGATTTTAGCCCGAAAAGCTACTTTTTGCAAACAGTCGAATTGGGACTCGAGACCACCCCCATTGAGTTCAAAATGACGTTTGCGACCTTTTTGAGTATAAGCTTCGATATGTTTGAAGAAAGTTGATTTTTTGCTACTTTTCACTTAGGGTTTTGGTTTGGGCTGAGCCCACTTATGTATTCAGTCCCAACCCCTCACCTCCTTATTTACTTCATTTCCAATTCCTAACCCTTCAATCTTTAGAAACAATGGTGGAGAGGAGTGGAAATTAAAACTCCAAGCCCTAGTTCCTCTTGCTAGCTCAAGTTCTTGCTCCAAAATCAAAGAGAACCCATTGGTAAGCATCTCCCTCATCTTCTCCAACTCTTTCTCCATTCAATTTCAGAAATTTCCTAAACCTGACTTAGGGAATGTTCTTCTTTTAAGCTTAGATTCAAGCTTCTAGAGTTGGATTTGAAGAGTGGTTGATTGCCCTTTGCTTTCAAGCTTCATCTTCATAAATTTAGTTCAAAGGTGAGATTTATATCTCACATCTATGTCTATATCTATCTTTGTTGTTAGGTATGAATCCCTAACATTTATTCATGTGTAATTGCTTTTGATTTGGATTGGTTTTGTGAATATTTCCATTTTTGGTGTTTGAAGCCAATTCTCTAAAAATCATAACTTTGATGTTTGATCATGCTTTAAGAGGTGTTTCGGAGAGCCTATAAGACCGGGTTGTCGCTAGGCATAAATCCTTAGTCGTCGTCGCTCGTCCGATCGCTTCCGTTTGGATTTTCGTCCATTTTTGGGCAAGGCTGATTTTTGCCTACCAGGCAATTTCAGACGTCTGGTGACCAAGTCCAGACGTCTGGTTTGGACCTGGAAAGTAAAAATGTATGCACGCATATTATAAAAAAAAGCCAGAGACTATTTTCAGACGTCTGAACCATCAAACCAGACGTCTGGATAGGTCTCAGACGTCTGACTTGAGGTTTCAAACGTCTGAGTGTTCTCTGGGTTATTTCCAGAGAACAAATCCAGACGTCTGGATTCCAAATCAGACGTCTGGAAATGTTTATTTTTGCCTATTTAGGCTGTTTTGTGTGAATTTCCATTGTTTATAGATTTTAGCGATCCTATTAATCGTTATCACTTATTGTCGACTTTGATGACTTCTTTTTATGGATCTTTTTGGAAATATCCATTTCTATGGATTTGGTATCGATTTCTTTGGATTTTATTCACGTCTTCGAATGTGAATTTTAGTAATTGGTTGTTCTTACAATCTTCTTTGTGATTTGTCATTTTAAAAATATAAAGGTTTTCTATACTAGTAGTAAATATCAAAACTCTTTCTTCAAATGATTTCAACTCTACTTTAATACCAAATTAGTTTATAAAACCGTTTTCCAATCTATTAGTATATACAAACCTTTACCTCACTCATATGAGAAATCTAATTAAACGGCTTAGTAAAACAAGTGGTATGAAACGCTTGCGTTTATTTCGTCGGTTAATTCTTGGACTTGTTCGATTGAATCTCTTGTGACAATTTTATAGTGGAGATCTACAATTTGTTCGTAAATATTTAAGTTAAGTTAGTGGTTATGGGACATGAAGCTAAGCTCATATATTTACTAGCTTATTGTAATTGACACTTCTCGATGATCATGATGATCATTTTATGGTTTAGACTAGCAATGTGCGATGTCTCTTTGTCTATGCGGAGGACCGTACCTCATTAAATCGAGCTTCGTCTCATTTCTTCGTGGGCTAGCGACCCATGTGCTTTCTTATGTGTTTCGATTCACTGGATGTACCGTTTGTACTACATCGATGTTTTGGCTTTTGGATTCATTGGATGTACCGTTTGTACTACATCGATGTCTTGGCCACCCTTTTATTGTGATATCTGGATTTCGTGTGTTGATTTCTGGAATTTATGTTTCACCAACTTTTACGATTGGCATGGATATATATATATGTCATTTATTGTGGATTGGTGAATGAAATTAGGAGTATGACATTCCTTTTTATCTTGAGTAGATTATTGTGATATTGATTAATCTCTTGTTGGTTTTCAATTACCTATTAATCACAGCTTGGCATTGTGATTATTATATGTTTATGTCATATCTCCTATTCTATATAATTTCTTCCGATATTTATAGCTAGACTGATCCGTTTATTATTTTCTTCTTAAATAATACTCGGGTCAGACCGAGATGTTACAGGTGCTTCTGCTTGACTTCTCATCCAGGATCATTACTCTGACTTTTGGCAAACTACTTAGATTAGTAGTTTATTTTGTTGTATACACTTGAGATATAGACTCATAGTTTTATTCCTTTGTATAGCACGTGTTGCTATTCTTTTGTATTATCGTGGATCTTTTGACCACTACTCTGATATACACTTTTATGTGTAATATTCATATCTATTTCCGCCTTTGTGATATGAATTGTCTGTAACTGATTTATGTTATGTTTATTTCTATATTTGTTTTCGAAGATATTATAGCCACTGTGTAGTAGTTTTGAGTTTGTGTCGGCATGTCGGATTTCCACTTGAAAAGAATTGCATGTTATACTATTTGACATATCGATGCTCGCACAAAGCAATTACATGGATGGTCGCTCCTCAACAGCCTTATTCTCCATGCTAGTTGACAACATTCACAGTAGTGTTCTTGGCTAGCGTGGGTACAGAGGTGGGGCGTCACACTTGACCTGCAAAAGTACATCTCCATACAACTATCTATATATATACACAGCCGAAATAATGATAATTATGTAAACACATTTTACAACAAGCATTTAATACTATCTGCTCTAGCCTACATCTTTGCAAATTCAGGGATATTTAGCAAATCTTTCCTTTGCAGTAAATAAAATCTGCCATATTAGATCAAATAATAACTACACTAGAAACCACCTTCTTTTAAACATCTATATCTTCTATATATATATGTTTACCTCTGTTCTTTTTAGATTGTTTTGTAAGCCATAGTAAATCAGAGGAAACAAAAGAAGGAAATAGGAAGTAAAATCAAAAATTTAATTCAAAATAAAAATAGGGCAGATTCAAAGCAGTTTCAAATCATCAGGGGTTAGGAGCAGATTCATCTGCAGTTTTCATCACCTCTGTTTATTCTTTGATTCTGGAATTTTTCTGGTGAGTAAACATATTTTCTAAAAATTTAAAACTTGATACTTAGATCATGTACTCTTATGACTGCTATATACTGAGTATATGATACTTTGTGATAATGTTGTTACTGTAATTTTGAGTTGATCTGCAATATTTCCGACTCTTGAACAAAGAAAAATAGATAAAGAATTTATACTTTATCTTGTAAATCATTTTAAACTATGATTTTTAATCTTCAATTAGCACTCTAGCCCTTGTTTTGATACTTTACTGTAGGACATGAACTCTGCAACTTCAAATTTGCAGTAAGAAATCAATGTGTGCAAAATTCAAAGACTTTAAATTGTTAACTCAAATTCATATATTAAACAAACATGTAAAGTTAGAATTTTTAAAGGTGAAATGATAAATTTTTGATCAAAGTTTGAAGCGCAGTTTCAAGAGAAGCCGTAAATTGATTTTTATCAATATTGGTTGATTCAACAAAATTTAATCATTTAAATTTCCTATGAAGCAAAGTTGAAGTTGTATTAACGCTAGAAAAATATCAAATTAATATTCGAATGCATAGCTTTTGAGATTGTGAGTAACATAGGGTTTTGGTCACGAGTTTTACAGAGTTCTGTAAATTTTCAACTGTGACTCACCTAGATGACCGAGCTTCACGAAAATTAGAGGAATGGTAGTATGGTGGCTAACGGTGGTGTAGCCGGAGTCTCGAAGCTTCCGGAGGTTTGTATCGCTTGCACGAGGAGGAAGTTGTCGGAGCATTATTTTCGATCTGAACCTCAAAACTGTCGTTTCTTGTTCTCGAGTTCCATCAGAATTTTGGGGTGCTGGGATTAAGAGGGCGTACGATAGTTGACCTATTGGCGATCGACTCAGGTGATGGAGGTTCGCCACGACATTGTGCACGTGTACGACGCTTTTGTGTGTGTCTGTGTTTTGTTTGAGATCGTCTCGAGTGGGTACTCGAGTAAGGGGGTGGGTTGGCTCGGGTTAGAACCGTTTCCTTGCGAGATGTAGTCACAACAGTTTGTTTAACTTAAAGATAATGAGAATAAAAAGTTACAGAATAAAAAAAAATAGAAGAAGAAAGTTACAGGGAATGAAGAGAGAAGAAGGTGGGAGAGAAACACGGGAAAGGGCACGAGGGTAACCCGAGTTTTCTCGAGTAAGGGTAGTGCATTCCCTGGGTATTTCTCTAAATGAACGTGTACAATAAATTTTGTTTTTTTAGTATGTGATATAACTAAGTTAATTTAGCAATTAATTAGTTAATTAGGCTAACATTTGTTTTAAAAGCTCAATAAGATAGGTATGTAAAGATAGATGATTAATAATAAGTGATTAGACTGTTAATTAATTTATATTTTAAATTTTAAATTGATAACTTTAAATTGATTTTTTACTCAAAAATAAGTCATATGTTAAAGCAATTTAAATCTTAATAACATTAGCTAATTACTTGAAGTTAATTAATGGAAATTTACTTAAGTGATTAATCAGGAATTATACTTTAATTAAATTGATAATAATTGATTTATTAAAGTAAATTGTGGGAATTAAATAAGTAATTACTTTTTAATAAGTGAGTTAATAATTAAGAATCAACTAATTAACTGAGTAATTAAGTAACAGTTATTGAATAAAGGTTTAGTATTGAAATAATTAATTAAAGATTGGACGATTAATGAATTAAAACTGAATGATTAACTAATTAATCAATTATTCATTAATAAGTTAATTAATCAGTAATTAATTAAATAAAATAAAATAGTTTATTCTTAAGAAATCAATTAAGTAAAATAAATCCAAACTGTTTGGTATGCATTGATGATTATGCTTGATTGACTTGATGTCTGTTGATCATTTTTCTGTGATATGTTGTGATATATTATGGATATCTGTGATAACTGTGTATGGTCTATCTATTATATCTGTTATGTTAATTCTTGATATTAAATTAAACTGTTAAGTTAAATAGACAACTTGGCCTTTAAAATGGCGTTTGGATCCGATGAGACCGGGATCGGAAGAATCATTCTTGATTCTCTGAAAACCACATCGATCCAATTTAAACGTTAGGTCATAAATTATGAAATGAAGATCGAGATGGAGTTTTCAGAATGCAAGGGTTATCGTTGTTGACTCTGAGGGTGATTCCAAAATGAGTGTAACGAGATAATGCCTTCGGTTTCGTTCGAACCCGGAACGAACTTGTATGGATTGAATGCTTTCAACACATCGTCAGGCGGACGATGAGCATTCTAAGTGATATGTTCTTTAAAGGTAATCGCAGCCTCAAGCCTCATCAACCGGGAATGGCTAAAACAGGGGAGATGCAGCAAGGTTAGGTGGGTCATGCCCAAGCAGGACAAGATATTTCCCCTGTCTAGATGTCCCTTTCTATTTCGGTTGTGTGGGCGGTTTGCTACCTAGAACCGCGGGGTTTATCTTGTTCGAAATTTTTCAGTAAGGAATGGTTCCGGCCTTGCGTTGCAGGGGATGAAGGGAGTAATCCTCGGTACGGTGATCTAGGCCCCGTACTGTGACGGGCGGTACCCCAGTAGCCCTGCCATTGTTGGAAATCCATTTTCCTTACGAGACCCTACGGTTTTGATTTGTATTACCCACTTTCGTGGCTAGTAGCTGGAATTTAATCATGTAACAATTTCGGCTATTTTCTATTTACTTGAAAACCCTAGACACTATTATAATATCACAGAATTTCCTATAAAATGTTTTGGTTAGCGTAAGGTAAAAACTTACCCGTATTTATTTGTGGGGAGTCTTACGTGATACCTTTATTTTCAAATGTTTTTTTCAAAGTTAAACAACCTTAAACCGTTTACTCATACCAGACCCATGTCTGGCCCGGAGTTTATTTTTGTTTTCATAAACTCTCGGGTACCCAAATTTTTATGGGTAGCCAAGGGATTCAGGTTAGATTTGACGAATTCTGGAGGAGCAATGTAGCAGGAGGCTTCTACGTTGTAGATATATGTATATATATATGGTGTTCCGCTGTGTTGATATCTCTGATCTGTTTATCTGTATTGTATATTGACTTGTGTTAACTAGACAAGAGTTTATAACTGTCTAGTATGTGATGTATGATCTGTATAGCTTTGATATATGTAAAATTATGTAATAGTTATGTGATATTTTATATTTTGTTCCTTTCCGCTGTGAGATTATGAGGTTGTTGTTCTTTCTTCTCTATCTTTTCTATTTTCTCATCCCTTTCTTTCTTAATGATGATACGTCTTTCTGGTAGTAGAAGGGCGGGTCGTCACAGTTGGTATCAGAGCATAGGTTGGTGATAACCTTGGCTCTGGTAGTGATTACTCAAATAGATTTTGTAAAACTCTAAAATGAGTTTGAGTGTATTAATAGATATGAGCGCGTACTTGTTAGTGAATATAAAATTGTTTTTATATTGTGTTGATGTATCTGTTGAGTGTTTATGGATTCTGGTCGATGCGTGGGACGTCATTTCATCGATAGGGATTTCTAAACTCTTAAACAAGATGGACCGACACAGTATTGTTTTAAAGTAGGGTAAATGAAATAATTTTACACAAAATTTATATTTTGATATAAAAGAAGTATTTTTTTAAAATAATTATATATATTTGGATGATGGTTGTTAATACTATAATTGAATAAAAATTTAAAATTTGAATGGTTTATAACCAAATAAAATTATTTAAGAATGATTTTAAATAAAAAGCAATATAACTAAAATTTGATTAAACCAGAATTTAAGTCCCGGGAATTTGAAAGGTGTTTAAATAAATTTAAACAAAAGCATTTGGGAATTTAAAAATCTTGGGAATGTTTGAAATGTTTTTCCAAAGATTTAAAGGAAAAAAATGGAATCTTTTTTTGGAAAATATTGTTGAATGGAAATTGTTTTGGGAAAATTTGTGAAAGTAAGGAAGCACTGAACTCACTCCAGTCGCTGGAAAATAATCCTAATGATGATGGCCACATCATCAGTATTCATTTTCGAGTTTCTAAGTGATGGATTGCTACCAGGATAGTTGGTTATGATATTATTTGGGGTTGATGGGTATACAAGTTGTTTTAAAATTTTCAAAAGAGAGAATTTGTTTTGGTGAAAACAAGTGTTTGGAAGTTGAAAATTTGATTTGATATACCAAGTAGGTATGTGTAGTATCATTTTAAAATGATTTTGGAAATGAAAACCGGGCAATTGAATTTTAAGAAAATTCTATTTAATAATGTGAAGGGTTTGAATAAATCAACTATTGAACTTATATAGTAAAGTTGATATTAATAAGAAGAAATCGGGAATTTTGATCCCGGTATTAAAATTTAACTTAAGTAAATGAAAATAAGAAATATATTTGAGTTTAACCTGAGATAAGTTGAATGGAATTGAAGTTCAAAATGAACTTAATTGGATATAAAAATTTGAAGGAAAAATGATTGTGATTGTAAGGGGAAAATTTATACCTTAAGATAGTAAGTGTTATGTATATAAATAATCTGGAATTGTGATTATAAGATAAAATGACCCAAATGAGTAATATAAGCTGTTAAGTAGATTAAAAAAAAGTTTTGAGCTCATATATTGAGAAATAAATTTAAGGAATGGTAAGTAGCTAAATTTAGCTGAAGCTGAGTTAAAATAAAATGGAATTTAAATGAACTCAATCGAGTTATAGATAAAATTTGAATGAAATAAAATTCTTAAATAAACAAGTAAATGTAAAACCAAAGTAAGTAGTGAATTGGATTTAAATAGAAATGGTGTGAGTTGTAAACAAATCTAATTCAAGTATAAATTGAATAACCTTATTATGAATAAATTCAATAATGAATTGTTAATGTAAATTAAAAATTTAAGGATGGATAAAAGAATAAACTAATCAAATAGATTAGTAAATAACTGGGATTTGATTAAAGGAAAATCGAATCAAAGATTTAAATGGCAATTAGTGGAATAGAATAAAATTAAGTCATTGGGAGAGCAGTTTGAGGAAAATAAAGGACTTAAGTAAATTATGGGATGGTTATTTAAAATATTGGTTGTTAAATTTAATAGAATGGTTTGGAATCAAACCTGTTGAAATAAAAGAAAATGCAGTGAAAAGATTGTGAATAAATTAATTGTGGTGGAGTCAAGTGTAAATTGAGATGGAATCAATTTAAAATTTGTTATGAAGCTTAAGTAATTATTTATTCACAATAATATGGTCAAACTACATATAGAAATGAGTTGTTTTGAAGTAAAAGAGATTAGATAAAAATTTATGAATTGTCAGAAGCAAAATAAGATGATTTTAAATATGAGTTTGTATTGCTTAAATGGATTATATAAGCAAGTAAGTTGTAAATTCCTTTTAATTAAAAGGGAATGGTTTGAGAATTGATTGAAATTAATCGTGTTGAGGATTGGAACCTTACATATGTGCTTATGGAAATATGTAATGGAGAATATGTCAAAGCTTTTCAGAATTTGAAAACTATATATAAAAAAAAAATTAGCAACAAAACAATTTCAAATTGAAAATTTAAAGCAAAATAATGAATGAAACTAATTTAAATTAATAATAGGAATCAGTTATAAATGGAGATAGTCAATAAAAGCTCAATATTCAGAGTTAAGAAAATTGAATTCATATGGAATTGGTAATTCAGATTTAAATAAGAAGATATAATGGCTAAAGTGGCAGAGTAATAATATAAGAATATATATAATGTTTATATTAAGCTTAAGAAATGAATGGTGAAATTCTTAAGTAAAATTTGATATTGGGAAAATTATTCCAAGTGGATAGAATCGGGGTAATGTGAATAAAAGAAATTAATATGGTTGATAACCAATGGATATGAATACGTAGGATGTACGCATATTATTTTATTCGCATAACGATTCGATTCAGATTCGAGCACAGAATTTCGAGATAGTTAAATCGATCCGAGTTGGGATTTTTCACTCGATTTTCGACGACGAACTTTGGATTTGGATTTTGATTGATTCTAGAAATTCTCTATCATAGTTATGGTTATGCAAGGAGAATGACAGTCTCTAATCTAGAAACTAGTTCTGAGTCCATACTAGGAAGTCGGGTGGACAATACTAGTTCGGAAGTGAAATTGTGTGATCGAGCGAGCAATCGGATTTCATACTGCGTACGAATGATGTATGTACATCGTACGGGCTTGATTTAATAAGAATTGAAATTCTGAAAAGAGGTCAATAAAATTTGGAAAGAGTTAATATTGTAGATTTCAGAATTAAATTGGCAGAGTGGATATCTGGAATTTATTGTGTATTCCGTATATCCCATCTTAGGAATTTGCTTATGATTCATCATTAGTTGTTAAACCAGTAATTCAGGAATTTGAAGTGGAATCAAATTTGACTGTGGTCAGGAATCTAGTTTGGACAGTTGATCATCGAGGGACAAACTCTCGATAATTTTAGGGAAGTTTATCCGAATTTGTGTTCGGATAACTAGTGTTATTAGTAAGGATAGACTGTTTGATTGTTAGTTCATATATAAATGATATTTATGTTTGAATGATTGGTATAACAGCTTTTAAATTATCTTTGTTTTAAATTTCGGGGATGAAATTCTTTTAAATGGGGAGGAATGTAACGACCCTGGATTTTGGCCCCGGTTATTTTAATAAATGTTTAATCTAATTTAAATAAAAGTAGCTTGATCATCTTAAAATGAATATGATTTGGAAATGTTGACATCTGTTTTCTATAAACTGTATTTTTAAAAAAGGGGATTGATTGGAAATTTGAAATAAATCTCAATGATATTTACAATAAAATTATTCTTATTCAATTAAAATAAAATTTATCCTATATATGATTGAATTACAATACTTTGTCTTATTAACATATACATTAATGTGAATGGAAATGTTCAACATAAAACCAAAGTTTATCGATAAGATATGAATAGTAAATATAAATAAAACTTAAGAGTATGATATGAATATTGATAATCAAAATATAAAATACAAACATAATTAAGTAAGCAACTGAATATCATTTAAATATTGATAGTTAAATATGAAGAATAAATATAAATATAAGGAAATGAACCATATAATTATTGACTATCAAAATATAAAATAAAAATGTAACTACAAACAAGTATAAAAGTACAAAATACATAAAAAAATTTAAGAGCAAAGTATATGATAAATTGAAGCAAGAACGCAAATATTTTCTTACAAAATATCTTCACACAGCAAAGAAATAGTGATAATTATGTAAACTTGTTGTGTGGCCAAGGCATTTATTGCCATCAGCTCAGCATGCATTTTGTCATATCAAATATGTATAAAATCTAAACATGTTTTAAAAAAAATGTGTATGAGTTTTTAAGCTAAAACTAATTTGCACTCACAAAGGATCTTCACTGTTGCCTGCAAGTTTAAAACCAGAAGATATTAAAGAAAACATTTATAAACATATGTTTTTAAGCAAAAATATCTTTTTGTAAAAAAAAAAAATTGGTCTTACTGCAAAATAAAAATGGAAAAAGAATATATAAGACAAACAGTTTTATATCAAACAAATATCTTTATACATGAAGCTTCATTCACAAGCCTTGACCTGCAAAAGTACATCTCCATACAACTATCTATATATATACACAGCCGAAATAATGATAATTATGTAAACACATTTTACAACAAGCATTTAATACTATCTGCTCTAGCCTACATCTTTGCCAATTCAGGGATATTTAGCAAATCTTTCCTTTGCAGTAAATAAAATCTGCCATATTAGATCAAATAATAACTACACTAGAAACCACCTTCTTTTAAACATCTATATCTTCTATATATATATGTTTACCTCTGTTCTTTTTAGATTGTTTTGTAAGCCATAGTAAATCAGAGGAAACAAAAGAAGGAAATAAGAAGTAAAATCAAAAATTTAATTCAAAATAAGAACAGGGCAGATTCAAAGCAGTTTCAAATCATCAGGGGTTAGGAGCAGATTCATCTGCAGTTTTCATCACCTCTGTTTATTCTTTGATTCTGGAATTTTTCTGGTGAGTAAACATATTTTCTAAAAATTTAAAACTTGATACTTAGATCATGTACTCTTATGACTGCTATATACTGAGTATACTTTGTGATAATGTTGTTACTGTAATTTTGAGTTGATCTGCAATATTTCCGACTCTTGAACAAAGAAAAATAGATAAAGAATTTATACTTTATCTTGTAAATCATTTTAAACTATGATTTTTAATCTTCAATTAGCACTCTAGCCCTTGTTTTGATACTTTACTGTAGGACATGAACTCTGCAACTTCAAATTTGCAGTAAGAAATCAATGTGTGCAAAATTCAAAGACTTTAAATTGTTAACTCAAATTCATATATTAAACAAACATGTAAAGTTAGAATTTTTAAAGGTGAAATGATAAATTTTTGATCAAAGTTTGAAGCGCAGTTTCAAGAGAAGCCGTAAATTGATTTTTATCAATATTGGTTGATTCAACAAAATTTAATCATTTAAATTTCCTATGAAGCAAAGTTGAAGTTGTATTAACACTAGAAAAATATCAAATTAATTTTCGAATGCATAGCTTTTGAGATTGTGAGTAACATAGGGTTTTGGTCACGAGTTTTACAGAGTTCTGTAAATTTTCAACTGTGACTCACCTAGATGACCGAGCTTCACGAAAATTAGAGGAATGGTAGTATGGTGGCTAACGGTGGTGTAGCCGGAGTCTCGAAGCTTCCGGAGGTTTGTATCGCTTGCACGAGGAGGAAATTATCGGAGCGTTATTTTCGATCTGAACCTCAAAACTGTCGTTTCTTGTTCTCGAGTTCCATCAGAATTTTGGGGTGCTGGGATTAAGAGGGCGTACGATAGTTGACCTATTGGCGATCGACTCAGGTGATGGAGGTTCGCCACGACATTGTGCACGTGTACGGCGCTTTTGTGTGTGTCTGTGTTTTGTTTGAGATCGTCTCGAGTGGGTACTCGAGTAAGGCGGTGGGTTGGCTCGGGTTAGAACCGTGTCCTTGCGAGATGTAGTCACAGCGGTTTGTTTAAATTAAAGATAATGAGAATAAAAAGTTACAGAATAAAAAAAAATAGAAGAAGAAAGTTACAGGGAATGAAGAGAGAAGAAGGTGGGAGTGAAACACGGGAAAGGGCACGAGGGTAACCTGAGTTTTCTCGAGTAAGGGTAGTGCGTTCCTAGGGTATTTCTCTAAATGAACGTGTACAATAAATTTTGTTTTTTTAGTGTGTGATATAACTAAGTTAATTTAGAAATTAATTAGTTAATTAGGCTAACATTTGTTGTAAAAGCTTAATAAGATAGGTATGTAAAGATAGATGATTAATAATAAGTAATTAGACTGTTAATTAATTTATATTTTAAATTTTAAATTGATAACTTTAAATTGATTTTTACTCAAAAATAAATCATATGTTAAAGCAATTTGAATCTTAATAACGTTAGCTAATTACTTGAAGTTAATTAATGGAAATTTACTTAAGTGATTAATCAGGAATTATACTTTAATTAAATTGATAATAATTGATTTATTAAAGTAAGTTGTGGGAATTAAATAAGTAATTACTTTTTAATAAGTGAGTTAATAATTAAGAATCAACTAATTAACTGAGTAATTAAGTAATAGTTAATGAATAAAGGTTTAGTATTGAAATAATTAATTAAAGGTTGGATGATTAATGAATTAAAACTGAATGATTAACTAATTAATTAATTATTCATTACTAAGTTAATTAATCAATAATTAATCAAATAAAATAAAATAGTTTATTCTTAAGCAATCAATTAAGTAAAATAAATCCAAACTGTTTGGTATGCATTGATGACTATGCTTGATTGACTTGATGTCTGTTGATGATTTTTCTGTGATATGTTGTGATATATTATGGATATCTGTGATAACTTTGTATGGTCTATCTATTATATCTGTTATGTTAATTCTTGATATTAAATTAAACTGTTAAGTTAAATAGACAACTTGGCCTTTAAAATGGCGTTTGGATCCGATGAGACCGGGATCGGAAGAATCAATCTTGATTCTCCGAAAACCACATCGATCCAATTTAAACGTTAGGTCGTAAATTCTGAAATGAAGATCAAGATGGGGTTTTCAGAATGCAAGGGTTATCGTCGTTGACTCTGAGGGTGATTCCAAAATGAGTGTAACGAGATAATGCCTTCGGTTTCGTTCGAACCCGGAACGAACTTGTATGAATTGAATGCTTTCAGCACATCGTC
Organism: Allium cepa; assembly: GCA_030765085.1. Classification (NCBI taxonomy): domain Eukaryota; kingdom Viridiplantae; phylum Streptophyta; class Magnoliopsida; order Asparagales; family Amaryllidaceae; genus Allium; species Allium cepa. Next base: position 90,674,102 of record CM060944.1, read on the forward strand.
AGGCGGACGATGAGCATTCTAAGTGATATGTTCTTTAAAGGTAATCGCAGCCTCAAGCCTCATCAACCGGGAATGGCTAAAACAAGGGAGATGCAACAAGGTTAGGTGGGTCATGCCCAAGCAGGACAAGATATTTCCCCTGTCTAGATGTCCCTTTTTATTTCGGCTGTGTGGGCGGTTTGCTAGCTAGAACCGCGGGGTTTATCTTGTTCGGAACTGTTTAGTAAGGAATGGTTCCGGCCTTGTGTTGCAGGGGATGAAGGGAGTAATCCTTGGTACGGTGATCTAGGCCCCGTACTGTGACGGGCGGTACCCCAGTAGCCCTGCCATTGTTGGAAATCCTTTTTCCCTACGAGACCCTACGGTTTTGATTTGTATTACCCACTTTCGTGGCTAGTAGCTGGAATTTAATCATGTAACAATTTCGGCTATTTTCTATTTACTTGAAAACCCTAGACACTATTATAATATCACAGAATTTCCTATAAAATGTTTTGGTTAGCGTAAGGTAAAAACTCACCCGTGTTTATTTGTGGGGAGTCTTACGTGATACCTTTATTTTCAAATGTTTTTTTCAAAGTTAAACAACCTTAAACCGTTTACTCATACCAGACCCATGTCTGACCCGGAGTTTATTTTTGTTTTCATAAACTCTCGGGTACCCAAATTTTTACGGGTAGCCAAGGGATTCAGGTTAGATTTGACGAATTCTGGAGGAGCAATGGAGCAGGAGGCTTCTACGTTGTAGATATATGTATATATATATGGTGTTCCGCTGTGTTGATATCTCTGAGCTGTTTATCTGTATTGTATATTAACTTGTGTTAACTAGACAAGAGTTTATAACTGTCTAGTATGTGATGTATGATCTGTATAGCTTTGATATATGTAAAATTATGTAATAGTTATGTGATATATTATATTTTGTTCCTTTCCGCTGTGAGATTCTGATGTTGTTCTTTCTTCTCTATCTTTTCTATTTTCTCATCCCTTTCTTTCTTAATGATGATACGTCTTTCTAGTAGTAGAAGGGCGGGTCGTCACAGGTGCATCCCATTCTTTTATATCAAAGGAACTTGCTGATACTTTTTCTTTAAGTGTTGTTGCTTTAATGACTTCTTCGAGAATCGCAAATCCGGTTGGTTGATTCGCAACACTCAGTTTACATTGTAAAGATGTCAAGATTATTTTGTGTGATTTTTCTTTCCAAGCCGATTTGCATGTCATGCGTTACTTAGGCTTTGGAATGATTTTGGGAATGGATTTGCTTAACCGTTATGAGGCGCATATCCTATGTCCTGTGCGAACTATTTATCTTCGACATCCACAATCTGTTAATCAGATTTCTTGCTCTTAAAGATTCGTATTCCACTTTGGCAGCATCCTTATATTCTCAAAATCCTCGTGATGACGATAATGATGATGAGGAAGATGTCATTTCTTGTATTCACGTTGTTCGTGAATTTTCCAACATATTTGAGCCCGTTTTAGGATTACCACCTAGGCGAGCAATTGAGTTCAGAATTAATCTAATTCCTGGAGCTTTACCTATTACTCGTCCTCCTTATCGAATGTCCAATAGTGAGAATGAGGTGATGCGTAGACAATTATCCGAATTGGAGGCGAAGCAATTTATTCGTTCTAGTTCCTCTCCTTAGGGAGCTTTCACTATTTTTGTGAAGAAATTCGATGGTACACTTAGGCTTTGCGTTGACTGCCGCAAGCTTAATGATCTTACTATCAAGAATAAATATCCTTTACCTCGGATTGATGACCTATTCGATCAACTTAGTGGTGTTAGAGTCTTTTCACAATTGGACTTGGCAACCAGTTTTCATCAGCTTCGTATTGCAGAGGATAACATTCCATTGACATCGTTTCGTACTCGTTATGGATCTTATGAATGGCTTGTTATGCCATTTGGGTTAACGAATGCTCCAGCTTATTTCGTTGACCTTATGGATCGAGTTTTCAAAGACTTCCTCGATCGATTTGTTCTCATCTTTATTGATGATATTCTTGTGCATTCTAAAACCGAGGAAGAACATTAAAAGCATCTTCGGATTGTGTTGGAAACTCTTAGGAGTAATCAATTAAAAGCAAAATTTTCTAAATGCCACTTTTGGCAATCTCGTGTGAAGTTTCTCGGTCATATTATTTCCGAATCTGGAATTTCCGTGGATCCTTCAAAAATTGAAGCGATTCAAAATTGGAAGAGACCGAAGAGTATGACGGAAATCCATAGTTTCCTTGGATTGGCGGGCTATTACCGCCGTTTCATAAAAGACTTTTCTAAAATTTCCGTGCCTCTTACTAGTTTGACAAAGAAGGGAGTTAAATACATATGGTCGGACAAATGTGAAGCTTCTTTTCAGAAATTAAAAGAACTCCTTTCTGATGCTCCTATTCTTGTTATTCCCGAAGGAAATCAAGATTTTATTGTTTATACCGATGCTAGTCGTGTTGGTTTCGGAGCCATTCTCATGCAAAGAGAACGTGTTATTACTTATGCTTCTGGGCAATTGAAGCCAGTCGAGACTAGATATGCCACTCATGATTTAGAACTCGTGGCTATTGTTTTCGCCCTTCGAATTTGGCATCATTATCTTTTGGGAGAGAAATTTGTTCTCTATAGCGATCATAAATCTCTGAAGTATTTATTTTCTCAAAAGAAACTTAATTTGCGTCAATAGCGTTGGCTCGAGTTCCTTGCATCTTATGATCTTGATATTCTTTATACTCCCGGAAAGTAGAATCGTGTTGCCGATGCCCTTAGTCATAGGCAATAAGCGGTTGTTTCCATGATGATATCCGAATGGAATGATCTCGAGACTTTATCCCCTTGTGAGATTCGAGATCGTGTATCCAATTTATGTTCATCTCTTGTTTTATGTAGCCTTGAGTCTCATCCTTCGCTTTTAGACAGCATCCTTGAAGATCAAAAGCTAGATCCCAAATTGGCTCTTCTTAGCCAAAGTTGTAGGGATAAAATTAATATTGAAGGTTTGAAAGACTTTGATATTGATTCTCGTGGCGGTATTCGAAAATTTGGTAGACTTATCGTGCCAAATATTAGTGATCTTCGTAAAGATATTTTAGAAGATACTCATCGTTCTAAATTTACCATTCATCCCGGTAGTAGCAAAATGTACGCGAATATGAAGTGACTTTATTATTGGGATGGAATGAAATCTGATATTGCTAACTTTGTTAAGCGTTGCACGACTTGCCAACTTGTCAAGGCCGAGCATTAAAGGCCCGGTGGGTTATTGCAACCTTTAGAAATTACAATATGGAAAAGGGATCAAATTTCCATGGATTTTATTGACGGCCTTCCCCGTTCTCGTTCGGGTCATGATAGCCTATGGGTGATAGTTGACAGACTTATGAAATCCGCCCATTTTATCCCCGTTCGGTCCAATCGTACCGTACCTCTTTTGGCTAAACTCTTTATTAAAGAGGTTGCTAAATTGCATGGAGTTCCTACTTCTATTGTTAGTGATTGTGATCCATTGTTTACTAGTGGATTTTGGAAGAGTCTTCAAAAAGCTTTGGGAACGAAGCTTAATTTTAGCACCGCTTATCATCCTCAGTCTGATGGACAAACTAAGCGTGTGAATCAAACTCTTGAAGATCTTCTTCGTGCATGTATTCTTGAGTTTGGTGGAAGTTGGGAAGATCATATTTCTCTTGTTGATTTTTCCAATAATAATAGCTTCCAATCTTGTATTGGTATGGCACCTTTCGAGGCACTCTATGGGAGGCCATGCCGATCTCCTTCTTATTGGCTTGAGGCCGGTGAGAAGCTGGTTTTAGGTCCAGATTTTATTCGTGATTCAACAGAAAAGATTGACCTTATTCGTCATAGGATGAAAGAAGCCCAGAGTAGACAAAAATACTATGCCGATAACCTAAGGAGGAAATTAGAATTTTCTGTGGAAGATTTTGTGTTTATTCGTGTTTCATCTATGAAGGGTGGGGTGCATTTCAGTCGATCGAGAAAATTAGCACCTCGATATATTGGTTCATTTTCCATCACCGAACGTATTGATTCAGTGGCTTATCGCCTCTCATTACCGGCTCAATTCTCCGCTATTCATGACGTATTTCATGTTTCTGAACGAAAATTCCTTCGTGATTCTGATTCTATTCTTGAGCCCGGTGTTGTTAAAGAAATTGAAGTTTCGCCTAATTTAACTTATGAGCAACATCCTATTCGAATCATTGCTTCAGAGGTTAAACGCCTTCGAAATAAAGATGTTCCTCTTGCGAAGGTTCAATGGTCTTCAAATTCTAAGGATTGTTCTTAGGAATTTAGAGAATTCATCGAGCGAACACATCCGGACTTACTTTCTCGTGCTCTTTGAGGTGAACTTCTTATTCCAAATTTCTTCTTTTGTGTTGATATGCTTTTATGGTTGTTACTTTTTGTTCATTTATTTCTTAAGATTGCGAGGACGCGATTTCTTTAAGGAGGGGAGTCTGTAACAACCCGCATATTTTACGATTGAATATTTAAATATTTTATTTAAATATTTCATCGTTAGTCGGATTTTTATCCGAAAAGCTACTTTTTTCAAACGGTCGAATTATGACTCGATACCACCCCCATTGAGTTCAAAATGACGTTTGCAACCTTTTTGAGTATAAACATTGATATGTTTGGAGTTAGTGGAATTTTGCTACTTTATCACTTTAGGCTTTGGTTTAGGGTTTCAGCCCTATATCCTAACACAAGCCCTAGCTCCACCCCAACTTATCTTCATTCACTTCATTTTCCTAATACTCTCAAGCTCTAGATAAAAAATGGTGGAGGAGAAAAAGAATTAAGGAATCCTAAGCCTAGTTCCATTTGCAAAATCCAAGCTTTAACTCTAAATTCAAAGAAGAAGCTTTGGTAAGCTTTCTCTTCATCTTCTCCAACTCGTTCTCTTTCCAATCTCAGAAATTCCTAAACCTAATCTAGAAAATGTTTCTCTTTTAAGCTTAGATTCAAGCTTGTAAGGTTAGAATTGAAGAGTGATTGTCCTTGCCATTTCTCTATAGCTTCTTCTTCATTTGTTTTTATGTAAAAAGGTGAGATTTTTATCTCACATCTATGTCTATATCTATCCTTGTTGTTAGGTATGAATTCCTAACACTTATTCATATGCATTTGATTTTGATTTGGATTGATTTTGTGAGTATTCCAATTTTTGGTGTTTTCTAATTTTATGAAATCCTATTATGGATATTTGGACATTGATATTCGAGGCGTATCGAAGAGCCTTTTAGGCTAGGTTGTTGCTTGACATAAATCCTTAGTCGTTGTTGCTCGTCCGATCGCTTTCGATAATCATTTTGACCATCATTGGCTGAGGTTTAGGGAATGCCCTGAATTTCAGTTTCATACGTCTGAATATTATACTGGGAATTTTTATTCCCAAGTATTCAGACGTTTGAATCAAAGCTTTCAGACGTCTGAATTGGTTCGAATTAAACCAGGAAAGATATAAGCTAAAAATTGGCACTTCCAGACGTATGAATTTATAGATTCAGACGTCTGAATTACGTTCTAGAAAATTTTTGATTTTCCAGATTCAGATGTTTGTATTATACATTTCAGACGTCTGAATCTGCTTGTTTTTGCCTGTTTTGCCTATTTAGCTTGAGTTTCCAAATTTAATCGATTCGTGTTGTTTCCCTTTTGTTGTTATCATTTAATATCGACTTTGATGACATTTCTTCGGGATTTTTGGGAATATCCATTTTGATGGATTCCGTATCGATTTCTTTGGATTTTATTCACGTCTTCGAATGTGAATTTTGGTGATTGATTGTTCTACAATCATTTTTTGCGATTTGTCACTTTAAAAATATAAAGGTTTCAATACGAGTAGTAAATATCAAAACTCTTTCATCAAAACGATTTCAACACTATTTTATTACAAAGCTCATTTCTTAAACCGTTTTCCAATCTACTAGTATATATACAAACCTTTACCTCACTCGTATGAGAAATCTAATTAAACGACTTAGTAAAAACAAGTGGCATGAAACGCTTGCGTTTACTTCATCGGTTAATTCTTGGACTTGTTCGATTGAATCTCTTGTGACAATTTTCTAGTGGAGATCTACAATTTGTTCGTAAATATTTAAGTTAAGCTAGTGGTTATGGGACATGAAGCTAACTCGTATATTTACTAGCTTAGTGTAATTGGTGATCGATGATGATCATTTCTGTGATTTAGACTAGCATTGTGCAATGTCTCTTTGTCTGCGAGAGAGACTAAACCCCATTTTTGTGGAGTTTCGACTCAAATTGGTGGGGTAGCGACCCATGGTCTTCAGGCCGTTTTGTGGAGCCTCGGCTCAAAAATTAATGGTTAGCAACCATGGAATATCGTTCCGTTTTGCGATACACGTGTTGGTGAGCTTCCATGCTTCCGTTTTGTGATAGGCCTCCCCCCATCTTTGTGATTTCTGGATTTCTAGTTGATGATTTCTAGAATTTGTGTTTCACCAATTTTCGTGATTTACAATGATAAGTTTTATCAATATTTGTGCATTGATGAATTTGTGTGTCATTAACTTTTGTGATTGGCATTGATATAATTGTCAATATTTATGGTGTGGTGAACAAAAATAAAGAATATGGCATTCTTTTTTGTGTTTTGAGATTTCTTGAGATGTTGTATGATTTTCGTGTTGGCTAAGCCATATTTCTCATTGAATGGCATTATTGTTATCATACGTTTTTGTCACATCTCATATTCTATCTCATTTTATCTGATATTTATAGTTAGACTGATCTGTTTATTATTTTCTTATTAAATAATACTCGGGTCAGACCGAGATGTTACAGGTGCTTCTGCTTGACTCCTCATCTGCGATTATTATGCTGACTTTTGGCTAACTACTTAGATTAGTAGTTATTTGTTGTATACATTTGAGATATAGACTCCATGATATATAGTTATTCTTTTGTGTAGCACTTGTAACTATTCCTTTGTGATATTGTGGATCTTGTTAGACCACTACTCTGATATACACTTTTATGTGTAATATTCATATCTGTTTCCACCTTTGAGATATGAACTTCTGTAACTGATTTGTGTTATGATATTTTTATATTTGTTTCCTAAGATTACATATAGCCACTGTGTAGTAGCTTTGAGTTTGTGTCGATATGTCAGATTTTCTCTTGAGATGAAAAGTTATATTTTTATCTAGCATAACGGTGCTCGCACAAAGCTATTACACGGATGGTCGCTCCTCAACAGCCTTATTCTCCGGGCTAGCTGACGGCATTAACCTGTAGTGTCCTTGGCTAGCGTGGGTATAGAGGTGGGGCGTCACACATTATGAACTTTCGACTATCTCTCAGGAAAATCTACTTTATAGGCTAACGATCCAATGCTCTCATGGGTTCTAAATGTCCAATGAATCTAGATGCAAGCTTTCTTGTCGTTTTAAATCTTACAACTCCTTTAATCGGGAAACTTTCACAAATACTAAATCCCAGACCGCAAACTCTAAGTCCCTTCTCCACTGATTGGCATAACTTTTCTAACGATGCTGGGCTTCTTTCATCCTTTCCATGATAATTGCCACTTTCGGTGATGCTTCTAGAATCGTATATGGTCCATGAACTAAACGGTCTCCAGTCTCAACCCAAAAGGTGATTTACACGACCGTCCATACAAAGCTTCATAGGGTGCCAAGCCAATGCTGGCTTGGTAATTGTTGTTATAAGAGAACTCTACTAAATGTAGATGATCTTCACTGAACCTCTAAAATCCAAAATACTTGCTCTCAAGTGATCCTCCAAAATATGGTTCACCCTTTTGATTTGTCCGTCTGTCTGCCGGTGATAGGCTATGCTCAAATTAAACTGTCCCTAAAGCGGCTTGCAATGCTCCCCAAAGTCGACTGGTGAAGATGGGGTCTTGATAACTAATTATACGTACCATAATTCCATGCAGTCAAACAATCTCACTCAAATAAATCCCTACTAAAGAAGTTGTGGTTCTTGTAGACTTCACCAAAAAAAAGTGGGAGCTTTTTGTTAATCAATCTACAATTACCTAAATGCCATCATTACCTCTTCTCGTTCTTGGCAACCCATCGATGAAGTCCATGGATACTTGCTCCCACTTCCAATTTGGAATTTCTAATGGTTAAAGTAACCCAGCAGTCTTCTATTGGTCACACTTGACCTGTTGACAACTTGCACAACGGTTCATGAAGATTGAAATGTCTCACTTCATCCCTTTTCACCAACAGTTCTTTTTCTTGTTCTGAAACATTTTGGTCACTTCTTGGTGAATAGATAACCTTGACCGATGGAACTCTCTCAACGCATCTTTTCTAATTCCATTAGCATCTGGTAAGCAATTCGTCCATTCATTCTCAAAATGCCTCGAGAGTCTATCTGAAAACTAGAGATAGTTTCGACTTCAACATCCTTCTTCAGCCGAGCTAAAATAGGGTCTTCTTCTTGGAAATAAGCAATTCCCCCTATTAGTGATGGTTTAACTTCGAAGTTTGCAACCCTCACCACATTCCTATTCAATGCATCTGCAATGCAGTTTGCTTTTCCTATGATATAAAGAATCTTTTGGTCATAAGAAGCAGGAAATTCCATCCATCTTTACTGCCTTAAGTTCAAATCCTTTGGTTAAAAAGGTACTTTAATGACTTGTGATTCATATATAACTCAATCTTTACACCCAAAAAATAGTGCCTCCACACCTTCAATGCAAAAGACTACCACCAACAACTCCAAATCATGCGTAGCATAATTTTTCTCATGAAATTTCAACTATCAACTCGCATATGCTATTACTATACCATTCTGCATCAAAATTGCTCCCAATCTAGTCCTACAAGCATCTTGTAAACTGTTAGTCCTTCATTCCCATCTGGAATAGTTAAAGTAGGAGCGCTAGTCAATTTCTCCTTTAACTCTATCAATGCTTATCGCCCTTGGACGTCCACACAAACTTAGCCTCTGTCTTCGTCAAACTTGTTAGATGAGAAACAATCTTTGAGAAATCTTTAATAAACCTTCTATAGAAACTTGCCAATCTTAAGCAACTCTTGACCTCCGATGCATTTTTAGGTTTCTTCCAATCTTGAACCGTGACTACTTTAGCTGGGTCCACTAATATGCCTTCTTTCGAAACTACATGCCCTAGAAATTTAACTTTGGATTTCCAGAAATGGCACCTAGAAAGCTTTTCCTTTAAAATATTACTTCATCGAGTAATTGGAACAACATGAAGATGGTACTTATGCTCTTCCCCTGACTTAGAATAAACAAGAATATCATCTATAAAGGCTAGGACAAACTTATTAATAAAATCTTGAAACACTCTATTAATCAAACTATGAAATAAGCTAGAGCGTTAGTCAATCTGAACGACATAACTAACCACTTGCAAAAACTATCAGGGGTATGAAAGGCTGTTAAGGGTACACTCTCCTATGCTACCCTTAGTTGGTGAAATCCATTGGCAAGATCCGACTAAAAAAATATCCGAACTCCATGAAGCTAGTCAAACATGTCATCAATCCTAGGTAAATGATACTTATTCTTGTTAGTCCTCTTATTTGATTCTCGGTAATCCACACATAATCTAAGAGAGCTATCTACCTTGGTAATGAAAACTATTGGCGATCCCCAACTCAATGTGTTACGTCTGAACTGATCGTTCCGTAATAAATCAAATGTTTGCTTCTCTAACTTCCTCCTTTCCTTCGAAGCCAACCATCGGGGAGGTTGTACAATAGGTTTGGTTCTTGAAACAAAATGAATGCTGAATTCCACTTATGGGTAAAGAGGTAGTACATGCACTTCTTCAAAAATGTCCTTCAAATCCTAAACAATTGGTATATTATTTATCTCCCTTTAGGTACTTCAAGGGAATAAAGAAAACTGCTTATCAACTTATTAGGCTCTCTGCAACAAATATCAATGCTTCTGCTACCGCATTTGTTATCAAAACGATTATTCTACTATAATCTAGGAAGACATTGAACTTAGATAACCAATCCATCCCCAAAGGTAACCCAAAACCTATGAACCTAAGAACGAATAAGTCAAACGATAAGTGCCAATCTTGATAAGAAATAGGTACTTTCAGACACATGTATCAAGACTAGTTGGACCCCCAATTGGGTTTGACCCATAAAGAGAATTGTCTAAAAGAGTGGTTTTGAGGTTAAACTTATCAACAAGATCAATTGAAATAAAACTATGGAATGCACCGGTGTCAAATAATACTCTAACAGGAATATCGAAAATGGATAATGTACCTCGCAACATCTGTTTTCCTTTTGGGCTTGTAGAAGTAGATGATATTTCCTTAATAGTAAAAGCTTATCATTGTAATTCCTTCTTTGGAAAAGGCACTGGTTCTTCATATGTCCATGTTTGTTGTAATTGTTGCAGAGTGGTCCACTAGCCGGTTTCCAACACTGATTCGAAAAGTGGCCCATTTGGTTGCACTTATAATAAAGGATCTTGGTCAAATCTAAATACTTGTTCTATGCTAGAGCTCCACCTCCAAGCTTCTTTCTTGACCATTTCTTCCCTTTGCGCTTGAAAAACGACTTACTAGCAACGGGTATCACTGATAAAGGTTGGGAATTAACTGCTAGCACTGCTTCTTTTTGAGCTCCTTGCACAATATCAAGAGCTTAGAACCTCAAAGCCATACTGATCAGATTGGTAAAGGTACTATTGAGATGAATGGTCATTTACCAATGAAACTCTGATCGCATTCCTTTCACGAACATTTGAGTAGTGTATCAATCAATTCTGGTCCAAAGCAGGACAATGCATTGAACTTATGTTCATACTATGCTACTGATATCTTACCTTGTTTCATGTTCATAAAACTTTTGAAAAACTGAGTCCTTCCCGCCTCTGGCATAAACTAAGCTTCAAAACTCTCTTTAAACTGCACCCAAGAGAAATCTTCTTCTAGTGTATTCATGATGACTGAATCCTGCCAATCCATTGCTGCTTTCTAAAGCTGACGCAATGCCAATGATCTCTTTCTATCATCTCCCAACTAAAGATCACCTAATATCCTCACAAGTGCGGAGCCATGTTTAAACTCCCAAAATACCTTTAGTTCAATAGAAAGGCTTACCACCTAAAGTAGTGTAATTCATGCACAAGGTCTCAAAGTTCTGAGGCAACTGAACTTGCATCACTGCTTCCACTACTTGCTATACTACTAGTTTATTTTTGGAAGCTCTGCCATTTGTAGCTTTGCTGGTTCTAGATCCTCTCCAATAGGTATTATTAGAATACAAAGATAGGTTTAAAGATGATAAAAACGAAACTGCAATAAAGGTTCTAAAATCAGACTTTAGTGGAAGAAAAAAAAGAAAATTCTCTCTCAAGATTAACTCATTCTAGGGCTCGACTCACCCATCTCTAATAAGTTATACCCTATTCAGGCTAAGGTGTTTGCTCAACCGAAACTCGGATATCAACTGCAACGACCCACCTTTTTGACCCTTCAAAACGACACTTAACACATCCTTGGTGTTCGTGTTCCGTTGCCCAAACATTGGAGAGAAGGATCATCGTGGGGAAAAATAAAGGATAGTATAGAAAACATCATAACAAAACTGCTAAATAAAACATAATAGTCAATAGTACTTAGGCTACTCCTTAACAGGAAGTTATCAGAGTTACACAAAATTACTACAAATCGACATAGGCAGTTATAAAATCCTACCTTTACAAATTCCAAAACAAAATACACTTACACAAACTAGATAAACAGCGGAATAGATAGCTAAGTAGACAAAAACCTACTAATTGGACGCTGTCTTCAAAGAGCCTAACAAAGATATGCTACTCTCGGACTACTCAAATAAAATAAGTACTCAAAAGTTTAGAGAAAATAAACAACTCGGGCTAGATGATATATCTGGTATGAATAAAAATTTCTAAACAATAGGTGTGAAATTAAACATAAACATGTGAGACCATGCCGTTGAACACGAAACAGGTTCACTTCCACATAAATCAACATCCAAACATAAAGAATGGATAAATAATTAAACACCGCGAAGAGTGATCGACTCATCTCGATGCAAATAAGGAAATACATTTGAAGGTTTGAATTAAATAAGAAAAGGAAAATCTCCAACAAATGACTAGGAAGGTTCACCAGCCTTGAATTATACCTCTAGAATTATACTTCTAAGGAGCTCATATACTCTGTGACACTTCTCAGAAATTTGTCATCAGAATCCCGCCAAACCTTACCGAAAATCTGAATATTTCATATCTAAATGTGTAAACGAATCCGATCAAGATGAGATGTGAAAATACCATAAAGGGAGCAACCCCACATAATTGGACGTCGTTTCACGCTTTGGGTTTAGTCATTTACTGACAAAGGATAACAAAGCTCAACATATAACAAATCACCTTAGAATGACGATAGTAAAGAAGCCGAAGTAACCTATAGTTGAGAAACCAACTATCAAGGAGTCTTATATACTTAAACACCACCCATCGAATTCAAACTTGTACTATTTTCTGGTTAATAATAATACCGGACAAGTCAATGTAGTGCTATATCAACGTCATGTCCTATGATTATTCTTAACTTTCGAAATAGTGATAAATCTACTTCTTCCATGTTTAGTGCTTATTATACAATTAAATCATTTCCATACAAATGAATCACTTTACGGAAATTAATTCATTTCCATAAATAATTCAAACTTTTCTTTTGAAAGTCAAAATTCGTATTTGGCTTCACTTTAAAAGTATTAGCTTTAAGATACTTTGTTATAAGAGTTTACTAACTTTTAAATATCATTATAAAAAGGATTTAACAACTTAAATTATCCTTATTACATTGATTAATCAACTTTAAAACTTTGTTAACTAATTAATTAATTTACTTCAATAACCCTTAATTATAAGGGTAGATCTCCTTTAAAACATCGTTAATTCAAAATAGTAATTAAACATCATTATTCATAAGTGATTAATTAATTTGAAAATTTAATTAAGGAAAGATTACTTAAGGTTAAACAGATTTATTAACCTTTAAAAGTCATTAATTAAAAAGGATTATTAATTTCAAAAACATCATTAATCAATGAATTAATGAAATCTTAATCCATCATTATCAAAAGATTAATTAACCTTAAACATCATTAAATAAGAATTAAATTTAAAACGCATCGTTAATAGTTAAGTAGTTAACTTTAATCCTTATTAATTAAATTAAATAACCGGTAAATAATTAATTATTTTTGAGAATATCATTAATTAAAAAATTTCTTCATTTGTAAAGTAATTCCAAGCATGATAATGAAACCAAATGGTTTCGATAAAAAGTGATTTTCTGAAAGTGCAGATATAGTGACTATCGCTATACGAGCAATTCGAAAATCAAGCTTATGCCATTGCGATAACTAAGCATCACATAGCAAGGGAATGAGCATACATACATGATGTTTTACAATAATACAACATATATCAAGCATTTATTTACAACAGAATTAGTTTAACTACTAGATTTTCATATAACTTAAGATTCGCTTAGTAATTTTCCGAAGTGGCTAATTTTCAAAGCAAAAAACTAATCCAACAAGCCAAACCATTATTACAACTATACAATAAGCATTCAATAGCTACAAATATGAGCATGAATATACTTTAAACTTTATGGTTCAAAGGTGGAAGCTTCACTCACCAAACGCTTACTACTTGAATTGAAATTGCACTAACTCTTCGAACAACACTAGAACTAAGCTTTCCTATGCGCTTGATTTAGATTTATGAACTTGTGCGGGCTTGAAGGGTGCAAGGTAGCTTGGCCTAGGCTAGGTATGGGTTCAGCCTTGGAGTTTTTGAGGTGGCAATGGCTTTTGTCTTGGTAGAGGGGTGTTTGTTTAATGAGTAGTGGATGTAGTGAGCTTAGAAATGAAGAAGGGCTAGCTATTCAAGCTTGTTTTAGAATTTTGAGTATATGGAAGCCATGGATCATTTCATGAACATGAAGTTATGGTAATGAACTTTGGAAATGTAGATGCGAAGTGAGAAATGAATATGTTTTGTGGTATTTATAGGCAAAGAAGTGGAGTATTAATTTAAATTAACTTTAATATTTAAATAATATAAAAGTTGTCATGCAACATGGAATATATCCCTCTCTACCACACATAGTACACAGCACACCCCTTGGTCCCACCCTTTAGCATGCTTTAGGTCCTAGTTTAGGTGATGGTGGCGCATGAGGTTATATTATATTATATTTTTTTGTTTTATTTAAACATACTGTGTCTTATCATGATAATATTTAAATTATCATAGTTTACTACCTTTATTAACTTACCATATGACAAGTGTACATGTGTGTGCATGTGTACACAAGTTATACAAAAATATGCACAACGTTTTCAGCAACTTTTGGAGGCCGAAAAGTTGAAATTTCGAAAAACATTTTTCGATCACATTTTCTATTTTTGTTTGAACTATTTATTTTGGTAAAAAAATTTAAAGATGATTTTAATATAATTAATTAATGTTTAAAATAAGTTTATTTGGTTATTAAAATCTATTATTTAATTTTAAAAATGATTTAAATATACGAATACAAAGCGATAAATTTATGGGTCGTTAAAAATATGATAAAATCTAATTCAACTCGATTTAATTTGATTTCTATGTTGACTGACGCTGGTTTGGTAGCCTTGATTATTATTTGTATATTGCTTGATCGATTATTGTTCGAATCAATATTTGGTTGATGAAATTATATTTTTATCGTTGATTGGAAAAACATAATATATATTGTTATAATCAATTTGAAGAAAAAATGAAACAAGTTAAAAATATTTTAAGCTAGTATGGTATTTAAATGTAATTTCATTTTAGATGAGATGGACATTTTTTTGGATTTGAAAGTTGGGAAAGATTTTAGGGAATTAAGTAACTTATTTTAGAAAAATTTGAACTTGAATTTATGCTTTATATATAAGGGTTTTGCACAGAAGGTCCTTAGTTTTGGTGATGTTATAAGAAAAGTTCATGTAGCAATGAGTATGTCAATTAGGTCCTTATTTTTTCTAAATCAGCAAACTAACTTGCACTTTCTTGATAGAAAGCGCAAGTCAACTTGCTTTTTTAAAAAATTTCTATAAAAAATTCAAAATCAGAAAAGTGCAAGTTACCTTGCATTTTCTATCAAAAAATGCAAGGCACCTTGCATTTTCAATTTTTCAAAAACCAGGACCAGATTCATATTTTCATTTTTGCAGGAACTATTCTTATGATAACATCAAAAACAGGGATCTTGGCTCTTTTCTTATTCTATATATGTAAGCTTTTCAATAAAAGAAATTTTGGAGAATTATTATAAATATTTTGGGATAAATTTTTTATTTTTCAAATTCAAATTTGAATTAATTGATTTTATTTTTAAATGAATTAAAAGGCTTCAAATATTTTTAAAGCAGGAGAAAATAAATAAAAATCATGTTTATTCTTTTGAAAATATACAAATACATATTTGAAATAATTTAGGATGAAAAGGATATTTTTAAAGTTTAATTTTGAATTATTTAATATTATTTTAAATTTAAACTAGGATTAAAAAGATTAAATCTTGTTTAAATAGTTTGAAATCCAACTTTGATTGAAATAATATGAACTTGGGTGATTATATATTTTTGGGATAATATTATACATGTTCGTTTAGTTAAATTCCGCCGTTTAAGTTATTTACTTTATTTTAATATGATTGTTCATATTCAATGTCGTGTTTAAAAGTACTTTTATTATAAATGATGTTATTACCTATAAGTTAAACCATATTGCAGGAATATGGCTAATCAAATGGACTATATGATGGGTTTAAGGCAACATTTCGAAAACATATGTCGTTCGGAATGATCGAGTGATTTTAAAAGTAATAAACTTAACATCTATCGCGTTCAGCGAAGGATATTAAATATTAGACTACTAATGTTCATCCTAATGGACTATTTGAGAGTCACAACTTGAATCATGACGATATTGTCCTTCGTCACTATGTCCAAATGATATGTTGCTAGGACATTTCATTCACTAAAAATTCATTTTTATTTCTAGAGTATGTTAAGTGATTTTTAAAAACTCATTTAAAATTCAAAACTTTGACTTTTGAAACTCCTGCAATTTTTAAAAATAACCTTGATCCATAAACGATATTTTGATAATATTAAACTTGAATATTTTAAATATTTTAACCTATTTTAATTTTTGAATTCGAAAAGAGATTTTTTTTCAAGGTTTTAAATATTTTAAAATAAAAAATTAAAGAAAATTCAAGTTTCATGATTTAAAATATCCTAAAATCATATTTAAATTATTTTGAGATAAAACTTGGAATTTTGAATTATTTGAATTTAAAATGAATTCCAAATTGAATTAAAAGGCGTAAAATATTTTTAAAGGATGAAAAAAAAAATTAAAACTCAATTTTATTCTTGTGAAAATTCCTAAGTTCATAATTGAAATAATTTGATAAAAAATTCATATTTTTAAAGTTCAAATTTTAATTATTTAATATTATTTCAAATTTAAACTAGGATTAAAAGGAATAAATCCTAACTAAATAATTCAAAGTCCACTTTGTTTGAAATAACTTGGTCATGTGTGATTATGTACTTATTTAGATGATACGATGCATGGTTATTTAATTTAAATTATATCGTTTAAAGTTATTTACTTTATTTTTAGCCTAATTATTCATATTTAATATCGTGTTTAAAATTTCTAATATAAGTAATATTGTTCTTTGCAAGTTAAACTTTATTATACGAACACAATGGGATATATGATAGGTTAAAAACAACATTTCAGAAATAAATATCATTTGGAATGATTAAATAATTTTAAAAATAATAATTTTATCATTTTTGAGTTCGGCATATGATATTAACTACTAAAATGCTAGTATTCTTCATTGCGGACTACTTCAAAGGTCACAACCCGAATCATGACGACACTGTCCATTATTACCGTGTTTAAATGATCTGATGCCAGTACATTTAAAGCTACCAAGGATAATGAAGATTGTCAGAGATGTAGTGCAAACGAATAGATGTAGCACCACTGATGGAGATACGATGGAGTAGACTACAATACTGGTAAGATTTATCATTCTTACAGATACCTGAATGATATGGCAACTAAGCGATCGTGTGAAGTGCACATTACAACTGACCAGAAGTGTACGGATGTAATAGACTAGGATGACTTAGCAGGTAGATTAGTCTATGTAGAGGATAAATCCACAGATAAGATTTATCAACGTGCAATCCATTTTGGATTTAAAAAACGAGAAGATGTTTAAGCATTCTCATAAATATTAGTAGAATTGTCATTTAACTCGAAAACGACTATTTTCAAATATTGATTTGAATTTATACAAGGCAAGGCAACTCATAAGTAAAACGGTAGGATATGATATCTCGGTTAATTAAAGTTGTAATTGTATATGTTATATTGGATAGTGTTGTGACATGGGTGTTATAACCACTTTGTGAAAATGAGGATTGAGAAATTTGTTTGGTATATGTGACTCTGTGTGTAACTTATATGCCCTATAAAACCTGACACGACACGTTCATTTGTATGTATTTCACTATTATACTCACAGCCAGATTCCTAACCCGACTTATTGTCTTATTTTATGACAACTCCTCGAGTCAGACAAAGGTTTTTGCCGATGATTTCATTTTCCCGTTTTGAGGTTATCTCATACGACATAGAGATGGATGGAGATTGGTAAAATGTATATAAATTTAGGGTAGTTTTAGAAGTAAAGCTCGACGAACGTACGATTGCTACTAGCC
Organism: Allium cepa; assembly: GCA_030765085.1. Classification (NCBI taxonomy): domain Eukaryota; kingdom Viridiplantae; phylum Streptophyta; class Magnoliopsida; order Asparagales; family Amaryllidaceae; genus Allium; species Allium cepa. The sequence continues at coordinate 90,691,970 of CM060944.1, forward strand.
TTAGGGAAAATGTCAGAGTTATTGGAGGGAAGATGTCAGAGATACCCATTTGGAGTCCATCGAGTTATTCTAGTTGATTTTGTACAATCTTATCGTATGTCTTTTGTATATATTTGTATATGTATGTATTAGGATGTCTTTTTTGAGGCAGTTACATCTATTGTTTTAGTTGTAAATATGTGATGGTTGCCCAACATTCAATTGTACAAAAGTGTTAATTTGTATATCTGTGTGTATGACACACACACACACACACACACACACACACACACACACACACACACACACACTAGTCGGCTATTTTGTGAAACCAGTATTTACAATGTTTCTTATATGTGATTTATATACAAATTCTTTGAGCTCGTGTACAATTCCTTCCGTTGAGAAAAGACACTTATCATTTCAGATATGTTTTGGTATTTTAAACGTATCCATGTTAACTAAAGTATTATAAATGAGATAACGTTTCTTTCGTGCCCATTGATCCAAGCTATCGAACATTAAACTTCTTTTAATAATTCAGCCACTAGAGCCAGGATGTCAAAGTGGATACCCCACACATTGTTTTATCCACATAAAACAATTTAAATTCCTTTATAATTCAAGATAAATTCATACATTATTTTTTATTTCATAAAAATCCCAAATATATATATATATATATATATATATATATATATATATATCAACTTCATTTTTAATAAATCAATTCCAACTTTGACAGCTGTTTTATTTATAGGACTCTTTCATGTTCATATAAAAATTAGTTAAACTATCAAATTCAACAATAAATCATCATTTATTAATCCAATTTATATTTTATATTCAATTTAGTTTGACATTCGTAGTATATCAAAATGGTATAGTTCAATATCTCGTTATTACTATCTTAACTCGTTATATTTCATATGAATAACCCAAATCACTCATTCTAGTTAAATTTTTCTACCATCCAAAGCAGCCAATATCATAATATATAACATACCATTTAAGAATCCAAAATAAAGATTTATTGTAAATGGAAATAATTATCAGTAATCAAAATATGTACATTATATTCCCTAATAATCAAGATAAACTATTAGTATCAGTTTGCGCCAAAATTGGTCACAAACACCCAAGAACAGGTTTTTGTAGAGAAATAAATGAAGAAACTAAGTTAAAACAGAGGAAAATATCAAAACAATAAGCAAATCAAAATAGGAATCAAGACAGGTTTTATAGTGGTTCGCTGACTCTGGCCTACGTCCACTCCAAAGGTTTTCCTTTTATTAGATTATAATGCTTATTTCAGTTACAAGTTTGTGAAATTCAAGAGTAAAAATGGTATAGTATTGCCTAGGTAGACGATTAAGAGAAGCAGAAAGAAGGTTCTTTTTCTGGAGCCATGCCTGGTATATTTATGGGTGTAACTTCAACTACAGGGCCTCCTTACCAATTTGGGCCCATCATAGGGGTCACTATGCCCAAGTCCCCATAGAGAGGGATCGGTATCGATCCCTTTGTTGGGTGATTTTTGGGCAGCAACTCCTACGATGAATTCTCCATGCCTATACATTCGACCTCCAAGTTTCATGTCATTTGGAATAAGAGAGTTCGAGTTTTTGATTGCCGACGGTAAGAATTTACTTGTTGCATTGATAAGCACCAACCCCTATCAATGAAGTCTGCCGGTCCAATGCATCCACCCATGACGACTCCTCCATCTTGTCAAGCCGACGAGGTATACATGCCCCACTAGAAACAACTATGCCGATCCATACTTCACCTCGCCTTAGTCGATCCATGCTGCTTCATATGACTACGCCAATCCCTCATGTGCTATGGAGACAGGCCAATCCCTTTTCATCTTAAATGATACGCCGACCCCTTCATCTTGCTTGGCTATTGGGACATACGGACCCCTCCAGTAACCATCCACTCCGAGGCCTCTCATAACCTATGTCGATCAATGCTTCTGCGCAGCGCTGTATCGTTCCCTCGGGTTACAACCCAGCCATCCTGATCCAAACTACTCCTTCTAACAAGTCATGCTGATCTAAGTTACGCCGATCACTAGCCTTCCACTAAGGTATGCCGATCCCTTGCTTATCCAATCCAATAAAACATGCCAACCCCTCTGCCTTCATTCATGTCTATCCCTATGATGCTTCCATTCCATACCGACCCCTTCCTTGTCTAAATCAGCACCCATATTTCAGGCATCCTACATTGTTTATCTACTGACTCCATCCAGCTCTAGCTTCATATAACCATTTGTACATAATTCCTGATCTATACAACCATAGATTTATACTTATCAGCCTTGATAACCTTAAATTTTGTTAGGTTAAATCCGCTTGTGTACTACCTTGCCAAAAGGCGGGTTAACACTTTACCCCCCAAAACATGCCTTGCGATAGGAAGGCGTGTTTTGAATTGCCATAAATCCAAAATTCGGATTCCATAATCTATTGATTATTATATTATCCAATCCAGAATCCAATCCATTGCCAATCCAATTCCTTGGTCTCTCCAGATTGTTACCGAAATCCATGAATGTTCTGAGTCAATATCCAATTTCGAATCCATTCCATACTCATTAACCAAATCCACTATCTCTATGGATCATTTTTTAGGGACCGCTCAGGGTCCATTTGCAAATCCATAGACCTCTCTGGGTCATTAGCCTAATCCAAATCCTTGATCTTTCCGGATCCTTGTCGAGCACAATCCATACCTTGACGACCTATTGGGTTTTATTTTCTAGCTTTGACTCTTCGGTCGAGGGCTTAATCCATTGGGTATCTTTCTCCAGCTTTGGTTCCCAATCAAGGACTTAATCCGTGGGGTATCCTTCTCTGGCCTTGATCCCCAGTCGAGGACTTGATCCGTGGCTTATCCTTTTCTGGCCTAGTCGAGGACTTGATCCATGTATGGGTCCGTCCCGTCGCTCTTCGACGAAGGGACTCACACTTTGCCTTTATTGCCCCATCTCTCCGGTCGAGGCCACAACTACGACATGTATTATTTACTACATTGTTCCAGACTTAAGCATCCCTAAGTACATAAAATAAAATTCTATACAAGCAATAAACCAAAGTTCCAGGAAAATAAGGAAAAAAACAAAATTTCACAAATATGATCACTGCGGTTCATTATCATCTCAGAGCATGCCTAGGAACCGTCCTCGATCTCGTACATGTATAAGCAACTTATCCGTATTACTGTGGAGTTTATTACTTATTCCTTGCAATCCTGATCAAATGATAACAAGTTAGTAATAATGCCTTGTCATAGTGCCATTATCGTTCGAAGCGGTCGGTGGTACCTCCTATTCCACCACCGCAGCCCGAGTCCTTATACATTATTGCAATTGACCATTCGTTACGTGTTCCTCAATGATATCCTTTAAATGCCTATATTCATTTGTACTGTGCCCATCTAGTGCTTCCCTGATGCCCTCTCACGTCCGAAGGGTTCCCTCCTTGCTGGGCTTCGAAATTGAAGGCGTCCCTAAGTATCCAAGTAAATCCTTTCCAAATATTCGGTCAAATCCATATAAGAAGAGAATTTAGGTTATCCCTACTACCCCTTCGGCTCACTTGTGCCATCATTCATTTTTCGTTTGCCTTTTTCATTCTTGTTTACATCTCCTGATATCCTCCACTTTTCACAACATTCACATCTGGTTTATTTGCTCGCACGTCTTCCTGTCGTAGAAATCCTTCCGCTTTATGATAAAATTCCCCAGGGTCCATAGGTGGGTCCTGCGCCAATGAATCCTTGAACTCCGTGCCATCGGCAATACCATATACAGCTGCCATCAAAACAAAGGATAGATCTGGAGGATCCACTGATGCCGCCGTGACATTAAACCGCATTAAGAAACTCCTCAGGAACTCTTCGGTCGTCTCTTTTAACATTGCCAAACTCATCACATTCTTGGGCCTCGAGATTGAACACTAAACTGCCTTATAAACCTCTCGATCAATTCCATCAATGTGCTAACAAAACCGCTTTTCAATTGTCTGAACCATAGTGTAGCTATATTCGTTAAGTATAATAGAAAGCATCGTGTCATGATTTCCTCCGATGTCACTAGTACTTCCATGTGTCTCATGTATCTCGTCAGATGAACAACAAGATCCATTTTTCCATCATATGTCTCAAGCATTGGTAATTTAAACTATGGTAGATTCCTAGCTTGCCTAATATTTGGACCGAATGGACTTCTATTTAAATCCTCGAGATCTCTTCAAACCTGCCATTGTCTTCTATTGGTAGTCTCCTATCAGCATGATCAATCTGCCCTCCGAGTCTATAAGGGAACTCTGGGACGTATTCCTCCGGTCGATCATCCAAATTCCAATTGACACCAAACTCCACAAGATTGATCGTAGGTCTCCCGGCATCGCGACCCACCAAACCGGGGCATGCCCCTGGCTTTTAGGGATCGGTACCGATCCCTATGGAGGTATCGGTGCCGACCCCTCTTGATTGGCGTGGGGTTGCCCCCGACTATTCTGCTTCATTCCTTTGCCTGTTAGTTCCATCCTTGTGTTCCTGGTTTTGATTTCCAACAATTCCTATAACCTCGACTCCTTGGTCCACAACTCCAGTAGCTCTCAATGCTCCAACTCCTTGGTTTACCATTCCTGCCACCCTTATGGCCGAGCCTGTGAAATTAGTTGGAGTAGGTTCTGTATCATCTCTTCCTGCCTTTTCTGCATCCTCTCCTGCATGGCATCTATCATTATTTCCATTTCATCCCTAGTGACGTAGATAGATGCTTGATTAGCTCCAGCTTCAGAGGAAGCCTCTTGACTACCTCCATGGTGGATCCTTTCAGGTAGCTTTCTCCTTGTTGACTGCCTAGCATTCTCTTATCTCTAAATATCCAACCTTCAAAATTTGAACTTCTAGCTTTTGAATCCATTTATGCAAGCCTTTTCAATGAAACCACCAAAAATTTTGCATCAAAATTGACCACAAACACCCAAGAACAGGTTTGTGTAGAGAAGTAATTGAAGAAACTAAATAAAAATAGAGTAAAAAATTAAAATAATAAGCAAATCAAAACGGGAATCAAGAACAAGAGGTTTTATAGTGGTTCGGCTGACTCCAACCTACGTCCACTCCAAAGGTTTCCTTTTGTTAGACTATATTGTTGATTACAATTGCAAACTTGTGAAATTCGAGAGTAAAATGGTAGAGTATTGCCTAGGTACAAGATGAAGAGAAGCAGAATGAAGGCCCTTTTTCTAAAGCCATGCCCGGTGTATTTATAAGTAAAACTTTGACTACATGGCCTCCTTACCCATTTGGACCCATTTGGACCCATTATAGAGGTCGCTGGGCCCAACGCCCCATGGAGAGGGATCGGTACCTATCCCTTTCTTGTGTGATTTTTTGGCAGCAAATCCTATGATGAATACTTCATGCCTATATATGTTCGACCTCCAAGTTTCATGTCATTTGAAATAAGAGAGCTTGAGTTGTTGATTGTTGAATGTAAAAATGTACTTGTTGCATTGATAAGTACCAACCACCATCAATGAAGTCCGCCGATCCAATCCATCCACCCATGCCAACTCCTCCATCTTGCCAAGCCAATGAGGTATACCGACCCCACTAGTACCAACTATGCCGATCCATACTTCACTTCGCCTTTGCCGATCCCTGCTACTTCATGAGACTACGCTGATCCCTCTTGTGCTATGGAGACATGCTGATCCCTTTTCGTTTTAAATGATACACCGAACCCTTTATCTTGCTTGGCTCTTCGAACGTACCAACCCATTTGGTGACCATCCATGCTGATCCCTCTCATCACCTATGCCGGTCCATGCTTTTGTGTAGCGCTACGCCATATCGGATTGTAACCCAGCTATGCCGATCCAAGCGACTCCTTCCATCAACTCATGTTGATCCAAGTTAGGCCGATCCCTACCCTTCTACCAAGCTATGTTGATCCCTAACTTATCCAATCTAATAAAACATGTCGACCCCTCTGCCTTCATTCATGCCGTGCCTTATAATGCTTCCATTCCATACCGACCCCTTTCTTGTCCAAACCAACACTCATGTTTCAAGCATCCTGTGCGTTTATCTACCGACTCCATCCAGCTCTAGCTTCATATAACCATTTGTACCTAATTCCTAGGCCATACAACCATCGCTCTGTACTCACCGGTCTTGATAACCTTGAAGTTTGTTGGGTTAAATCCGTCTGTGTACTGCCTTACCAAAAGGTGGGTTAACAGTATCAAATAAGTAATGCATAAGTAAACTAAGGATTATACTCATTGTTTCATCACCCATGCACCCACCACCAATCCTTTGCGCATAGCTCGTCGTCATCGACTCCTCAACCACACTTACTTCTCATGCCACTAATGCACGTGCAAGCTTCGCCAGCCACCAGCACCAGAACCCATGCGCAAACCTCCCATCCTCGAAGTTACAAAACCCCAAATCGACATTGTCACGCCCGAACATCATCGTCGGCCCGCCATGCCCTGTCGTCGCATCCAACTGTTGCACCATCTCTGCGGCATGCCTTTCCCTTTTTTTCATTGTGCAGTAAAAAAAGTTTTAAATTTTAATGAAATGGGATTAAGGCTTTTTATGTTAGGAAAATGACTAGGGGTGGGCAGCGTATGGGCTAAGAAGGTGTGATCCAATAAAAGGAAAGGAAGTTTAAAATTTTCTTTTAAATCAGTACCCTTAACCACTTTATTACCTGATCCTTATTCGATCTCCGATTAAAATTTCATTCGAACTGTTTTAATCAAGTTTTTATTTTCATGTCAATTTTTCATTAATTTTTTTTAATTTTCAATAATTATAAAATAATTATTTTATTTTGGAAATAAATTTCAAATTTCTATAAATATTATTCATGTTTCAAAAATAAATTTTCAGATAACTTTTGGATTTTTAAAACACGATAACAAATTTCAAATTTAAATTTTAAATCAATACTTTCCTTTTATTATCAAATAAATGCAAATTTAATTTATTGAACTGGATTCAATAAAATATCCAAAATAACTTTTAGTTTTATTTATCCATATAAAATACTTTTTCAACATTTAAACTTGGTTTAAATTTAAATTTCAATTCCAAACTTTATATTCAAATATTTCAATTTCTAATTCAAATATCCAATTAAATTACCAAAGTCCAATGCAATAATTTATTTTATTTAACTCCAAAACGAGATATTACGGACTCCTATTGCTTCACGAAATTTCATCCTCACAATTTACTAAAAAATATTATATATATATATATGTGTGTGTGTGTGTGTGTATATCATTCCACTATGCTTTCATTGCGACACTCTGATGAAATCTCATATAATATGATTGCTTATTCGAATTTATTCCATCGACACAACCATACATAAGAAAAGTAAACGTCATATTTCATAAAAATGTAACACATAATATTTTAAACATAGCGATGATTATATGTATAGCTTTTAAGAGTTATTATGAAATTTTGTTAAATTTCAAAACGTATAAAATTTCGAAAAACTTTCCAACAGTTGAATTTATTTTTTTAAATTTTGTCATTTTCTTTTAAACGAAGAGCCTTTCAAACAATTTTAGTATGACAAAATAGATATATATCAACCAAAACATGGTCAGAAATAATTTATATATCAAAATTTGTCACACAACATATAATCCACAATATAATAACTTTCTAAATAAAATCATATTTGTTTTTAGCATTTCAAAGCAGTTTATTAAATTTTATGTGAGCAAAAAACGAATTTGCTCCACAATCTAATCCATGTACCCTACTTGTACCTATTCTCAAATCAAATCAAAGATATAAGCCTCATATATATATATATATATATATATATATATATAAACACACGTATATATTGTTTAATAACATGGCGTTCATTTAATTAATTAAACACATATAAGAAACTTTTCAACAATGTTTTAATGGATAATAACACAAAATTATTTAATGCTTTCAATGGCATAATGGTAGATGAATCAATTAGCTTTCAAAAACATTTTTTGGATCAAGAAAATATGTTCCCGTTAAAAGTTACGATAGTTATATTAAACGATACAAATTCTGGAATGTGCAGGTCCACTCTCTTATCGAAAATGTTGAAATTTTGCAAAACTTTAAAAACATAATTTATTACATACTATTGTAGCATTATAACAAATAAAAGATCGCTGAAAATGGATGAATATGACGTTATAATTCTGAAATAACATACGTTTATTTTCCAAACATATATGAAGCTTTCTTTATATTTCAGGTCATAGCCCTTGATTTTCTTCTTAAATTAAATCTTGATGCACATGTAAACTGCCGTTTTATTTCTTATATTGGTCGGATCTTTGCTATTACTACATCAAATGTGATTACCAAACAACAATATTGTTAGAATTCTCAAAAATAGTGAATGAGATATATCCCACATCGCCAAAAATAAGTCAGTTTTCTTGTTTATATAGTGTACTCTCAATCCCTATATTGGCCCTTAGGTTCAGGTAATTTTATGCGAGGGGGAGGACCTATATGGCCATGGACTAACACATGCGTGTGTGCCGCCGCCCACCCGTTCGACCGACCGAACTGGACCGGGCAGCGCCGGGCAGGGCCGGGTGCGGGTGCGGGTCCAATATGATTGGGCTGTGTCATATATTTTTGCTGCCTAAAAAATGGACTGATTTTAAAACAGAAGTGTATTTAAAAAGATACAGATTTTCCATGGTTATGACCATTGCAAAATGATGAAGAGACATAATGTTACAAACCGCAACAATTTTTTGGCCATTGCAAATGAAGAGACGCGACTGTTGCAAACAACAACAGCTTTTGGCCGTTGCAAACGTACGGACGCGGCTGTTGCAATTAGCAACAGATTTTGGTATTGCAAATGAAAGGAAGTTCCTGCTGCGAACAGTAACACATTTGGCATTCCAAATGAAGGGATGCTACTTTTGTAAATGGGTGTAGCCATTGGGAATTCGGCTACAAATAAGGAGGAAACCCGATCACTTTCTTCACTCAATTTTTTAACTGAATTATCACTTCTTTATCTTTGTTTTCTTAAAATCTTAATCAGTCCTATAACACAGAGGATCGTACACATCACGATCTTGAGCAGCTTACTTCTGTTATATCTTGGGAGACTTTGAATAAAGTCTTAAGGAGATTGTTATGACAAGCCTCGGATGGAATTTCCTTCTTCAACCGGTTAGATTTATGGTTGATATATATATATTGTGTTTCTACATTGTATTATTTTCTTAAATAGTACAACGTTTGATTTATCACTATAGGTACAATTACTATAGTTGTTAGCTTGTTGTTGTAACATACTTACTATTAAAAATAGCTAATACAGAATTTCAAAGTAGTGGAAATCTGATTTGTAAATTTGTGAGATTAGTTTATTATAGATTAGTCTCTGTTTTGGTATGCTAGACATATAACATCTTAAGACTTTTCTATTTTCACTAAAACAGAGATGGCAACAATTGAACTATCAACAAAGGCTACTACTCACAACAGGCCTGATCCGTTCAAACGAGATGGTGATGACTTCATAGCATGGCAAATCAATTTTTTTTTATCTCTCCACACAAGGGCTGTAGAAGTGCATCGAGAAGGATGAACCAAAGCCTAAAGACTAAAAACCAAAGAAAAAGATGCAGCTATTTTTCTCGAAATTGACTCATGGAAGCATTCAGACTTCCTATGGCAAAACTACATTCTAAATTGTCTGGATAAAGTACTACATAAAGTATATCAGCCACACCAGACAACAAAATCCTTATGGATACACTTGCATATAAATACAAAACGTAGAATGCCAGTTTGAAGAAGTTCATCGTAGATAAGTTTATGGAATACAAAATGGTTGACTCCAAATTCGTAACTAGTCAATTGCAAGAACTCCAACTCATAATTCATGAACTTGAAGCAGAAGGACATAAAGTTGGAGAACTCTTCCTTGTTGAAGCGATAACAGTACCACCATCCTGGAAAGACTACCACAATTATCTGAAACATAAGAAAAAGGAGATTTCCTTAGAAGATCTTATTGTCAGACTGAAAATTGAGGCTGATAACTGTGGAGTAAAAAAACAAAGCGAATAGGCATTTGTGGCAAAAGAGTTAAAGAACAAAGGGCATTTCAAGAAAAACAAGAAGAAATTCCCGTAGAAGAGAAAAGCACCTGGAAACAAACCCAAAGACAACAAACGAACCAAGAAGTTTAATGGCGAGTGTTGGGTTTGTGAAAAAGCAGGACACGTCGCTAGAGATTGCAGACACAAGAGGGAATGTAACTTAGAGGAAAATATGGTGGATAACATGGAAGTAGAAGAGTCTAATTTTTTAGCGGTTATATCCGAATGCAATTTGGTTCAGAACCCTAACCAATGGTGGGTGGATACATGCGCTACTCCTCATGTTTGCTCTGACAAATCCATGTTTTCTACATACCAGAAATTCGACCGGGAAGAAAAATTCTACATTGGTAATTCTACAGTTTCCACGATCGAAAGCAGTGGCATAATAATTCTCAAGTTTAATTTTGGAAAAACTGTCAAGTTAAATGACGTGCTCCACGTTTCAGACATACGCAAGAATCTCATCTCTGGTTCAGTGCTATCAAAGAAAGGATTCAAAATGGTCTTCGAGTCAGACAAGATGGTTCTGTCCAAAGCTGGAATGTACATACGAAGGGGATATTTATGTGATGGCATATTTAAGGCAAATGTAGCCATTGTTTGCAATAAAACTATGTATTCTGATTACGCTATTAATAAAACTGAAGTTTCTTATTTGCTTGAGCATGAAATTTTACTATGGCATGATAGATTATTACACATAAATTTTGGAAAAATGAAAAAACTATCAAACTTGGGATTAATTTTGAAATTCCAAGTAGATAAAAACTACAAATGTGAGACATTCATAGATGCAAAATAGCCAAAAAGCATTTCATACAGTTGATAGAAGCACTGAACCACTAGGTTTGCTTCACAATGATTTATGTGATTTCAAATCATTACCTATAAGAGGTGAGAAAAGGTACTTTATTACCTTTATTGACAATTATACACGATATTTCTACATATATCTTTTAAATAGCAAGAATGAAGAAATTACATCGTTTATGAAGTACAAAGCTGATGTAGAAAGTCAGTTAAATAAAAAGATCAAGATATTGAGATCTAATCGAGGTGGAGAATATGAATCACCATTTGAACAATTCTATGCCGAAATGGTATAATTCATCAAACAACAGCACTATATTCACCATAGCAAAATGGTATAGCCAAGAGAAAAAATAGAACATTAAAAGATATGATTAGTGCGATGCTCTTAACTGCTGGCCTACTGACGAACTTATGGGGGGAAGCCTTAAATATGTCTAATCACATATTAAACAAGGTTCCTCAAATTAAAATAGGAAAAATTCCATATGAGTTATGGAAAGGACATATACCAAGTTTTAAATACCTCAAAGTGTGGGGGTGCTTGGCAAAAGTTCCAGTTTCGCCTCCCAAGGAAGTCAAACTTGGACTAAAAAACAGTAGACTGTTACTATTTAGGGCCAGCCCAAATAGTAGTGCCTATAATTTTTTTGGTATTCAAGTCTAATATAACTGACATTCATGTAAATACAATCATGGAATCAAGAGACGCCTCATTCTTTGAAGATGTGTTTCCGCACAAAAGAAATGAAGGAAATAATGTCCCCAAAAGGACAAGAGAAGAATTGAGTAAATCGCATGAAGATGAAACTCATCCTGACACTGAGAAAGTTGAACCAAGAAGAAGTGTAAGGGCAAGATCCTCCAAGACATTTGGTTCAGAATTTTTAACATATATTTTAGAAAACGAACCTCAAACGTACAAGGAAGCAATGTCATCTTCTGAATCTTCATGTTGGAAAGAAGCAACCCAAAGTGAAATTGATTCAATTCTGAGTAATATAACTTGGGAAATAGTTGATCTTCCACCTGGAATAAAACCAATTGGTTGTATATGGATCTTCGAAAAGAAGATAAAACCAGATGGCTCTGTCGACAAATACAAAGCAAGATTGGTAGCCAAAGGATATCGCCAAAAAGAAGGTGTAGACTTCTTCGATACCTATTCACCAGTAACACGAATAACCTTTATAAGAATGTTAATAGAAATTACATCCATCTATAATCTACAGATTCATCATATGGATGTAAAGACGACATTTTTAGATGAAAATCTTGATAAGGAGATTTACATGGAGCGACCTGAGGGTTTTATATCCAAAGGGAATGAAAACAAAGTATGTTGATTAGTCAAATTATTATACGAATTAAAACAAGCTCCAAAACAGTGGCACACAAAATTTGATAGTGTCATGATGAAAAATGGTTTTCGTTTAAATGAATGTGATAAATGTGTTTATTACTAACAAATTGGACAATCATACATTATGATTTGTCTATACGTAGGCGATATGCTAATCTTCGGTCCAAATACTAAGGTAATAGGGACCACTAAGCAGATGTTAATCAACAATTTCGATATGAAAGACTTAGGAGTTGCAAATGTTATTTTCGGAATCTAAATAATAAGAACACCTAATGGAATTGAATTATCTCAGTCACATTATGTGAAAAAGTAACTGAAAATTTTCAAAATTTTGGAATAAAAGGAGTACGAACGCCGTATAATCCATCAGAAGTACTGCATAAAAACACTAATGAGAGTGCAATGCAACTGGAATACTCTCGTGTAATAGGATGTCTCATGTACCTCATGAATTGTACAAGACCAGATATAGCTTATGCAGTAAGTCGATTAAGCATGTATACAAGCAACCCATGGTAGGAACACTAGAAAGCACTAATAAGAGTGCTTGGATATATAAAAAATACCACAAACTTTTCCTTACATTATGGAAAATATCCCGCCATCTTAGAAGAATATAGTGATGCAAATTGGATTGCTGATTCAGAGGAATCAAAATCAACGAGTGGTTATGTATTTACCATAGCTGGGGCTGCAGTTTTATGGAAATCTACTAAACAAACATGTATATCTCGATCCACTATGGAATCAGAGTTCATCGCTTTAGATAAAGAAGACGAAGAAGCAGAATGGCTTCGTCACTTTTTAGAAGATATTCCATTTTGGCTTAAACCTGTACACTATGATATCCAAGCAGCATTAAGGAGGGCGCAAAACTTTGTGTATTAGGGAAAGTTACGACACATTCATCGACGCCATAACACAGTTAGGCAGTTACTCTCAAATGGAACTATATCCATAGATTATGTGCGAACATATGATAACCTAGCGGATCCATTTACTAAAGGTTTATCAAGAGAGAAAATTAACTACGCATGGAGAGGAATGGGTTTAAAAGACTAAACCAACAAGAGTTATCTTATACGGAAACCTATCCTAGCGACTAAAGATCCCGCGGACTAGGATCAATAGGCAAACCGATTCTGAATAACTTAAGACGTAATGCATTTATTTGGACTTAGTCCTACTCCATTCCTATGGTGCACAATATTAATGCATGCCTACAGAAGTATTAAAAGGATAAAACTATGTTTTCTAATGATGATCATATCTTGAAAATAACAAGTGTTGTATAAGTAGGATACTCTTAATGATTGTGATCACGTATGTTAGCATGAGTTGGGTCGGCTCTATCAGAATATTAAAGGCTTTTGTTCTCTAAAAACACTCGAAGAACCAAAATGAACACAACCAAGAGACTGGATGTGAAGAGAAATAATGCTTTGTAAAGCTTATTGTCTGGTTACACAATAACGCTGATGGTTCAAAATGAAATAATTCACCGATTAGCCAACTATATCCAATAAGTTTTAACTAGGGAAAGTTCAAAGTGAAATATCTACTTATCCTCGATATAGCATTATTTTCATATGAGCTGTGTGATATTACACTTCGTGTGGAGGAGACATATATCGTCATTCATGTGGGGGATTATTAGAATTCTAAAAAATAGTGAATGAGAAATATCCCACATCGCCAAAAATAAGTCAATTTTCTTGCTTATATAGTTTACTCTTAATTCTTGTATTGGCCTTTAAGGTCAGGTAATTTTGTGCAAGGGGGAGGACCTATATGGCCATGGACTAACACACGCGCGCGCCGCCGCCCGCCCGTCCGACCGACCGAACGAACCAGGCCGGGTGCGGGTCCAATAAGATTGGACTGTGTCATATATTTTTGCTACCTAAAAAATGGAATGATTTTAAAACAGAAATGCGTTTAAAAAGATATGGATTTTCCAATGGTTGTGACCGTAGCAAAATGATGAAGAGACACAAACGGTTGCAAACTGCAACAGTTTTTTGGCCGTTGCAAACGAAGAGACGCGACTGTAGCAAAATGCAACAACTTTTGGCCGCTCCAAACGAATGGACGTAGCTGTTCCAAACAACAACAGATTTTGGCGTTGCACATTAAAGAAAGTGCCTGTTGCGAACAGTAATACTTTTTGACGTTGCAAATGAAGGGATGCTACTTTTCTCAACGGGTGTAGCCATTAGGAATTTGGTTATAAATAAGGAGAAAACCTGATCACTTTATTCACTCAATTTTTTAACCGAATTATCTTTTCTTTATCTTCATTTTCTTAAAATCATAATCAGTCCTATCACACAGAGGATCATACACATCATGATCTCGAGTAGCTTACGTCTGTTGTATCTTGGGAGACTTTGAATATAGTCTTATGGAAATTGTTATGACAAGCCTTAGACGAAATTTCCTTCTTCAACCAGTTAGATTTCTGGTTGATATATATATATATATAATTCGTTTCTACATTGTATTATTTCCTTAAATAGTATAACGTTTGATTTATCACTGTAGTTACAATTACTATAGTTCTTAATTTGTTATTGTAACATACTTACTATTAAAAATAGCTAATATAGAATTCCAAAGTAGTGAAAATCTGATTTGTAAACTTGTGAGACGAGTTTATTATTGATTAGTCTCTGTTTTGGTATACTAGACGTATAACAAATATTACACTACCATTCATTTTAGACTGGACTAACTAAGATTGTAACTGATATTGTTTGTGCATGCAGCTACATGTAAATCCAATCTAAGTGTAGTGACGATCTTTTAAACCAGCACATAATTTGGTGGCCAAAGAAATTTGAGTATGAACTAAATACTGGATTTTGTTTTAGTTTTGGAATATCAATTAACTTTAAAAGTATTTCACTCGTTTTTGGTTTTATGAAGGACTGCACACACTTCTACGATTGCGTACGCTTCCCTGTATGTTTAAAAACATTGCTTTTACTGTTAGGAAAAATTGTTTTGAAGTGGAAACTTCAAATAATAGCGTCTATTACTCTAAGAAGGAAGCTCTCCATGCTGATGTGGCCATCTGTAGTCTTCTCAATTCGAAATGTTGCTCCCTCAACCGCTTTTTTTTAACAGCACGTTGGCGGATCACGTGCATCCCAACCCCTCTTACTTTCCTCCCCAACTCCTTTTAACCGCTCTCCCTCTAATCTCCATGTCCGTCTTCTCTCAAAACCGCCCAAAATTCCATCTCCTTTCCCCTGATTTTTTTATGTGCTTCCTTGGAAGGTGCTAGTGGGTCTGGAGTGATCGTCATGGTTGCAGAGGTAGGAAACTGGGAAGTTGAAGAAGGAAATGATGATTAAGGAAGAAGATTGAAGTGTGTATATGCACAGATATAGCTGTGCACAGTGCTACACTATGAATTACTCAAAGATGAGAGGGAAGTTAAGGAATACTGGAAAAACAAGTTAAGAATTTCTAAGAAAATCAAGATTGAACAGAAGCTAAGGTTGTTAATGGCATTAACACAATCTTAGAAAATTTGATATGCAGAATTTGTTGTTCATAAAAGAACAAATCCAAGATTTAGTATACTGGAGTTATGACTCGAAGATGGAGTGGGGAAGAAGCAGAATTTTCTTGGGAAAATTTGACAAGATCAAGGAATAACCAGAAACTAGAACTTGAGTAACAGACTTAATAGAACAAATTTCAGAATTTGTTAATTCAAAATAAAACCGAGTCAGATTATTTCACAAGAATAATTGTTGATAAATTCACAGACTCTAGTACAAGATTTTTAAACCCAGAGATCAACTAACAAGAATTGAAATTTGATCACTTACTGATTGCAGATAAACTGAATATTCAAAAGACATGATTGATTAACAGGAAACAAAAAAAATGAACATGAAAATTAAATGCAGATTCAAGAACAAAGACATTAAATTGCAAAGAAACAATAGCTGAAACAGGTGAAAGAAGAAAGAAACTGGAATTGTAGTGGATACAAACTATAAAGAAGAACAGTAACTAAACTAAGGTAAAAGATAACAAAAAAATTAAACTAAGTACCAAACTGAAAAGAACAGGAAGAAGTACAAACTAGAAGATGAAGAACAGGAATCTTCAACACGGTAACAACTAAAAAAGGAGTATATTGCTTTAGATTTCGTCACACCTACGACAACAGATACGACACTGTATATATACAGTTTTTATCAACAATGGGCCAGCTTACACAGCAGTCCTACTAACAGCCCAATCAACACACAAATCAAGTTTACATCCATATACAAAGATTTTCAAATACACTACTACTCTCAAGTGCCTCAGATCTGACAACAACAGTAAGTGTGCACGTGCACACATGCACACACATGCACAACCACCAATTCCTTAATCCAAATCACATCTTCCTCTTCACACTCTCTTGCCAGCTGTCTGTTGTCACTTCTGGTGATGTCAGCTCTGATGATCTTCGATCAGTTTGGGTTTCTTCTTCTATTTTTGCTGTTGAATTGCTTCCTTCCTCTATTAGCATCTTAAGTAGAGCTTGGTTGTCATACCTACCTTCTCCTTCAAGAATGGACCTTGTCCCAAGGTCCAAGGTGGGAAACTTGCGAATTGTTGGCCAATAATCTTCCCATGTACATCTTCTACCGGTTTATTTTTTCCATTTCACCAAAATTTGTCCCACATCATCATTGTTTCGGGGAATTATTCTTCTATCAATAATGGCTTCTGGTTGCTCCACAATCTCCTCAATAAAGCTAGGAGCATTATCTTGTATTACTACATCATTTCCAAGCCTTTTCTTCAGTTGAGAAACATGAAATTCTGGTTGAATCTTGGCTTCACCTGGCATCTGCAACTTGTACGCAACCTTTCCAATTTTCTCGAGAATCAAATATGGACCATAATACTTTGGAGTGAGCTTGTGAGTTCTCTGAGTTCTTGCAGTGATTTGTTTATATGGTTGAAGCTTCAAGTATACCCAGTCTCCTTGATCAAACTCTCTTTCTGTTCTTCTGTTATCTGCATACTTTTTCATTCTACTCTATGCAAGCTTTAAACTATCCTTCAAGAATTCTATGATGATTCTCTTGAGTAAAGTGCTTCCTCTACTTGCTCCACTTTGGTTGTGTTAGGCACATAGGATAATAAACTGGGGGGGGGTCTACACCATACACTGCTTTTTATGGAGTTGTATTGGTAGGATTCTTCCAAGTTGTGTTGTACCAATACTCGGCTACTGATAGCCACTTAACCCATTCCTGTGGCTTATGACATATGAAGCATCTCAAATGTCTTTCTAAAATTTTGTTCACTACCTCGATTTGGCCATCACATTGTGGGTGATAGGCTGTGCTCAACTTTAAGGTGCAACCCTGCAACTTGAATAGCTCCTGCCAAAACTTACTTGTAAAAATAACATCTCTATCACTTACTATAGATCTGGGTAGGCCGTGTAGTTTGAAGACACCATCAAAAAAGATAGTAGCTACTTCCTTTGCTGTGAAAGGGTGGCTCAGGGGAAAGAAGTGTGCATACTTACTTAATCTATCCACCACTACGAATATAACAGTGTACTTGTGACTTTTTGGCAAGAAAGTAATAAAGTCCATCGAGATATCAACCTAAATCTTCTCTAGAATGGGTAGGGGCTGCAGAAGATCAGGAATTAGTATATTTTCTTCTTTATTTCTCCGACACTCATCACAAGTCTTGACAAAAGTTTCCACATCTTTTTTCATTTTCTTCCAATACAAAACTTGTTTTATTTTTTTGAGGGTAGCCTTGATGCCAGAATGTCCTCCCAGAGGAGTTGAATGATGCTCTTTTATCAGTGGCAGTAGCAATTCCTTTATGTTATGATCTATCAACAATTTCCCTTTATGATATATCACTTCATCCACTACTTGATATTTATTGTTAGGTGGGGTCAGGTTTTGTAGCTGTAACAACTGTTGCTTGTACCATGCTGAAGAATGCAATGTCTTTTTAATCTCCTGAAACCAAGGGGCATGTACTATGGTTATAGCCTGCAAGTGTAAATCACTATTATGACCATGCTCCTCTTCTACTTCGTCTCTCCTTGACAAAGCATCTGCTACTACATTCTCTTTTCCACTACGGTACTCAACTATGTAATAAAAGCCATGCAACTTGGCTAACCACTTGTGTTGTAATCCAGTATGTAGTTTTTGTGTTAAAAGGTATTTAAGGCTGTGATGATCTGTCTTGATTACAAATTGCCTTCCTAACAAATATTGGGTCCATTTTTTTGTGGCTATAATAAGAGCTAGCTACTCTTTTTCATAAGTGGACAAAGCTAAGTTTCTTCCATGCAAGGCTTTACTCAAATACGCAAGGGGTCTATTCTTCTGAGACAATACAGCACCTACCCCATACCCACTAGCATCACACTCCAGAAAAAATGGTAGGTTAAAGTTAGGCATAGCTAGAATAGGTGGATTAATCAAACACTGTTTCAACTGTTTAAAGGACTGTTTTGATACTTCATACCACTTAAAGGAATTTTTATTCAACATCTCTGTCATAGGCTTGGCTATTATCCCATAGTTTTTATGAACTTTCTGTAATACCCACTAAGTCCTAAAAATCCTCTCAGTGCTTTTAATGTTTGGGGTAGAGGCCAGTCTAATATAGCTTGAATTTTTGTATGGTCCACAGCTAGGCCTTTTGAAGAAATCACATGCCCCAAGTACTCCAAAGTCTCTTTAGCGAAGCTGTATTTTGATAGCTTGACTACTAATTATTCTCCTGCAAGACTTGGAAAGCTTTTTCAAGATGCTGCAGATGATCAAACCATGTTTTGCTATATACAAATATATCATCAAAGAACACCAATATAAATTTCCTCAAATACGACTTAAAGATGTTATTCATCAAAGGTCGAAATGTAGAGGGAGCATTAACTAAACCAAAAGGCATCACCAGAAATTCATAATGACCATGATGAGTTTTGAATGCAGTCTTGTGTATGTCTGGATCATACATGCTAATCTGATGATAGCCTGATCTCAAATCAAGCTTATAAAACCAATTAGAGCCCTGAAGTTCATCAAAGAGGTCATCAATCAAGGAAATAGGAAATTTATCCTTTAGAGTCTGAGAATTCAAGCTTCTGTAATCAACACATAATCTCCAAGTGTCGTCTTTCTTTTTAACCATCGCAACAGGAGAGGAGTAAGAGCTACTACTAGGTCTGATAAGTCCAGTTTCTAACATATCATCAATAATCTTCTCTAGTTCATTTTTCAAGTGGTAAGAGTGTCTGTATAGTATCATACAAATGGGTTTGGTGTTAGGTTGAAGAGGGATTTTATGATCATGGGTTCTTTGAGGTGGGAAGGGAGGTTTATCAGTGGTAATCATAGGGAATTGGTTCAGAAGTTCAACAATTTCAGTGGGAAGATTGGGGTCTGGTTCATGGTTTGGTAGCATGTAAAGGCGTAACAACATGGTAGTTTGGCATGGGTACTCTCCTTATCCATAATCTTTCTATCAATCATTTTCACATCTTTCGGCCTAATGCCTTGCCACACATATAGCTTGTTATTATATTGAAACTTCACTTGCAAGTGCTCCAGATTTAAAGTGACTTCACCCAGACTCCTCATCCATTGAGCACCAAGCACCACTTGACAGCCCTCTAAAGGCAAAAGGAGTAGTTCAACTGGCATTTCAACAAAACATCTCTACAAATCCCTGATCCAGTCAATTTCTCCCCATTAGCCACTGTCACTTCATACACTTTAGACTCATCAATTTTTAATTTTAGTTTTCTTGCCAATTCCTCATTAATAAAGCTACGAGTTGACCTTGAGTCAATCAAGATTTGCACTGGTTTCTTATTGATAACTCCTTGAACTTTGATGGTGGATAATGCTGGAATGCCACACATGGCTTGCAGAGTTATAGATAGAGTTTCTTCAACTGCAGATTCATCTTCTGCTTCACCACTTTCCTCTGATACATTATAATCATTTGTTTCCTTATTTTTGAGTGTCATCACTCCTTCTAACACATATACTCGTGAAGTAGGACATTATGGTCCTTATGCCATTTCTGTTTGCAGCCATAACATAAACCTTGTCTCCTCATTTCAACAATTTCAGCAGGAGTAAGACCCTTGGTGCGAGCTATGTTCTCCAATGTAGTGTTGCCTACTTTGGGATTTGAGGTGGTTTAGTGGTTTGGAGTAGATTAAATGGGTGGAGTGGTAGTGGTCTGGTTATTTTTAGACAAGGGTAGGTTACTGCTTTTATGGCCTCTCTTTACTTGCATATGTTTACACTCATACATCTTGGCTAAGGTTATAGCTTCTCTAAAATCATGGGGTCTAGAAGTCAACACATCATATCGTATCTCTTCTTTCAATCCACCAATGAAACGGTCTAGCAAGAATTTAGGGGGTAATGTTTCAATCACAGCCTGCCACTTCTCGAATCTACTCAGGTAAGCTCTGACAGTGGTGTATTGTTTTAGCTTGGATAATGTCTCATATGGTCGCTCCATTTCCTCTGTGTCAAACCTCACCAAGGTTTCTTCTTTAAACACAGGCTACAACTCATAATTTTCTATTGTATTAGTATACCAGTGGTACCATTGTAAAGCTTCTTTTCTCAATGGAAATGAAGTAATCTCGACCCATTGACTCACATCAGTATGATGGAATCGAATGTACTGCTCTACTTGTCCCAACCAATCGTTGACAACCTCATCTCTAGTGAATATAGGGAAGTCCAGTTTCATAGTGGGTATGTGTTTTGGACAAGCCAATGGGTAATTATGATTGGGGTATTCAGGAATAGGATAATTGGGGTAGTAGCTTCTTACTTGAGGAGGTGGTTCTTGTGGTCGTATAACGGGATTCAACTGTGTCTGAGCATTTCTTGGAGGAAAATGGGGATTTCTTGGAGGTGGCATGTCAGGTCTGTTTGGAGGAACCATGTTTCTAGGAGGTGGGTGAAGTACTGGACGAACTTGAGGAGGATTATAGTGATAATATGGGTGTTGTTCACTTATTTGCGGTGTCGGTGATACATAATTGGGGTTATGGGATGATGTGGTATTATTCGTGGGTGGTGGGGCAACAACTGGAGGAGGAGGGGGTGGTATGGATGAGGATGTCTAATCTTGGCGTTGTTGTCGCGCAAACGCATTCAAAACATTATTAAATCCCTCAATCTTTTGCTGGAGATTAGTCAAGATTTCATTAGTTCTAATGTTGAATTCATGTTGCACTTGCCATTGCCGATCTGATTCTTGATCTGGAATTAGTTCCTGTTCATGGTCTTCTGGGTGATCAAGATCGATCTGAGGGTTAGAGCTCACCTCAGCTAGACGCTCTGATACCAAATTGGAAGGTGCTGGTGGGTCTGGAGTGATCGCCATGGTTGTAGAGGTAGGAAACTGGGAAGTTGAAAAAGGAAATGATGATTAAGGAAGAAGATTGAAGTGTGTATGTGCACAGATATAGCTGTGCACAGTGCTACACTATGAATTACTCAATGATGAGAGGGAAGTTAAGGAATACTGGAAAAACAAGTTAAGAATTTCCAAGAAAATCAAGATTGAACAGAAGCTAAGGTTGTTAATGGCACAAACACAATCTTAGAAAATTTGATATGCAGAATTTGTTGATCAGAAAAGAACAAATCTAAGATTTAGTATACTGGAGTTATGACTCGAAGATGGAGTAGGGAAGAAGCAGAATTTTCTCAGGAAAATTTGACAAGATCAAGGGAATAACCAGAAACAAGAACTTGAGTAACAGACTTAATTGAACAAATTCCATAATTTGTTAATTCAAAATAAAACCGAATCAGATTATTTCACAAGAATAATTGTTGATAAATTCACAGACTCTAGTACAAGATTTTTAAACCCAAAGATCAACTAACAAGAATTGAAATTTGATCACTTATTAATTGTGGATAAACTGAATATTCAAAAGACAAGATTGATTAACAGGAAACAAAAAAATGAACATGAAAGTTAAATGCAGATTCAAGAACAAAGACATTAAATTGCAAAGAAACAACAGCTGAAGCAAGTACAAGAAGCAAGAAACTGGAATTGTAGTGCAAACAAACTGTAAAGAAGAACAGTAACTAAACTAAGGTAAAAGATAACAAAAAGATTAAACTAAGTACCAAACTGAAAAGAACAGGAAGAAGTACAAACTAGAAGATGAAGAACAAGAATTTACAATACAGTAACAACTGAAAAATGAGTATATTGCTTCAGATTTCTTCAGACCTACGACAATAGATACAACACTGTATTTGTACGGTTTTCATCAGCAATGGGCCAGGTTACATAATAGTCCTACTAACAGCCCAATCAAAACAAAAATCAAGTTTACATCCATATACAAAGATTTTCAAATACACTACTACTCTCAAGTGTCTCAGATCTGACAACAATAAGTGTGCACGTGCACACATGCACACACATGCACAACCATAAATTCCTTAATCCAATTCACATCTTCCTCTTCACACTCTCCTGCCAGCTGTCTGTTGTCACTTCTGGTTATGTCAGCTCTGATGATCTTCGATCATTTTGGGTTTCTTATTCTATTTTTGCTGTTGAACTGCTTCCTTCCTCCATTAGCATCTTAAGTAGAGCTCGGTTGTTACATTCCCACCTTCTCTTACTTCCCTCTTTACCTCCCCACGACTACTCTCCCTCGATCTCCATCTCTATGCTCTCTCGAAACCGCTCAAGCTTCTATCCATTCTACCTGATTACTTATTTCAGTCGGCAATCCACGCCTATCCCCTACAACCACTTACCATCGCCCTTAAATTAGCAATCGATAACCAACTGTGGCATTCGCGTTTGGTAATTGATGCCGATTAGATCACTACATTGTTTGCCGACCGGAGCTCCGCCTGGGCAATAGGACGACATGTTTGCTGTAACCAACTACTTCCACCCTCCTGTATTTATGTATTTGTTATCTTCTAATTGAGTTTGACTTTGGTATTTTTGCTCCAATGAATTATTGGAGTTGTGGAATTTAGTTCTCTTTATCGTATGTTCGCAATATCTGCTTCGACAATATTTCAAAGTATAGTTAATAATTTTGTCGGGTGTTTTTGGTATGGATGCTGTTATATTGCTTCTATCTATGTTTAAAATAATATGTTGCATTCCATTTCAAGCAGCTTTCAACTGTTACATTATTTTTCAACTACAGATGACTGTATATATTATATATTGAGAATTGACCATTATAATCCTCCAACAATATTGATGCTGTCATTTTGACTTTCTTCAATATTACCATCTATCTTAGGCGCTGTACTAGGTGGTGATATTGTGGATTCATGTGGTATAAAAAATTATATTTTACCATTGATTTTCAAGTTAATGTCCTGTGACAAATGATTCATTGCTTACCCTCACCGTTTTCATCCTACTTCTGTCTTTGTCTCTGTATGAACACAAGTTAGACATGATATTTTCCATAACATAGAGTTGTATATAGGCATGACGTTTAAAACTATTAACACTGCTATTAAACTACCATCTTAATGGCTTCACTTAGCACTCCCACATGCTGTCGATGCTGATGTATGTTCTTTCTGTTGATATTATCGGTATTGTTCTAGAGTACACCGTTATAAATTAAAATTTACGTTTCAATTTGGTCGAGGTCATTGTGGATTTATGCTCTACACATTTTTACTGCTCCTGCATTATCTGTTGATTACCGTTGCCAATAATACTATTGATTGCTTATTTTCCTACACCCGCGATCTGCATTATTTTCATGGATTTTCTTCTTGTCGTAGATATAGTATCTCTTCTTGCTACAGATATAGTATCTGTTAGTTTAGTTGTTCGATTGCCTGCTTTACTGGATCTTTTTTCTGGATCCCCTGCCCGATGTTAGATTGCTTCTTTCTGGTTTAAATAAAAAATGTTTGACATTAAGTGCCTTTAATCCACCATGATGTATCTTTTCTATGTAAAGATAATTTGTGGAATTTATAGTGTCACAATGGCATGCCCTTAACTCTGTATTAAGGTGAAATTTTATATTTCTGTAACTGTACAAGTTGTAAAGCATAAGAAATGCAAGACTTGAATATTGGAGTATATTCAAGTTGACTAAACAAGAACGAAACAAGAAGACATGCATGAATAATAACTACGTCTTACGTCCAAAAGTAAAAATTAAAATTTTTAGTCCTACCATTGCTTGTTTATACATCTGAAACTTATTTACCCTTTACTGTGTTTATGGTTTCAGTACGTTGTAACATCTTCCATTTTTCATCTCTAACTTTAATATTTTTCCTCATCTATACTGCTACTTATAATATTGTACTCTGGAAAGGGGAGGTATCAATCAATTTCCACTCAAAATTTGATGAATCCAACCGAGACAAGGAATTTCACACGTATTTCAATCCTTGTGATAGTATTTTGGCATTTTTCTGTTAAGGCGTGCACACACACATATATTTATATTTATAGTTTTCCTTCTTTAATAAAGATTTCAAATATTCTTCGCATGTGTATGTATGCACGTTAATATGTAAGTGAATGAATGCTGCGTGGAGTTTGGAAGCATAATCAACACAGTTAAAAGGAATGAATATATTATCAGCAAGTTTTAACGCAATCAGTACCCAACTGCTCACAATATGATAAAAATAAAAATCCATGATAATAATGCATTAATGGATCACTCTAGATAATAAAATGGCTTAATGACCTTAAAATATATGGGAAGCTGATGTAACATAACCATTTGAATTTTGTAGCAGTTATAAAAACAAAAAGTTGTGTCAACAAATCTGATATTGAAACTTGGGGGATGATATATCAAAGATGAAGTTGGGTTTAAATTTAGAATAATTTTATTTTGTTTTATTTTTATTTTTATAGGCGCATAGAAATATAGACTATCATTTAATTTTGCTTTTAACCATCATGTTAATATAATCAATTCTTTTTACATACAAAAGAAGAAATATCAAAAGGCAATAATATACTTGAACCATTAAAAATAACCAAAGTAATGCTTCAGTATAGGAAAGCATCAAACCCATGTAGATATATAACTAATTTTCCATTCCTCTTCATGCTAAGATTTAATCAAATCAAGCTTAAAATTGATATATTAGTGAATTTACATTACATGTGTCAAAATTAATGTAAGTGGGTTTGTTGCTGTCCACGAGTGGAGTTACTGATCCAGTAAAAGCAATATGGAGTATGGTATTAATGATGATTATCAGTGATATTATTGATATATTAACTAATGTTAGTGAGTGTATGTTAAATTTATGTTACTAGCATTATGGATTGTATTTATGTTTTGTTAATGAAACCACTATTGATTAATTTCCAATTCATTTGTAAAACTTCTCATTATTTACATTGATGCTCATATCTAATATACCGGTCATGGGCTTAGTCAATTTTTTTAATGGAAGAGTGATCCTCCAACCAAGGAGATCAATTGAAAATATTAATTAATATAAAGTAAAAACTACCAACAAGCCTGGTAGTTGGCAATACCCATTCAAATATATGCTAGAGAACAATCATGGTCAAGCAAAAAATGGGTCGTCCGATCGATGATCAGCTGTTAAAATCGTTCAAACTACCGAAGAGAAGAGAATAGAACTACCAAAAAATTATGTCAATAGAATTATTAAATATAGCATGACTGCTAATTCGATGATTAAAAGTTGGACTGAAACATACTGTGTTGAACAGGCTTTCGTGACTAGAAATATATATGCCGGTTGCTGCATGACTTAGAAGTGTCAGAGAAAAATACAATAGAAGGAGAGTTAAGATAAAATGTTATGGCAAGTGCAGACTAAAAAACTGAAATCCGAAAGTAATATGCTAGAAAACCGGCCAGGACTGAGCAATGTAAACTGGGCAGGAGTGAGTGTAGGTTGTGACCAAAGATTTACTCAACTCGAACATTGAAATGCAGACTATAGAGATGAAGAATGCACCTGCAGAGTTTGACCCTGCACTGGTAAGTACCAGACTGAAAAATACAGAGATAAGCTTAATTATACGCACTGAACTACTACTTGACTAGAGCAAAGTAGACTAAACCGCCTGAAGCACTTAGTTATACAACATTCCAAAAGAACTACAGTGAAGTAGACTGAAACAAAGTTGACTGACGTGAGTTTAATGATGGACTGAACTACGCACTGCTAAACATTGATGATGAAGTTTGGATGTAGTACCATGCCCATTGCTGACATGGGTTTGCATACATTCAAAGAGCGAGTTGAAATAACATTCATCTAATTGAATTTTTACTACGTGAATGCTTGGTCTGGAGATGCATCGGTAGCTTATGAGTAGAGAATGCGGACATATTTCCTAATGCACTGACACGGCAAGTACCGTTTGAAGCAAGATTGTAAAATCTCTGGCCAGTACAGCCGACTGTTAACTTCCAACATCACCACATGCACTGGTTGAAATGGCTTACACATGCACTAGATCTGCATGGTAGTATATGTTGATCGTGGAGCACATGTGCTTGAATCAACAATACACAAAAGCACATTTACTGGAAGTAGGTTGAAGAAGAGCTGATTGTATAGCATTATCGCTGATGCATGGAATGAAGCCCTGATAGCATGGCTTGAAGTGGAGAAAAAAAATAGTAGCTCTGAAGCATAAAACTGAAATAAAAAGTGGCCATACCGAGCAAACATAAACTGCCCTTACAGATCTGGTGACAATGCCAAATTGATGCAATAAATAGCCACTAATCGGAACCCTAAACTGATGCACGGGATTAAAGCACTTGAGTAGGAGCTCATGAGGATAAATTGAAACTCTGAACTGATCAAAGGCATCGGTAAAGGATAAACTGACTGATCAGAGGCATCGATGAAGGATAAACTGGGTATAGCTGATATTTCAGGAAAAAATTGTTTATATTATAGAACATTTTCTCTTACTACCGAGGTACATCCTTAAAAGTCCAAACAACGTTGTTTTATTGTTTTCCCATTTATCCTTTACATTCCACTGACTTCTTTAAATTAACATTTTTTTTCACGCACTGTTTCATTATTGGGAGGTAACAGACGATCCAGGAAAGATGGTTGTGGTGCAAAGGAACTTGAGAAAGCTTAGAATTAGGAGATTGTTAGAATGGAAAGTAAAGGAACTTGAGAAAGCTTGGAATTGGGAGATTGTTAGAACGAAAAAGTTGTTACATAAATATGAACTTAAAAACAAGGTTTGTCATAATATTATTGTTGTCAACTTCTACTGATAGTTATATTATTCCTATAGGTAGCTTTATGTTGAGAGAAAATGGAAACGAACTTTACGTTTTGAAGATTCTCCATAGCTTCATAAAAAAATTTCAATGAGGCAAGCTCACACTTCATAGGTTCAAACAATCCAAAATGGAAAATTATGAAATTTACCAATTTCTTCCGTCTTCCGCTGTGGACTGGTCAGTTTCAACAATAGTAAACCATTATCTAATGCGATCTAAATTTATCATGTTAGGGGTAACTAATTAAGTTTGCTCATTTAGTATGGTATCTACAAAGCTACGTCTTGGATTGAATCGCTAACCAACATGCCTTATCTTTAATGTTTAACTATTTAATTTAATATTTCAGGTATGTCTGTTCCATCTCTTCATTAGCACCCAATATACTGATACAGTCATCTTACTATTTAAGGTTCATCCAGTACAGTAGTATTTATTTATACACATGTCTACATAAGAAGACATCCGCATAGCTGCATTGGTAATAAAAACAATCCGTCATTTAACTAAAAAAACATACTCCCTTTACGCAATATAGTGTATTATTCGACAAACTTGCCGTATGGGAGTTTTCCTTTCGTCTTTTTCGATTACATTGTGCCAAACAAACATTGGTATGCTGCAAAGCAGTAGCTCTGTATGCTATACAGATCAGTCTAATTGTACCATTTGTCGGTAATAATAAATGCCCGTTCTAAATTGTGTGTTCTGAAACAAAATATGATATATGGCAGGAAAATGGGGTGCAAAAAATTGATTTGATTTTCCAGTATATGTCGGGGACTGAGGCGTTAATTGAATTTAGACCAAATAAGTATTAGATGAATAATCTCGATGCTTACCTCACTACTAGGAAAATCACTAAAAGTGTAGCTATGACGGAGACGATAAATGCTCAGTCTCGGGTGGCCGTTAACTTATAATTTATGTACCTACAACTTCACTTTTATTGACGTTGTTTGCTGTTTTCCATTATTTAAAAAATTACAGCTAACTCTACCTAGCGATCTAAGCTCTAACTTAGGCTGTCTCTCAAATATGAATAAACATACCTTGCAGTTTGGGGCAGACATCAAAGGAAAGAAACAGATTACTCGATTTTCATCCATAATCTCGATCACTCTTCTATCCTCATTGGACCTTTGGCGTAGTCATGACATTCTGTTTTGTTTATCAAGACAACGATCGTCTAATCCACACGATAGTACATGCTTCTAACCCATCACTACCCAAAAAGCCACTTAGAAGAGGAAATGTGATTCAAGTAAGAATTTTTGAACTATT
Source organism: Allium cepa (assembly GCA_030765085.1). Classification (NCBI taxonomy): domain Eukaryota; kingdom Viridiplantae; phylum Streptophyta; class Magnoliopsida; order Asparagales; family Amaryllidaceae; genus Allium; species Allium cepa. The sequence continues at coordinate 90,720,918 of CM060944.1, forward strand.
TTATTCCACATTTAATTTTGTTGGTGATTATTTCAAAGCATGTACAATTACTACTTATGCATTATTTATATCTACGAATATATATTGTATGTCACGTACAAGGCTGCACTGTACATCTCATTCTACGTTGTTGTAGTAAATAACTATATAGTAGTTCTTCACTATTGACTCCTAATTGATTGAGTACTTACACATACTCAAACTTTGAACAGTTAAACCTTCCAAACCCATATTTTATTTACTTATCTTAAATTAAAAACATTAAATGATATTACTATTACCTGTTTTATGCTTACAAACCCAAACTGCATCTTATTTTCTATATACGTAGGATGGTGATACAGAACAGCAAGCCACGGCAACACCTGAAATTAAGATTCAAGAGAAGAGGTAAAGAAATTAATTTCTGGAAGCTTATAATCTCATATTTCCGCCATAATTCCAATTTTAGCTACCAATTTTCTGTATGTTGTCCATGTCACCTTTTTTTTTAATCGTTAACTCTTTTTCATCTTCTTTTAAAAAAATTGTATGTCATGATGTATAATGACTGTATCAGTTTGCTTTCACCTACAGTACGTATGTGCATGTTTTTAATTACAACTCCAACTTTCTATTGCACTGCTTACTTATGTTTGTTCTACTCATATGTACTAATGCTTTAACTAGACACCATGACTGTGCTGACATATGTATTAGCTGTACATTATGCATGAGTATGTATATGAAAGATATGGTCATCCTTCCATCCTCAAATTGCCTTTCTGGTATGACAGTTGAAAGTTATGGGAAATAACACTGCACGTGTGCGTAACACGGGCCACTCACTAGTATATACCTGAAGTTGGACTCAATGTTACGCAAACCTAGAGAGAGCTAGTATATACCTGAAGTTGGACTCAATCTCCCGCAAACCTGGAGAGAGCTTTGTTAAAATTCTCTCTGCAAAATACTAAACATTTACGAAAGCTCGTACCCTTTTTGGTTTTTTCAGCTAGTCTTCTTATTTTAAAATAAAAAATAAAATAAAATAAAATTGCCAGTCTATTTGGTAAAACTTATCAGAGTAATAAGGAAAAGAAGGCTTGTGCACAAATGCAGGGTCGAAGCCAAATTTGTCAAATTTAGGTAGTGTTTGGTTTAAAAACGAATTTTATATTTTCGGTTTTCAATATGTATCTCGAATATGAGAAGAATGAAGGGACGACGGAAGGGACGAAAGAAAAAACGGATGAGAGGATGAAAGAGACATAGGGACGATGGAAGAATGGATTGTTTCACGTGCTTGTATTATTTTTCAAAACGTGAAAAATAAAAAAAAGTTGTTTTCTATTTTGTATGTTAACTTCGTTTTATAAATCGGTCATTTTCGACAATATAAATGCATGGTATGTATTTTGTAAGGACGAAAACATAAAACTAAAAATTAAAAATTAAACATTACCTTATTTTTTCCAATTTTTTTCCATTTTGTTCCCAGGTTTTCAATTTATTACTTCATAAATTATCAAAATTTGTTGTTTGGTTGTTTCTATCTTTTGCCTCATGATATTAGCTTCTTTTTCAATCTTTCCACCTCATTTCCCATAAAAGTAGAATTAGACCAGATTTTCTTGTCAGTCGAGCCTTTGACTTGTTCAAAAACTCCAAAATTAGGGTAGTTTTTGGTTTGTTTTTTTAGTTTTGGGATTTCGTCTATACAAAAAGGCACTTGTTGTATGTGTATTGTCGAAACCGATCGATTAGAAAAACGTAGTTAACACCCAAAATGAAAAACAATTTTTTTTCCGTGTTTTGAGAAATAACACAAGCACGTGAAAGAATCCTTTCTTTCATTGTCTCTCTATCCCCTTCGTCCTTCGATCCGTCTTTCTTTCAATCTCCTCCGTCGTCCCTCTATTCTTCTCGCATTTAATGTACATATTGAAAACCGAAATCACAAAATTCGTTTTTCAACCAAACACTACCTTAGCAATGAGTTCATAACTCAAGCAATCTTCAAATAAAATAATTATGAATCATGGTCCAAGAAACATGGATATATGATACCCAAGCATAAACCAGGGAAAACACTTGTCATGAAGTATTGATGCACCAGTATCCATGTGCCTCTTACATAGTCGAGCTCTGTTACTACAAAGACATCATGGACATGCAAAGAACGCGATAACTTGTGACCTTACTCATTTTCTTTGGGTAAACCACACTAGGAGCTAAGGATTTTAATAAGCACCGGTGTCTGCTTAATATAGATTTTAACTTGTGATCATCGTGCTGGAGATATGTTCTCACTAGCCGAGTTAATTCTCACTGCAAGAAGAATTTCACTAATTCAGTTTTAGCTTTTAGTTTTTAGGTTTTTTAAAAAAAAAGACTATAATCTGGAGAAGAAGACTAAGTTTTCAACAGTTTGAATAGAAAGTGACGAAAAACTATCATTTATGCATAATTTAATAGCCAGGGGATATCTCTACAAAAACTACTTTCTTATTCCTCTCTCTTTTATTATTGAAAAACAATAATAGAGCATCAACAGGTTTATAACTGAAGATATCGAGTTTATGCAAAAAAATATCGGTCGGTCCTGGAATTTCAGAATTATTGTACCACTAACATGGCATAAAAGCAATGATCTATTTCAATGTTTAAGTGACGAAATTACGATGGTCCACACAACTTATAATATTATTTCAAAAGATCCAGGTTAAATTTTGTACACGGTTTGCAAACTATCACTAAAGACTATAAGCTTTCTTAACTCTATCTTTACTATTAATAAAGAAAATTCGTTGAATTAATTTACTCGACGTCCTTTTTAAATTCCAAAAATGCCCTTGCCTTCCGTTTATAATAACATAAACAGCCCCTGTGCAAAGCACGGGCCAATTATAGTATATAAAAAAATCATTTGGGATCAGTAGTATAAATTTAGTTTCTTATACAAAAACTCATTTTTAAGTATTCATTTAAAATCATATACAACTCTATCAATTAGATATCCAAACACTTCACTCATAACATCAAGCAAGCATCCATTATATCTAATTAAAATTCATTTTAACACACCACAATCACACACAAACATTCACATCATTCGTGTAAATATTATTTTATTTTATTTTTAAAAGATAAAATAACTTAAAATTTTCAATGTATATAATTGCATAAATATTCCCGATGAGCACTCACAACTCGCACCTGTGATATGAAACAAATGAATGAAATAACACAAGTTTCGCTCCTCCAAGATCAAAATATAATTTTATGTCTTTATTAATCTAATCTAATATCTGATACAACACTATGGCGTCCCAGCTCCAGTGACTGAATGACCAAATTAATAGATAGAATTTACTGTCCGATAGCTCGGACCAATAGACATGGAAGAAACAATCTCTCGTATTTACTACTTTGGGTTAACGCGGATACGTTTAAAATATCTGATCATATCTGAAATGATACATATCTCGTCTCAACATAGGGAAGTATGTATGAGTTCAAAGAATTTGTGTATAAATCACATGTCAGGAACACAGTAATTAATGGTTTCACAAAATAGTGCATCAAAATGATAAATATAAATACATATCAACACTTTTGTACAACTAGACGTCGGACTACCTTCACATATTTATAACTAAAACGCTAGACATAACTACCTCAAAAATAACGTCCTAATACATACAAAGATAATATATACAAAAGACATAGGACAAGACCTTACAAAATCAACTAGCACAACTCGACAGACTCTAAACGGGTCTCCCTGACATCTTCCCTCCAAATAATTCTGACATTTCCCTTGAGGCTTATAGCAATCGTACGTCCATTGAGCTCTACATCTATGACTACTCTAAATTTATACACGTTGTGCCCGTCTCCATCCATGTCCACGTCGTATGAGATAACCTTAAAATGGAAAAATGAAATCATCCTGAAAAACTTCGGTTTAACATGAGGAGTTGTCATAAAACAATATCTCGAATCATGCTAGGAATATTGCTATGAGTATAATGGTCTAATATGGTATAAATGAATGTTTCGTGTCGAGTTCTATGGGGTATGTAGGTTACACATATATTCAACACACACCAAACAAATTTCTCAATCCACCTTTTGACAAATTAGTTATAACCTCATGTCACGACACTATTCAACATAACATACACAATTACAACTCTAATCAAATGAAATATCATATCATATTATTTTACTTTTGAGTTGTCTTGTCTTGTATAAATTCAAACCAATATTTGAAAATAGTCATTTTCGAGTTAAACAACATTTATACTAATACTTATGAGAAAGATTAAATCGTCTTCTCATCTTATGAATCATAAAAGTATTGCACATTGAAAAATCTCATCTGTGGATTTACCCTCGGCATAAACTAGTCTGCCCCAGTAAGTTATCCCGGTCTATTTCACCCGTACGATTTCGGTCAGTAGTGACGTGCACTTCACACATCCCTTAATTGTCGTACTCTTAGGGTATTTGGAAGCGTGATAAATCTTTCTAGTGTTGTAATCCACTGCATCATATCTCCATCGCTGGCGCTACTTCTATTCGTTTGCACTATGTCTCCAACGATCTTCATCATCCTTGATGAATGATAGCTTTAAATGACCTGGCAATAGATTGTTTGGACACGGTGACAATGACAAGATCATCACTATTCGGATTGTGATTCTTTGAGCAGTCCACTAGGAAGGATACTAGCATTCTAGATATCAATATCATATACCGAACTCGATAAATGTTAAATTTATTGCTTTTAAAATCATTTGATCATCCCAAATAACATTAATTCCTCAAATGTCGTTTTAAACCCATCATATAGCCTATTTGATTTATCGTGTTCGTGCGATAACGTTTAACTTGCAAATAAAAACATTATTTATAATAATAACAATTGTAAGCACGACACTAAATATGAATAATTAGGCTAAAAATAAAGTAAATAACTTTAAAAGATAGAATTTAAATTAAATAACCATGCATATATCATCTAAACAAGTATATAATCATAGAAATCAAAGTGGATTTTGAATTATTTAATTAGGATTCATTCTTTTTAGTCTTAGTTTAAATTTAATATAATCTTTAATAATAGTTGTAATACCTTTGGTGTCACACTTTTTTGGTATCGGCGTGAACTACCAAAAATGCCTCTAATACCAAATCTTAATATCACTTGAAAATAAGATCTAACAATTAAATTTCTTTTACAAATTCAAAATGTCCATTTACAAATATTTTCTAATCTTAATATAACTAAAAATTGGGATCTAACAAATAAAATTCTTTTACAAATTTAAGACATCCATCAATAAATACCATCAAATCTTAACATCATATACAAATATGATCCAAAAAATAAATTATTATTTATAATATAAACAAAGTTTCAAGCTTAAAAAAATTAATGTTGCAACTTAGAAATAAAATTTAAACTAACAAAAATTATTTCGTGTTAAACATATACAATTTTTAGAAAAATAATTCACATGTGAAACGCATGCTGTAACACTTATATTAAATAATTCAAATTTAAACTTTAAAAATATGAATTTTGCTCTCAAATTATTTCAAGTATGTACTTAGGAATTTTCAAAAGAATAAACTTGAATTTTGACTATTATTATTTCATCCTTTAAAAATATTTTAAGCCTTCTATTTCAATTTTGAATACAATTTAAATTCAAATTTATCTCAAAATAATTCAAATATGCTTTTAGGATTTTTCAAATCATTAAACTTGAATTTTCTTCAATTTTTCATTTTTAAATAATAAAAACCTTGAAAAATACCTTATTTTGAATTCAAAAATCAAAATAGGTTAAAATCTTTTAAAATTTTCAAGTTTAATATTGTCAAAGTACCATTTATAGATCAAAGTTATTTTTAAAAATCGCAATAGTTTCAAAATTCAAATTTTTGAATAATAAATGAGTATTTAAAAATCACTTAACATTTTCTAGAAATAAAAATGAATTTCCCATGAATTAAAAATGCCTTTCAATTAATATCTGCACTTTTATTCACTTTCAAAATCAATATATAAACACACATACTGTTTTGATCTATATAAAACAGTTAAAATTTCTTTACAGTTCAAGATAAATTCATAAACTATTGTTCATTTTTAATAAGAAAATACATATATGTGTAGGTATAAACTTCATTGTTAATAAATGAGTTCAGCTTCTTTTAAAAATAAATTCAAATATATTTCGAAATAAAATTCTTTTACAGCACCATTCTAGCTTTAAATATTCATATCTTATTTTTATTTTCTTTAGAATAATTATCATAATATATTTATATATTTTGTATTGTTTATTTATTTTTTAATCAACAATCAAATATAGTTTTCACCAATCACATAATTCAATCCAAACAATCATCGTTCAAGCAATCAATGATCAATCATCTAGTACCAGTAACCAAGGCTACCAAGTGATCATCAATCAATACAGAAATCAAATGAAATAGATTGGCACTCAACTTATTAATTTGATTAACCCAAAACATGGATTATGCTCGCTTTAAATTTTCAGTTCAAATAAAAATATTTATCGTAAATTTAAAAATGAATGTCATACCCACTAAAATCTAATGATTCCTACTAACAGCATTCAAATTTCGTCATCGTCTCATCTCGTACGTCGGAGAACAACGACATTTGTCACTGCCTTGCCAAGTTTGCAGCCATGAATCATGTCAGCCCAACTTTCAACTGCGTATAAACCTCAAACACGCCAAGCTGCTCCAGTTCTTCACCGTCCTTTGCACCTTGGATGTTGTTGCCACGCCGCTAGCATCGCGAGATCTAGCTTGTATCGCCACCCCTTCCTTCGGACGCGCCACCTCCACCACAACATTGTTTTTCTCGCGTCACGTGCCTGCCCTTGTCTCTGCCATGTCTTGCCCTAGCCACCACCTCGTGCATGATGACGTGCCTTTTTTTCCTTCTCGATTTTTTTTTCCAAGAGAAGGAATGGATAGAAGGGGTATTTTTATCTGTGCAATGATGGGAGGATAAGATGGGCGCAGAAGGGAGTGTATAGGCTATGGGGCTTTGGTCCAACAATAAAGAAACTGCTTTTAATTATTATTATTTTTAAATAAAATAATACTCAATTAATTCAAACCAAAATGTTTTAACCCATTTTAAATTCAACTCGAGATGTTTTACTACTCTTAAAAATTTATCCAAGATGCCACAAAAATTTTCATAATATTATTTCTTTTTCGAAATAATTTATAGGAAAAAAAAAATCTTGTTTTTTGACTTTAAGCATATTTCTCGAAACAATTATCAAAATTCACAATTATTATTCATTTTTTCAAAATAAATTCTCAAAAAAATTTCAGATTTTTAAAACACAATTCAAATTTCAAATTGAATTTTAAATCACACTTTCTATTCTGATTCAAAAAATTATTGATTTAAATTCAATAAAATATTCAAGTTAACATTTTAATTATATTTATTCATATAAAATAATTTTTCAACATTTAAGCATTATTTTAAATCTTAGTTCCAAGTTTTATGTCCAAATATCCAATAAATTCCCAAAATCTATGTTAATACATTTATTTTATTTAACTCTAAAACTGGATGTTACACCTTCCGCCTTCCGCCTGAAGGAGTATATATCAATCATAGATTCATAAGGCAAACCTTGCCAAAGCGTGAACTATGCAACAAATTCTTTTATACCCATCTCTCCTTCTGTATGTTGATGAACCTCGTTAGATGTACATCTCTTTCAGTGGTAGAGCTGAATGATTTTCAAATCAGCGTTTGAACTCTTTTTCAAGACATAACATTCCCATCAACCTCAATTACCATCGAATCGCACCAATTAAGGGCATTACTTATGGAGTTAGAAGTATGTCATGTGGGAAATTCTATAATTTATTGTAAATTATTAACTCTTTAATCCATTCTCATTCGTAATAAAAGGTGTTTTCTTTCTGTTATATATTTTATAATGTGTTATAAATAATTAAATGTTTTATTAAAATACACTTAATAGAAAATCCATAAATGGTGTGTTTGTGATAGTAATTACAATTAGTTGTAATTAGGAGTGCATCATAATATATAATAAATACATTTTTTTCATATTCCTATTCAAAATGTATCGAGACTGGATATCGATGCATCCGTGGAGACTATAGTATGTAATGTTCTCCAAATGTTTGACAGTATATTACTCATGACTACCGGTGGTACCAAGGTGTTAATGTGTTGAAAGTTATGGCATAACTATGAAATGATCACTCGATGGTTTTCTATTGCTTAATATGACTAAGGTCAAAAATAAAATATTGATGTGACTAATTTACATAGTTCTCCTACCTTAAGGATATTGTTGGTCTTCAATATGAAATTTCCGCTTTAATTATAGTCAAATCATAGAGCGGCGTCCATCGTGACTATAGTTGGGTTGGTGGTACCAAGGTGTTAAAGTACTGATAGTTATGGCATAACTGTGAAATGAATCACTCGATGGTTTTCTATTGGTTAATATAACTAAGGTCAAAAAAATATTAATGTGACTAGTTTATAGTTCTCCTGACTTAAGAATACTGTTGGTCTTCAACATGAAATTTCTGCTTTGATTATAGTCAGATCGTAGAACAGCGTCAATCGTGACTATAGTTAGGTTGAGTGGAAATATTGGAAGTGAAACACTATTCAAAAGATGATTCATCTTTCGGTTATCTGAGGTTACCATCATGATCAACTGAAGTCAACTCAAAGTAAAAAAATCTTTGGACAAAGCAGTTCGGTTAATAATGATTGTTATTACTGAACCATGTACTTTGTGTTCGGACTATATAGTTGAATATGGACGATATTGGAATTTTGACCAATACCAAATTTCATTCCAAAATGATATAGTTTTGACGAAAAGAATTGATATAAATAATTGTTACTATCAGATAACACTTAATGAAGTAAAATTACATTTTACTATTACCAAGTAAGTGAAAATTTTGACAATTATGTCACACCACCAGCTAAGTGAAGTATAAACGTTAATATTCGAATTGTTCGGTGTTACTCGCTAACCAAATTTACACCTAAGAGTCATATAACTGAAACATCGAATACTCCTTTTACCACCCAATTTAATTAATTTTTAATTGTTATAAATTAATTAATAATTATAAAAATTTATTTAATGTGTTGGACAATATATTAAATAGCGTGTTTGTAAAAGTTATAAATATAACAATCAATATTCGATATCAGTACACGTAAAAATTTGATTGAAATGCAATAAATATTATTTGGGCATGAAGTGGATACAAGGCCCATATGGAGGTTACTAATTTCAACCATGATAGAAGCATGGTGAGGCCGGCAATTTAGTGGCATAAGGGGAGGACTTTGACGTTTAAAATGAATAGAATGGGTAAGAGATAAATAGGGACCTTAATCATACTTTTGCTCTCCAGTCTCTCCGTTACATAAGCACCTTAACCCTCACTTTAGAGCTAATTCTTTAAGCCTCCATCTCTTAATTTGCTAGCCCCGCGCCTCCTTCCCCTTCTTAAATTTTCAAGCATTTTAAATACATATTAAATCAAATACAATCGTTGATGGTAAAGGCAATTCGTGAGCTAGTAACTTTAGAATTGAAATAGGATTCAGTGAGTCTATTCCTTTATTTCAACATATGAACTTTGGAACTTGGTGAAAGGTAATTGCCGATCTAATATTTTATACTAATATTGACATATTCATTGTTACATATGTTGCTAAGTAAGAAATACCACGAATCAGCATATCAATGAATTGTCATATGTTGATGGTTGTGTATATAAGTGGATATATGTATTATATAAAAAAAATTAAGTTTGCATGTATGTTGCACATGGCCTAATAAAAAAAATTGGTTATAATGATTTTAATGAATTAAATCCAAATAAAAAAGATTAAATCATATAATAAATATATTTTAAGGTTTACAAGAATTTTGTTCATACCTGAAAAGCTTTCGGCAATGAAAAAACTTATTTTTGTATATATATTTTATATGTAGTTTAATTACTTACTTGATTAAAAATTGGTTAAACAAACAAAACAAATGTTTACACGTGCATAAATAACATAAAATTTGGTAAAAAAATTATGATATAAAATATACCATATATTTTTGAAAATGAATATTTGAATTTTAATATTTTATTTTTATACGGAATTTAATTAATTAGAAATCTTTATTAATAAGTTATTTAAATCCAAAAATAAAATATTAAAATTATTTTTATTATCTGACCGAGAGCAGCAACAAAATATATGTTTATTTATAACTTTTATTCATATATATACATACACACACACACACATACGAGTGTTACGCGCTTTGCACATGAATTGTTTTTCTAATAAATTGTATATGTTTAAATCAGTCCAAAGAATGATTTATTATTTTCAAATAATATTAAGGTTTGTATATTTGTGAAGAAATAATTTAAATTTGTAAAGGAAGTTTAATTTTAGATACTATTTTCAAAAGCATTTTTAATTTGTAAAGCATCGTTTAATTATTAGATTCTAATTTTAAGGGTATTTGAGTTTGTAAAAGAAGTTTAATATTAGAACTTATCTTTAAGTGATTAAGATTTGATATTATATAGAAGGGCATTTTTGGTAGTTCACGTTGGTAGCAAAAAAGTGTGACACCAAAGCTATTACACTATTATTAAAGATATAACTAGTAACATGTTTAGATATAATATTTATGGAAATTAACTTAATATATATTAGTTTGGAATTAGTATTATAAATAATCAAAATTATTTTACAAACTAATATTTGAATTAATTTTATAAGATAATTTCACACATACACAAAAACTATATGTATATTTTATAAATGATTTATGTAAATAATTTATAACCAATATTTTATGATAATTATATAATTTTTTTTACATATATATACATTTGTTTATACAACATTTTGATGCACATACATATGTGTGTGTAGACACACACATATTTAGACAATCCATTTTATACATAGGGGCTAACATGTCCATGGCATTGTAAATCTCAACTTTTATATATAGACATGTCAAACCATGTACACATTATCCTATTGCACATGCACGTATCCACATATATGCATATGATACACGTATATAAAATATGATGCAAATTATATAAAATATAACTTTATCTAAAAATTTAAATAAAGTATTTATTTTATTTAAAATAAAATTTAGAAAAGTTCTAAAGGGATTTATACTACATAAGCCCATTAAAGATCCAAAAGGCAATTTTTTTTGAAATTTACTCAATTTCCCCAGTGTGGGCTAACCCAGTTCCAACAATAGTATCAAAGCCCAATAGCCTATGTGGTCTAATTTAGTTATATTATGGCTAATTAATTAAGCTTATAACCCGGATAGTATGGTGTATATAAAGATGGTGTCGAAGGATTGAGTTAGGATAATCAAGTACTCTACCCTACTTAACTACTAGCCTGGCCCAAACAAACATATGAGCACAAAGATTGCCTGTAACAACCCTAGATTTTTGCATATAATTTAAATTTGACTTTATTTTACTTTGAAATTATTTTAAACTTTTTTCATTTCAAACATTTCATTTTTAAATATAAATTTTTATTATTATATGAATTATAATTTCAAACTGGTATAAATTGAATATTTTCTTGAAAAATGGATTTGTGGTCAAAACTGGTCAAACTTTGACTTTAAAATTTTAAATTTAAATATTTTAATTCTTGAATTTTATCTTTCATTATGAGAATAGATTTAATATCATGAATATTGCTTTTCAATTCGTTGAAATTGGATTAAATTGTGAAAGTTGTACCGTTTACAATATTGTGTGTATATAGGGTTATTTAACAATATTCTTTGTTTTAATTTATATAAATGATATTTTTACTTGATATACCTTATTATAATTTGTATATTTATGCTATATTATGTATATTTTGACTTTTAAATATTTTTGAAGTGATGTTTGAATTTTCCAAAGCTTATTGAATTTATTTTCTATTTTTAAAGCCTAGTTTCCATTTTTCTGCTATTTTCTTTATTTAAATTATATTTAGTTAAAATTTATTTATTCATTTTTTGTGAATGAATTTCCTTTTGTGTTCTTATCTTTATTTATAAATATTTTTCAAGTATATAAAATTTGTCGAAAGTTCATTGAATTTGTTTTAAATTTTTAAAGACTAGCTTGCATTTGTAAGCTATTTCCTTAATTTAATTGTATTTAATATAAATTTATTTATTTATTTTATATATTCATTTTTATTTCTGAGTTTTTATCTTTATTTAATGGCATTTTATATGTATTTAAATTTTCAAATGAAATAAGAGAAATTTGAATGGTTTTTGAAACCTTTTGTATGCCTTGACCTTTTATATTCCACCTTTTCAATTTTCAACCAACATTTGCATTCATTTCTTTGGCCGACCCTACCTCTATCTTCATCCGCTTCTTTTTTTTCAGTTTTCACGTATGAAAAAGCTTCTCATCTCTGAAAAGATTGGCCTCCCATCATCTCTCAAAGCTTTGATAAATTCTTTTCTCTTTTTCATTGTTTTCTTCTTATTTATGTTGTTTTCACTTGCTTGCTTCACCATTGTAGCTCAGCCCCTTACTCCACCTTCACTGTGGCTGCCACCACCACCACCTAAGCCATCCTCCACCACCCCTCTACAGCCCCAAGCCACTGTCCGTGCACCAATGTGACCAAATCCAATAATACTTGCACAAAACTTCACCCTATAACCCATAGCCGAGCACCATACATCACCACCACCTTCAACCACCCCTTGGCCGCCACCTACTCCACCTCCACCATCCATGGACGACCTAAAACCCTCTTCCACACCATCCTCTAGCCCCACTACAGAGCTGATCATGCCTGGTCTTGCTTGGGCCGAGCACAAAGTTGCATTGAATTTATGATATTTTGCCTTGTAGTTGAAACTCATGCACATATATCTTTGTATCACCTTTGCCCCATCACCATACATGTTTGGCCGACTCTATTGAACCCAAAACCAAATCAAAAGCCACTCCTTAGCCATGTGTTTCTGACCTATAGCTAAAGCATAGGTGGTTGAAAGAAAGTGCAAACATTTTGGGCTTTGTTTTATGCATTGATTCCTAACATTGTTTAGTCGTATTTCAAGTTGAAATCTTATGTGTGTTATATTGTCTTGTTTAAATGTGTTCAAGGAAATTTATCTTTGGCTCTCTCAAACTCGAATCATTGTCTTGCCATAGTGCTTTTGAAGATCTCAGTTTGTGCATTCGATTGTTGCCTCCAGCTTTTACCAGTGAGTTATTCTCACCAGACAATTTTGTACTTATATTACTAGTAAATCGATCACATGTGAATCTGTAAAATGCATCACCATATCATATATGCTATATTATGATCATACGATGTTCACCCATGCTTAAACGCCTATTATATCATATGTTACTATTATATTATGATGTTCTGTTGTTTATATCAGTTTATCACACTGCAAGTTCCTTTTAGATTAGAATCACTATGGGTTGAAATGATACATACCCGAACGGACTTTAGAATAAGGGAAAATAGTTATGGGCTGAAATGATAGGCCTGAGTGATTTTCAATTTATTTCATTTACTTGGGACTGCGGGTTTGAAATGATAAAACCCGGGTTTTCTTTGTAAATTATGGGTTGACATGATACATCACCCGTATCACTTTACTTAGGCTAGAAAATTATATACAGACCCGTAGTTAAAATATGTTTTTCTAAAATTTTTAAAATATTTAAGAAATGTAAATATTACTATATTTTGATTTAAAATTAATTAAAAATGATTTTTGTAAAGTATTATTGATTTTCTGGAAATTTATAAGTTAAATAAATTATGGAAAGGTTAGAAAATTTGAATGTAAGTTATTTTGAAAATTTTGATCTAATTATAATTGGAAATTAAATTAAATATGAAATTATGATAAATTTATGATAATTTTAATTTAAAATGAATTTATAATATATTAATGATTTTTTAATAAAGTTAAAATGTGAAATGAATGATTATTTAAGTTGAAATTTTAAAATATAACCAAAATGGGAATTTGTGAATTTGGCTTAAAAGTGAAATTTAAGTTAAGTAAATAAAATTGAAATTAAGTTATATTTTGAAATTTTAAACTTAAGTATTAAGTTGAAATTTAATTCAATGAATTTAAAATTGAATGTTGAAATTTAATAAGTGAATTATTATTAAATCTTGATTTTTGAATGGAAATTTAACTTTATAAAATCATGAACTTAAGGAAAATCAAATGATGTTTATAAATGTGAAAATGTACGATTTTATAAGTTAAAAATGTTTTAACTAAAAATATAATTTGTCCTGAAATTATATTGAAATTTGAAGTTAATTAACTGCATTTTTGAAATGCTATTAATTGTAATGTAAATGATATTACAGCATTGGTAAATGCTGTAGTTGATGATAATGAGCTAAAAAGCTAAGTTGAATTAAAAGCTATTATAACATTTTTTGTAAGTTCTATAATTTTTGAATTTAAATAAGTTTATTTGAAATTTAAGTAAATCCTATTACAGCATTTTTAAAATGCTGTCTTTTGTTAAATTGAACTGTTTTGAATGTAACTTTCCATAGCGTTTTCTAAATGCTGTGAAAAGTGAATTTTCACTGTTTTGATAAACATAAATGAATAAATGAACTTTGAAAGTTGAAAATTTTGGAAATTTAATAATTTAATTATTAAATGTAATAACTTCATTTTTGATTTAAATGAAGTAATTTGATTTGAAATATAAACTGTTTTGAAATGCGAATTGAAATAGTATTTTAAATTGAATAAAATGAATATGGTTTTGAAATGAATTTTGAAAGATACGATATTTTGATATATTAAAATGGTTTGGAATGACTAGATCTTTATTTTGATAAAGATTTGAATTTGAAATGATACGTTATTTTGAAGTATAAACTATGATTTTTAAATTATAACTACGGGTTATAATAACGATTGGTTGTTAAAGAGACCGGGATCGGTTATGGACATACTCTCTGTCGATATCGAAAAACACTTTAACAACTGTGTACGCGGTGGAGTTTCCAGAATGAAGTAGGATGGTGGCGTCGTTCTTAAGGTATATTAAGTGGACACAACTCCCATGAGTTGGCATAAGGTGGCTAAAACAGGAGCGATCTCGGGCTAAAAGGGGTTGCTCCTCTGGTCGGACACATTCCATTAATACTATACTTTTACTTGTGATTGATTAGATGGCCATCCACCGATTTTGATATGGGAGTGTGTTCCGAGGTGGGCATATGTAGCTGCTGCGTTACCACCAGCCCGTGTGCGTAATTGGTATATCTACCCTGGCATTGCCTTGTGTGCCGTGTCACCTACCATACCGAGCCTTCATTACGAGTTTGTTATTCTCCCTAGCCCGTGGAGTATTTAAGGTAGTCTCCCGATCTGGAGATATGCTGATACTGGATATACTACTGGGACTACTATGTGTGAAGGGTGATATGGGTAGCCCAGAATACTATTTAAAAGTAAGTTTATTTTATTGTAGACATTATTATAATAGCGCCATATTACTATATAGTAAATAGTTTGACGGATCCTTAGAGGATGGGCGGTCCCAGGCATCCTTTAAATTACTTGTACCTTATTACAATTCACTTGAGTTGGTTTACATTATATAAGTATATATTGTCCTGACTCGAGTTATTTTTATTTACCTCGGGTCAGCCTGAGTTATTCATAGATTTGGATTCCACTTTCTGGAGATTGGAATCGCTGGAGATTATCTGCTTATCCAGTTTTATCTATTTCAGTTCTGTTGTTCTATTCAACTTGTACATGGTTATCATCTTGAGACTTTTGTTGTACTTTATTTATTGTATTGTATTTTATTTAACTCTGATATATTTGCATAGTAGCTTCATGAACTACTATCTCTTTTACTTCCGCTGCATTTCTTACTCTGTATCTGTGTTCTGTGATTATTATTTACTGTATGTTCTGAGATTTGCCAAATTTTATTTACAATGCGGTAGTTTGAGCAATTCAAGTCCGACATGTGCGGATGCGAATGGTTGAAAATATCGGGTCGTTACATTGCCCCTAATAGAAAAGGATCATTTTACAAAAAAATTAACAGCAAAAACATAGATTTTAAATTTAAAAGTTAAATTTAAAATAAGACATATATATTATAAAAGTTAGAATATAATGAAATTTTATCGAAGTGTTTGAGAATAAATATAAATTAATTTCAAAATTAAATTTTATTAATAAGATTAATAAAAGAAATAAATTAATTAAATAATTTAGTTAAATATAATAATACATATGTGCATGTAATATATAATGATATATGTTATGTTGTCTTGAAATGCTTAAAACAATATAATTATACATGCATGTATATAAAAAATTCAAAATTAATAAAAAATTAATTAAAATTGTTTAAATTAAATAAATTAATTAAAAGTTGATTAATAAATTAAAATACATACATATATACGTATGATATATGTGTATTACTATAAAGGTTATAATATACAAATATTTAACATAATATGTTAAAATTGACTAACACAATTAGTTAAAGTGTTAATTAATTGAAGATAATTAAATATTATTTAATTAATATAATGTTATACATAAGTTTATCATATAAGTTAATTAAAATATAGAAGTTATATAATAACGAAATGAATGTATAAACTAAAGGTGGAACATTAATGAAATCCTAAAAAGACTTAAGGAATAAATACATATGTGATTTCCAATTTGTACGACACTTGAATTGCGAGGGTATCACTCAATAACATATATTAAAGATTATAAGTCTTTAATTTAATGTTGTCATGTACCGTATATATGTATGTGTGTGTATTAATAAATTACTTGCATACTCCTTAGTTGTTGAGGAAACTCAAGCTGTGGATGTTATGTAGTTTTATTAATATATCGAATAGACGAGGCAAGATATCTATAACTATTTTTTGAGAAAACTCAAGGTATGTATACTATACTTAGGCCGTCACGATATGGTAGGTACGAGTGAATAATTTCATTTCGATTTGTTGAGAAAACTTAAGGTCAAAGTGAAACTAGGATAAGGGACCATGGGTTAGGAGTTCTATACAATACAATCGAGAATGAGTTATCCATTTTCTATGGAGCTATGATTCATTGAGCAAACTCAAAATCAAAATTCCAAGATGAACGAGTCCATACACCTACTAGTGAAGTCGAAAGACTTCTATGTTTCGACTTAGGGTTTAATGAAACATAAAAAGCAGTGGGATCTTATTAGTAAAACGAAACATAAAGTTTAACCCTACTATTATTATAAGAACATCTACTATGATATTGTCCTAATAATCTACCAATTAAAACTTGTAGAAAATGTCAACTCCAGGACAATTTAGTGAAAATGACAAACTAACTAGACAAAACAACTATGTTATTTGGCTAAGAGCTATTAAGGAATCAAGCATGTGAGCTGCAGAATGGTACTGCAACTCCGTCATGTACATTTATGAAATTGGTTTGCAATCAATAAAATACCTTGGTTTTAGATATTGTATCTAGAACTCATATATGTAAGAATTTAGGAACTGGCATCGCGTGGCAAAAGAAGATATGTGGCTCTAGGTTGCTGATTGATCTATCGTAGATGCAACAATAGTAGGAGACTGTCATTTATGTTTTCCTAGTGGAGTAGTACTGATATTGAATAACTACTACTTTGTTAAATTCTTTATTTATGAAATTATGTATGTTTCTAGATTGTTAGAGACTAGTTATGTATCTCATTGTGCGAATATTCTTTATGAGATAAAGTCTACGATGGTGTTATTGAAAATAGCACTCATGTAATCAATAAAAATTATGTGTTTTCTATGAGTAATTTTTCAAATAATATATAAATTATAGTTACCTTTAGCATTGTAGGCTAGGTCATTTTAATGAGAAATGACTGTATAAACTGAAAACCGAAAGCTTACTCCCATCACTTGATTTTGAATTATTTGACAAATATGAGACATGTAGGTAAATGACAAAGCACCCTTCAGTGAGAGCAGTAAAAGAGTTGATGAACTCTTAGAGTTAGTACATAGTAATGTATGCGGCCCAATGCATGTAATCATCAGGGATAATAGTTCTTACTTTGTAACCATTACTGACAATTTCTTGAAACTATAATATATGTATCTTATGAACTACAAATCTGATTTGTATGAGAAATTTATTGAGTATAGAATGTAGTTGAAAATCATATGAACTGAAAGATAAAAGTTTTTGGTTTGATTGAGGAGGTGAGTATGTTGGACGGGAACTCTAATATTACTTAAAAGATAATGAGATCATCTCTCGGGTTACTCCACCCTACACTACACAACATAACGGTGTGTTAGGACAAAGGAACCGAACCCTATTATATATGATTCGTTCCGTAATGAGTAAGGCTCAGTTACCTCTATCTTATTGTGATATGGGCCGGAAACTGCAGCGCATATGTTGAACTTGTTGCCCACTAAATTTGTGCACAAAAAACATATGAGATGTGGTGTGGTAAGAAACCCCAACTTAAATATTTGAAAGTGTGGGGTTGTCCGACCATCGTTAAGAACATGGGTCTAGATAAAAAAGATGCAAGATTGGTAATTTATAAATTTATATGATATCATAAAAACTTAATGGGATATATATTCTAGAGTAACGAGGAACAAAAGGTTATTGTTTTTCATACGCTGTCCTTCTGGAAAAGATATTTCTAACACTGAGGCCGAAACAGTAGGAGAATTGAGTTCACCTGTATATGAAAACACATAACTTATTAGAAGGTATTCTAAGGAATCTCACACATTAGAGAGATATATGGTTTTCTTATGGATCGCGAAAAGGAGTGTGTCTTAGATGATAACACTCCTCTGTCTTTCCAACAAGCACTTCAGAGTAAAGACTCTACACTCTGGCTTGGGTAATTAAATCCGAGATGGATTCCATGTACTAAAAAGAGTATGGACATTATCAAACGTACCTAAAGAGACAAAACCTATCGACTGCAAATGAATTTTTAAGAAAAAGCTAATTGAAAATGTTGAAGTAGAGACTTATAAGGTTATGGTAATTGCAAAAGGATTTCGTCAAATTCGAAGTGTTGATTATGACGAAACCTTTTCATCTGTTGCCATGTTTAAGTCCATTCGGAATATGTTAGCCATTGCTTCATTCTGTGACTATGAAATATGAAAAATGGATGTAAAGATGACATTTTTAAATGGTGATTTAGAAGGAACTTGCAAGATTTTAAAGTCCATTTATGGACTTAAAACTAGCTCCAAGGAGTTGGAATAAATATTTTGATAAAGTAATTAAACAGTTTGATTTTTATCAAAACTTGGAGGAAGCATGAATATATAGAAAGGAACAGGGCATTCTATCATATTCATAAGGCTATATGTCGACAATCGATCTTATGTTGATTAGCAACGACACTTTACCATTATAATCTATGAAAGCTTGGTTCTCCAAGAACTACTTCATGAAGGATTTGGAAGAAGCATCTATATACTACGTATATAATTTTATAGATATAGACCTAAGAGGCTATTGGGATTGTCCCAATCCCTGTACATAAATATCATGTTGAAAAAGTTTAGTATAGAGTATTCTAAGTTTCGAAATGTTCCAATGCAAATTGAGATCGTCCTTGCTAAGAAGAACGCTCTTCATACAGATGAGAAGGAAGATTGTATGAAGAGGATTCCCTAGGTTTCAGCCATAGGATACATAATGTAAGGTATGCTATATACTAGACTACATGTAGTGTATACATTAGGATGCGTTCGCTGGTAGCAGTCTAATCATAGAGAAAATCATTAGATGGTTGTAAAATGTTTAGTAAAGTGTTTAAGAAACACTTAGGACTTATTCCTTATATACAGGAACAGAGATTCCTTGTAAAGTGGTATATTGACTTAAGGTTTCAGAGTGAAGTCGATGAAAGAAAATTACTGTCTGCTTATGTTTTTACACTAAGCAGGGCCATCTGTTGGAAAAGTTCCAAACAAGAAAAATTAACTGATTCGACGATGGTCGTAAAGTACATCGCCTTCAATGAAGCAGCTAAAAGGTAGTCTGGATGCACAAGTTTTAAGTGAGCTCTGAGTGACTCCTGATACCGAGAATCCAATGGCATTGTCTCATGACAACAATGCGACGATACATATCGCGAAAGAGCCCAGAGTTCATAAGAAGTCATGGCATATTCATTGCAATGTCCACCTTATCAGAGGATTCATTGAGAAGAAAGAGGTCTTGATACGGAGAGTGGATACCAAGGATAATATAGCAGATCCACCGACTAAAGGTCTAGCTCGATCGGCTCTTGAGAAGCTGATCGAAGGGACGAATTAAGATTCCATAATTGGCCCCAAGTGCAAGTGGGAGATTGATAGAGTTAGGGGTATTTTCTAGGGGAAATTCTATAATTTATTGAAAATTATTAACACTGTAATCAATTCTTGTTCGTAATAAAGTTGTTTTCTTTCTGTTAGGTATTTGTTATAATGTGCTGCAAATAATTAAATGTTTAACTAAAATATATTTAAGTAAAATCATAAATGGTGTATTCATGATAGCAATTACAATTTGTTCACAATATATAATAAATACATCTTTTTAAATATTCCTACTCAAGAGGTACAAAGATCGGATATCGATGCAACTGTTGAGACTAGACTACATAACGCTATCCCAATGTTAGGCAATAAGAAGAAAAGGAGATGGGGATTGATCGAAAGTATATTACTCATAGCTGTCGGAGGCACTAAGAGGTTATGTACTGATAGTTATTAAATAAATATGTAATGACCCACTCGATTTTTCTAATATAATAAGATCAAACAGAAAATATCAATACAACTAATTTACACAATTCTCTTGACTCGAGAATACAGTTTGTAACACTACGTAAAATTGATAGAAAATTAATTAATAAAATGGATTAATAAATAAAAATGCTAGAAATGGAAATTTTACTAACATCCAGATTTAGTCATGAAACTTGCACCATTGTGTTCATGGAGATCTTTTAAGAAACTTTCACATATAAAGCTTCGTGATTGGAGTTCAAACAAAGAAGTTACATTTGAAAATTTTGAACTAAAGATAATTCGAAATTTATTAAGGTAATAAATATTAACGTGAATAACAACTTAATGTCAATATGTTAAGTATAATTACTTAATGTTTAGGAAAAATGTTAACATTGAAGTTAATAATGGTTGGACCACAATCGATCGACCACCTATTGGGGCCTTTCGACCCGTCGTGCTCTGAAACCTAGGGTTTTGATCCATTTGAATGGCCCGAATTTAATATTTTTAAAACACTCACGATATGATGGTCCTGCCGCATCCAAGCAACTACAAATAAGAGGCTAGCCCCTTTATTGTTTTCATATAAATCTAAAACCTTAAACGGCACTCTGCCAATTCTTTTCCTCCACAAAAATACCTTTAACTCAAAAATAAACAATAAATATATATCTTTAAGGATTAGGAGAAGGTTTGAAAGAAGTGAGCTAAAAGAAAAGGTAATAAATTTTATATACACACATACATATATATATTCCCTAATCTACAAATTCTGAACCTGATATGTATAAATGAATCGATTGTATGTTATGTTCTAAATAAAGCATAAATTGGAGGAAGGGATAAGGCTATCACAAGAAGCAAATCCAAGGAGATTCATTGAAAATTATCTGTAAGTGGTAATTTTAATTTTCCCCTAATAGTATCCTATGTAGTTTGATTTTTGGATTACCTTAGGAGACTTTGTATGTAAAAACCTATCAACTTAAAATCCTAAAATCTGCCCATAATATGTAAATTTGAGTTGTTTGAAATTTTAGTTGTTTTATTTTAATATAGTATGATTAGATTCACTGATATTTATGATATAAATATTGTGTATTCTATTTTTTCCACTTTTCAATTTGTGATTGTAATAACAAAGAATTCCAAGAAATAGAAGTATGATTTTTTGTCATTTCAGTGCTGTTCGTTTAAAAATTGAATGAAATATGAAATATTTGTATTGTAAATTTGCTTCTTTAGGAACAAGGGCTATAACTCTACTATGCTAGCATGGAACAATTGTATGTTTTGGATTCCATTTTTTAATATGAATATAAGTTTATTTTTGTGTAGTTAATTTATTTATGATATTAGCCTTTATGTGATTATTGTAGTAAATGGGGACTTGTATGGAATTCTTGTTGTAACCATAAAATTATATAACACCTGAATAAGAAACAAATTACCTCAATATGTATAAAATTAATTAGACATAATTTAACATTAGGCATAAATATAATAACAACATATTCCATGAAAATTTGAAATTGGCAATTATAATTGTAAATTGTTAGCGTATATAATAATTAACAATTAACAAACAATCTTACAAAATAAGTTAAGAACAATTATGGAATTTAATCCATAAATAAAAAGCGAAATAAGAAGTTTCCCTTATAAGGTCTTTTAATGCATAAATATGGGTGAGGTGTATATATGTGTGTGTATGTTGATAAAAAATTTCATTAAATGTAGGAGAGTGGAGATATGGCTAAGTTCTAGGGATGTGAGGTCAGTTGAAAGCATACAGGAGTCTGTCCACCTAATCCAACTACCAGCAGTGTGACATTTGTAACTGATGTAGGACATCACCTATAATAAGTACCCATTGTGAATATAAGGTTAGTCCCAAATTTCTAGGATAAGTCAGCCCGGCTGATCTGGCTACCAACACCTATAAATAGTCGAACTGTTGCAATCCGTATTCCAGTGGGTCCGGATTTTTCACAAAAAATGCTAAACTCTAAGCCCACTAGAGCCCAAGTTGAGTATCTGGTATCCAGCAAATAGGAAAAAACAAATATATCAGAGCTCAAGTAAATATCTAACAGCGGAACTGACTAAAATATATATAATAAGTAAATACTAACCAAGATAACAACACTTTCTAAACAAGTGTCTCAAAGCTGGAAAGTCTCTACTATCTACCTAACCTATGGGATGCTATGAGCAAGGGGTCAGAACTAAAGCTCTGGTGAATGGAAAAATTATACATTTCTAAGCTTAATTCTATATATATCATTTTATTTCCATTTTCTATTATATTAGATTTACAGGGTTTATAATACTCTCGCCTCTATGCATGTATCGTACCCATCTACTCCCTTGTAGATTAAAACCTAATAACTAATATATATGTAGCTATATGTCCAATGACCGCATCGGTCCTCGGTACTACCCATGGTACCTTCCATGTCCTCCTCGAAAAGGACTCCATCTTCTTTCTCCTAGAGCGTTCTTTAACTACATCTGTAAAGGACAGTTTCGTGAGGCTTACAATGCAGATGTTTCGTCGTCTACTATGAAAAAGTAAAACTGCGTACGCACTGGCCTATATTAATGCTCGCACATCCACAATGTACCACGCAGTGCATACTTTGAGTATTATATGTAATCGTTCTATCTACTCCCTGAATCCCACCAACAAGGTCTATCTATATGGAACTTAGTCGGGGACTTTCTATATTTGTAAAGGACAGCTTCGTTAGGCCTACAATACAAATATTCTACTTTGTCTGTCTCTTTTCTCATCGTGGCTATCGGCCACGCAGCCACCCCTCAACTAATCGAAAGACCTCTAAAGAGCTAAATGGTCGTGCCCTACTGCAGATAGACTAAACATCCAATTGGCTGCGCCCTTATCCAATGTATCGATGGTGAAAGAATCATTGGCCTGTTGGTTTAACTCTAGTCTTTCCCGAACTTGCTCTTGTTTGCTGATGGCTTGATCTCCGCTTGCGACTACCATTTGGGTCCTTCCCACTAAAATCTACTCGCAAGTCAGAGTACGATGTCATACGAATATCATACTCCATTCATCAACCTTTTGACTGCTTACAAATGTCCAGTTCTTTAGGCCTGCAATGCAAAAGCAATCAAGGCATACTCTGTTGATGGAACGCCTAAAGACCTACCTCTGGGGTGCAGCTTCGTTAGGCCTACCCCAGAGGGCCATCCTAGAGTACCCTCACGAACCGTTGAAGTCTCTTACTTCCTTCTAGCCCAAATTAACTAAGTTGGACGTGTTATTTCTTTGCTAAAAATCTGTGATGAATTGCTTCGTTAGGCACTTCATCCATTGGGCTACTCCAAACGCATCTTACCATTTTATTAGACCCTATGTCTAATCTTTTATTATGCATTTAGCTTACTTTTCTAATTCTGTTGGCTACTTATTTACCTTAATCAGCATAAGCATGTCCCAGCCTCACCTAACTATTGTGAGTTTCAGTTCCTAACTAAAAGGGAATGTTGTTGGTATGTGTCTTTCTTCTATGTTTGCTTATTAACTTACTGTAAGTCTCAAAATAAACCTTTTTTAATCTCTAATTGTAACCTATATTACAATTATACTTGCAATTGTTACTTCTATATTCTTTTATAATCAACATGTTACAAATATAATTGTAAGTGTCTTTTTTCTATTCTAGTCTGTCTTCTTTTATTAGGATATTGAGTTCCCTTTAGTTCTCTTATATTAGATGACAATCTTGGCTTGGGACTACGTCGGAATGTCATAAATTTACTTATCATAATAACTGCTTTGGTTTTATTCTACTAACTATAAATGCAGATCTATGCACATTTCTATTTATTGTTACTAGTTTTTTCAAACATTTAACTTGATTACTTTCTCTTCTTTAATTTCTTTAGTGCACTACGTTATTCTCTTCCATTCTAGGAAGTAGTTCTATTCTATTTGGTTGGTTACAAAAACTGTGCTAAAAATTCATTTTCATATTTTAATACTAAATAATGCTATAAACAATAACTCGTAATTGCAAAATATTTATTTTAATATTTCTTTAATTATTGGATAATGCAAACATAGAAATATCCCTATTTTACACCAATTCCCTTTTCCTTTCTTTTTATTCTTGCAATTACGTTTATCGTTATTCTTACAATATTAAACTAAGGTATTCTCTTTTCTAAACCAACCATCTAATCTATCACTAACTTCCTAATCAAGTTATATTTTCCCATTTTTATTTATTTCTCCCATTTTAGCATAATTTACTGTAAATTTCTTACTTTTAAGCTTATACCTTTCTCTATAATTGTTAAGCATAATATAGTTCATATTTAATTGGACTTCTATCTTTCTTTTACATATAAATAATAATTAAATATAAGCTCTTTTACAAAATTTACAGTTTCCAACGTAACTTTTAACAGAACTAATTACTGAAAATAAATGTTGAATTGAATATTTTACGGGAATCTAACGATAAAATATCATAAACGTAAAAATATATAATTTAATCCACTCACCTTTCCTCCTTAGCTTTTCCCCATGTTCTTCTCGGATCCCCTTCTAAGCGTGAAATATTTTTATTAAAAACCAGGGCTCGGGCGCTACTAGTCAATCATCAGCGTCTCGGATGTGGATGAAGCGGTCTGCAACCTTTCCTTTCTCTATGCACTGAGCCTCTCTTAGCTCAGCCACCTAGCAAGCACGTCCGTGCCTGATCGCTGTGTACCACTCCAACACCACTGTCTATGGGAAATTTTAATGTCAGACACCAAGGAGCCAATGCTGTCCTAAATTCTGCCAAGGCTGGACGTCCTAGAAATACGTTATATGAAGAGTCAACTTCCAAAACTATGAATGGTAGGATTCGCACCCTTGTACGATCGCCTTGCCCCAGTTCAACTGGTAACTCCATATATCCCACTGCATCCGTTGTTGCGCCGTTAAAGCCTTGGATTCTGGCATTGGATGGCTTCAAATCCTAAGCTTCCAGCTTCATTTGGTCATATGCCTTCTTGAAGATGATGTTAACGGAGCTTCCACAATCAATTAGAATTCTCTTCACATGCGCCGGCCTGATTGTCGCAAATATGACCATCGGGTCGATGGTAGGGGCCTCCACCTTATCCGCATCTCGGCTCCTGAATACAATATCATCATCCATCGTTCGCTGCTGCTTTGCAGGAGTCCCATCCTCCACATTCGAACAGCACTCTTACTCCGCATGTCTTAAAGAGTTAGCGTATCGCTCCATCTCCTGCCAATTCTTATCCGCAGGATGAGGTCCGCCCGCAATCGTGTTGATAACAAATCTACCTACAGTTCGAGCAGGTTGTTCTGGTTGGTGTGGAGCTGGCCCACGTCCGGGGTCCGACGTCTCTTATCTTCCATCTCGTGGGTCTTTGACGAACTCCTGCAGCTTCATTGCCTAATCAACCTTTCAATAGCGTCATGAGGTGCCTGCACTCCTCTGTGTTGTGCCCATAAGACTCGTGAAAGCGGCAGTACTTCCCAGTCTTCTTCTGTTCCTCCGTTGATTCCTTTGGGCATGGTTTTCTATACTGAAAAGTGTTGCAAGTTGACAAATAGATTTTCTCAAGTGATGCTTTGAGCGGGGTGTATTCATTGTAGGTCGGGATCCTTGACTTCCATCTCCCCGTCTCTCTTTTCTTCCCGGGATTTCCACCTTCGGATCCTTTAGACTGTCCAGGCTTGTTTTTGACGCTGGCTTGAGATTTTCCGGAATTATCGCCAGCTTGCTTCATGGCGATGGTACTTTTCACAGTATCCTAAGCAGGCCCTGGTGCCTTGTCTCGTCTCGTCCATCGAGCTTCTTCCCTTCTTATGAATTGATGAGCCTTCGAATAAAAAACTCTAGCGTGGCTGGGGGCTTTCCCGCCAACCAATCTCCAAATTCAGAGTCTGCGTCCACTCCATGCATTGCCGCCATCAAAATAGCATGGTCGTTAGGATTGCTTACTTCCGTAGCAGCAACATGAAATCTCTGCAAGTATGCTTTCAATGTCTCTCCCGGAGCTTGGATTATGCTTGATAAGGATATCACATCCTTTGGACGAGTGGTGTGTATCCTGAACTGCTCTATGAATTTCATTGCCAATTCGTCAAAGCTGGATATAGATCGCGGGGGCAGTTGAGTAAACCACATGGTGGCGATTCCGGACAGAGTGATTGGGAAGAACCTACACTTTTTTGCATCATTAGCTCTTGCAGAATCCATCATCCATCCGTACCTCATCACATGCTGCCTGGGATCAATCTTCCCTTCGTAGGCTGGGATAGTCGGCATATTGAACTTCTTGGGGGTACTCAGCCTGCAGGATACCATCCGTAAAGGGGTATGGCTTTTGGACACTCTCCAATCTTCATTGGTCAAGCCTTGGTTTTCTCTCATCAACTGCCTGACCGTAGATGTTAAGTCCGGAGTTTGTATAGAGGATGGAAGGTTGAGTTCCGTTCCACGGGACCGTACGGGTTGGTGTCCCGCCTGATTTGGGTCTTGGAGATTCGGGTGCCTGGTCTCTTCGCTGGCTTGATTCCCAACGCCTGCTTGTGCACCTTCATCCTTACGGCTTCTACGCCTAGGAGGTTCGTCAGCTGAGGTTGAGCTATCAGATTCAGAATAAGGGGCAGGGTTACATCCAGCATTCTGGCGCTGCTGCTGAGCGAGCTGAGTCATAAGGTTAGTGTTGGCTTGAATCTACTCAGCAAGCTGCCTTCTACTTTTCTTGAGTTCTCTTATCAAGTCATTGAACTCCGTTCGAGAAACGACTTCCGCTTGGATTTGGGTGGAGGGCCCTGCACCTCTGGTTGTTTGCTGATTTCTAGGTCCAACTTGTTATACGCTGGCAGTTTCATGGACATCTGCGTTGTGGGAGGCCGATCTAGTTTGTGGTCTCCCCATAGTAGAGTTGTTGGTTATAACTCTGAATCGAATCAACAGATGCCTTGTCAATGATCTTGGATCTCCTCTAGGGGATTTATGCAATCAAGTAGCTACAAAGCAGATCCTAACAGCCTGAGAATTCAATTCTCAGTGGAAGCACCAAAATGTTAGCACCAAAATTGGTCACTAACACCCTTGGAAAGATTGTGTAAAGAGATTAATGAAGAAAGTAAATGAAAATAGAGAACAATATAGAAATTTAAATGCAGAGGACAAGAACACCGAATTTATAGTGGTTTGGCGTAACTGCCTACGTCCACTTTGAAGTTAATCTTTATTGCTTTCTCCATTACTCGAGTACAAATACAATCCGTAAATCAATCACTTGAATACAAGTTTGAATGAAAAAGAAGAGAGTATAAAAAATGGCTGAGTCTCCTCAGTGTTCTCGAAGAAATGATCCTTTTCACTGTGCCCCTGCCTCTCCATTTATAGACGAAGGTGAGTTGGACTTCCCTGGTGGGCCTGGCACTGGATATCACGGCCCAAATGGAGTAAAATTTGTGTGCCGACCCGAACATGCAGAACGGCCAAATGCCGATCCATCGTCTTCGTGCCGAACGATGTGGTGTTACGTAGGAAGAGTTGGCCGAGCAATCAATCGAAGCCGGACGAGATTGAAAGAGTGCCAAATAATCATTGGTTGTCGAACGTTCTCGGGAGGCCGAACAATCTCTGGACCCCGAACGATCTCCTCATGCCCAGCGTAGCGATGCCGAACGCTCTGAGTACCGTGGGAAGCATTTGAACTGAACGATACTGGAAGCCGAACCAGTGACTTGGCCGAACGATGCTTGTATGACAAGCAGAACATAGGCCGGACGATATTTTGGCCGAACGTTACTCAGGCCGAACTATGTCTCGCCCGAACGATCCTTAGGCCGAACGGTAGTTGTTGCGGGACAATCCTGCCATGCCGAACGTTCTCACATGCCGAACATTGCTCCACCCCGCACGTCTCTCAATGTCGAATGCTCTGTCATACCGAGCGTTCCATAGACGCCGAACGAACTTGGATGCCGAGTGATATGGAGCCGAATGCTACTAAGTGCCGAGTACCTGCTGGATGCCGACCGTGATGATATGCCAAACAATCCAGAGGGGCCGAGTATCGAGTTGCCAGGTC
The DNA here is from genome assembly GCA_030765085.1 of Allium cepa. Classification (NCBI taxonomy): domain Eukaryota; kingdom Viridiplantae; phylum Streptophyta; class Magnoliopsida; order Asparagales; family Amaryllidaceae; genus Allium; species Allium cepa. The sequence goes on from CM060944.1 coordinate 90,749,977, forward strand.
AAATCTCCAGGAAACAATAACTATACGCGGAGTGTGATTCAGAATGAAGTGGTTGGAATGATGTACGTGATGACTGAAGAAAGAGAACGATAATGGATAGCCTTGACACTTGTGTCGAATTGGAAATGACTACAACAGGAGCCGTGCCGGGCCAAATGGGGTTAGCCACCTCGAGCGAACACACTTTTTTGTAAACTACTCATTACTTGTTATTGATTTGTATGCACCCTCGAATTTTGGGAGTGTTGTTTCGCGGTGTTGCGATCGTTGCGGCGATGTGTTCTCACCAGTCCAGATCAGGCAAACGGTAGTTTCACTACCTTGGGTATTGCCTCATGTGCCTTGTCATACTTGTATCCCTTTACGCGACCACTACGTTTTGTTTTGTGTTATACCTATGGAGTACTCCCTGATATCCCACTAGTTTACGCTGGAGTTTACAGTGTTATATAGACTATGACGCTTATAAAAATGTGTTAAGGGCGATAATGGTAACGCCTTAACACTTTTTTGATACTTTATATTACTGATAGGCATTATCTACTTAGCATACATATAAATGTTTAACGGATCCTTAGAGGATGGATATTCCAAACATCCTTTGAGTTACTTGTATTTCAGTTGCTATTTCACTTGAGTTGGATTTATTGACACAAGAATGTTAATCCTGACTCGAGTGTTTTGTGTTTTGCTTTACGCTCGGGCCAGACTGAGTGTACCAGTATTCAGGACTCACCTTTGGAGTTGGAGCTTTTATTAGACGTCCAGCCATCTATCCAGCTTTCAGATTTTCATTTGATCCTAGTGATGTATTCTGGTATTGTATTTGACTATCGCATTCGAGACTTCTATTGTACCTTATTTTACTCTGATATGTATATAGTAGGTTCATGAACTACTTTCTTTTGTTTCCGCTGCATTTATTACTCTGTGTCTGTAATTTGTGATTATTTATTTACTGTATATGCTCGGTTTTGCCAAATTTAAATTAAAAATTCGGTATTTTGAATTATTCAAGTCCGATATGTGCGGATGCGAATAGTCCAAAATAGTAGGTTGTTACAGTTGGTATCAGAGCTTTGGTAGCTCTAGGCAAAACTTAGCATGTAGGGTAAATGTATTTATAGAATCACTTTCATTGGAGTTTGAATCTCTTCTTTTTTTGACTCGATTCCTTTGAATTTTGGAATGTTCCCTCGGTTTAGAAATTCATTCTTGTCTCTCACTATTCGTATTCGTCTGAATTCTGGAGTATCCCATAACTCTACTTCGAATGATCTTTATAATGGAGTGGCGGTCTCGCCAACATTCATATGAATTGCAAAGGGATGTAACTCATTTACAATAGCATCGATTCACCAGAGATTTATATATATCCTCGTTTTAGATGCTAATATCTCTAGATATCCCGAATTCTATCTCTCAAAATCGGATGTGGATTTTGCCTCAAAATTCCACATCAATCTAATTCTGGAAGTCACGGTCGACCCGGAAGGTTGCCCGTGATTTATATAAATCTATCAATCTCCCGATTTTGTTATTTAAATCATCTTATCTCCGTTTCGAACTTATATTCGAATCAGAATTCTCCTTGATTTGAGTCTACCAAATCTGAATCTCTATATCTTTGCTTCGAAATCCATTCTTGTATCGCCGAGCGAGTAAGTGTATTTGTAAATTAAAATTAAAAATGTTTTATATATGCAGGTTGTGTTGTTTGAATTGTTGATGTTGATTTGGATTTTCGATCGATTCGTCTGATCAACACTATCGATAGGATTTCCAAAACACTTAAACAAAACAAACTGACACAATATTATTTTCAAATTTGTTAATGAAAAAAAAATTGTATGATTATATTATATATAAGTATAATTTTTTTTGAAATTAAATTGTTAATGGATTTGTTGCTAGAAATGATAATACTTGATTTTCATTTATTGTTTTTGTAAACCATTGATTTTACCAACATATAAATAAATGAATTTATAAAACTTGGTTATAATTTGATTTGGAATTTGGAATTTGGAATTTGAAATGAATTTAAATCAAGAATTTGAGAATTTAATTTCTGGTGATTTCAAATTTGGGCTTTTAAATCTTAAAAAGTATATTATTTAAAGTATTTTCGAATAGAAATGGTTTTGAAGAATCTATAACTGTGTAAAATCAGTGCTCTCCTATTTTGCCACTGGAAAATAATTTCGGTGATGGCGGCCGCATCATCGATATTCATTTTCGGGTTTCGAAGTGGAGAGACTATTCTGTAGCCATGCTACACTTTTGTTTGGAAAAAAAAATTGATTTGAATTTCTTAACATGACTTGATTTATAATATATATTGAATATTTTAAATTTTATTTGATATATTATGTATATATATATTTATTTTATCTATAAAATAGTTTGAAGTTAATCATAAATTAATTCTTAAATTTTTGATTTAAGGATGGCTTTTAATGAAGCCAAAAATTTTGACTAAATACTTAACTTGAAATAAGTGAATTGTAAAATTTTATTTGGATAATACTTAATTGCATTATATATAACTTACCTAAATTTTCAAAAGTTAACTATATAATTGAATATTATACAATATAAAATGATATCAAAGGAATTTATAAATAAATTTGAGAATAAGAATAAATATACTTAATATATGTGATAAGATATACTAAGTGGAATAAATTTAATAATCATTTGAAATAAAGAATGATTAAATTTGTTGAATAAAATATGAATATAATAAATGACTATACAAATTTATGATTTTAGAAATTGTTAAATTAAGATAATTAGATAATAATATAATCATCTCGAAATAGTTAAGATTGATTTAACTTACGTGAAATCAATTTAATGGAAATCTTGAATTTGAAAAGTCAATTATTGAATATAAATTAATATAAATTGAAATTTATATGGTTTAAATTAATTGATTTATTTTGTAATTCAAGTCTATTTTCTTTCAGGTTGTTTCTATTCTCCTACCCCCTTTCTTTTCGGGGATGAAAAGTTTTGAGTGGGGGAGAGTGTAACGACCCGTAAATTTTAACCGTTTTAATAATGTGATTAATTGAATTTTCGTGAAATTTTAAATATAAAATTTTGAAATAAAAATTTAATATTTGAAATGCGTCTAGTTAAACATAGCAACTGGTAAATTTTCATCCAAAAGTATGAAAGTTTATTTTCATGTGTAATTTTATTTCAATTTAATCAGTTAGGAATTGTTGAAAATAAAATGTTTTCGAAACCTAAATATTTTTACATAAAAAAATTCTAAATCATCTTCTGAGCAAGTCGCCATTTTTCGTTTTTCCAAATTCGGACTTCTTTAGCTCCGTCGATCTTATTTTTTTGTGTTTTTGCTGCATTTTTCGTTAGTAGAAAATACGAATTTTTATAATTCAATCATACCACTGATATCTGTATACCATTTGATCGTCTTATCGTGCTGATCTCAACAGTATATTCGTTTATGCATTTCGAGGCTAGGTACGCGTCGAAAATCGTGAAACCGTTAGTCATGCCGGTACCTAGTTTTAACTGATGGTTTCCTTGTGCCCTTCATCTGTTCACCGCTTGATCCAAAAACAGCCATTTCTTTTAGTATTCCAAAAAAAAATTAATTTCTGACTTTTACCATTCCTAGATTTCAATTTATATTTTATCGTTAAACTCTTGTAGACTCCTCATTTCCTGTTCAGATAGCTTTGGAAAAGAAAATAACATATATAGTCGTATTATTATTTAAGATGCTCATATTCTTTTGTTCCATGTCGTTCCTCCACCTTATTCGCCTTCTCCCCTCCCTCTGCCATGACGCAAGCGCACATTCAAAACCGACTCCGTCTCTTCATTTTTCATTACCCTCTCCTTTGTTCAAAGAAACATAACCATGGCCGTAATTATTTTCTTCCACCACAAAACCAGAGCTCGACCACCATGTCACCTTCACCGTCCAATAGTCCACCTCCACCAGCTTATTCTCCTTGCCGAGCTAGACAAATCCCGATCCACAGCCATCATTTTGTCAGCCGCCTGTTGCCTTCATTTTTCCAAACTACTCGTGCACGGCAACCACCTAGCCCATGCGCCTCAGCAGCTCAGCCGATCAACCACCTTCTCCCTCCAGCCTCTCTCGTTTTATACAGGTAAAGTATATTTGTATATAAAATATACGTACGCATTTTATTAGTTATTTATTTACGTATTTATTTTGTTTTGTAAAAAAGTTATATAGGTGTCTTCGCGTAAGTTGTGTCATTAGTATGCATATCTGTGAGTTGTGTTTTGTTATAGTGTTCTATAAAGTAAGTATTATACTATATATATCATATTATATGGTTGAATGTACTATATTGCATTGCTTAAAGTTGCGAGCTATATGTTTCATTTATACAGTTTGCATATATCTCTTATTACATAAATATTAATATAACTTAGTTTACAAAGGTATTACATGTAAGTCATATATATTTGTTTAAATTTTACTGTATAAATAAACATGTAATCGTATATATATTCTTTCAACCTGAGCTACTGTGTTCTTTGTTCATATTTTTCAGTTTATATATAATATGCACTTATAAAAGAAAACATTTATATATATATGTATATAAATTTGTATCCATTGTATGTATATATACACAATAAAAAATTTCTTATTTCTGTTCCATGAAATATATTATGCCAGTGGTATAATTGTATAAATGTTAGTCACATTATATGTTTTACACTTTCTTATACATATACCACGTCAAGGTAAGATTTGTTTATATATAATACTACATATGCAGGTTGAGTTTATATAGTATATATGAGTGGTGTGTATCTATGTTTATAGTATTTTGTTATCATAGTTATAGTGTCTTATTATATATCAGATTTGTTGGTCTAAATTACATAAGCTATGTTATCAGTTTGAAAATAGGATTTTTTTTTGATATATAATATCTTATACTTACATTTATATTAAAGTCTGGAAAGTACAGATATATGAGTTGATTCCAAACTATATTAGGTGGATACGTTTGTTTTATTATATATGTTTCATTTAAAAACAATGGATTTTGAAATACATATACGTATTTGATTTAAAATATTTTTAAATATAGAATATGATTATATATATATTAACTTATACCACTTGTCATCATCGATCGGTTCTAATTTGATTTCGTCAATTCTTTATCTATCAGCTTTTGGTCTGTCGTGCTTGTTTTCTTCATCGAATTTGTACCCGTCTTACTTTGCGCTGGATTCGTAGCTCATTTCTGTGGCAAATTTATCTTGCCTCGAAAGGTGAGAAATCACTTACGATTAATATTCTTTTATTTATTAAATTTGATTTCAATTGAAACGACAATTGAAATATGCTGCTGTTGGTTATTTACATTGTTACATATGATATTACCTGTATCAGTTCACCTGTGACATCTGACACCATTATCTGTATTTATAAGATGGTAATCCAATTTATTTAATAAATGATTGATTGTTTGATGTTGATATTGGACGTTAAATTGTTAATGTATGAAGTGATAAATAATTTACAATCGAAATTGACGTAGGAGTTAACAATTCGAAATTGATATATGTATTGAATTTGATTAGATAAAGTTTGTATAATATGACCCTTTTAAATGTTTAATTACTTGACATGTAGAAATATGGTTGATTACACCTTGAACCATTTAAATTTATGTTGTATAAATTGATATACTATGAAATCGAATAATAAATGTCAAGTGTAGAACCGCATAAAATAATAGTGTAATAATTTTTAATCTATATGAAATGATAGTGTAGATTCTAGAAATAATTATATTAATTTGCACAAACAAAAATGTGAATTAATACGATTATTTCAGGATTATTTGAATTAATTATTGGATTGTTATTGATTGTTGTTATTGATTGTTTATTTACTTTGACACCATCCCAGTTATCACACTGCAAGTTCCCTTTGCTATGCTTTGATTTTTGAATTGAAATGGAATCGTGTTGAAATGATAAATACCCAAATAAAACTTTGACTTAGGATAGAGAATTAAATAAAAACCCGATTGGTCAATAATTTGATTTAAAAAATAAAAATAAAGATTTTATTTGAATAAAATCACAAGGGTTTTAAATGAAGTTGGAATTTGAATTCTAGTGAAATTTAAATGTTCATATTTAATAATCTGGAACAAAATATTAACAAAGTAATTGATGAAAGAACGTTGTTTAATTTAAGAAATGATTGAATTATATTTTGAAATTATTTAATAATTAAGTTTTGAAATTATTTAATAATTAAGTTTTGAAATTATTTAATAATTAAGTTTGAAATTATTTAATAATTAAGTTTTGAAAATATTTAATAATTAAGTTTTGAAATTATTTAATAATATAATGAGACTGAATTATTTAATAATAAATAAAACTGAATTCTTTGATAAGTGAAACTGAACTTCTTTAATAAGTGAAATTGAGTTCTGTGATAATTAAGTTTGGGAAATTTGTTTGAATTAAATAAGTAAATAAGTGAAATCGAATTTCTTTAACAAGAAATAAAATGTGATTTATTGAAATTAGTGTAAGACTTGAAATTTAAAGAATTTGATTTGACAAATTTAATTTAATTAAATTTGGAAGTTCGATATGATATAGAAAAACTTAAATTGATTTAATGAATTGGAAATTAAATAGAAATTGTTTTGAATGATAAATTAACTTAATGAATATTGAATGAAGTCGATCAATGAATTTAGATTGATTTGAATGTTAAATTAAATTTATTTAAATGATTACAGAATGAAACTTATATACAAGTTTAAATAAGTATTTGAATTGTTTTAAATTAAAATTTTAAGTTGAATCATAGCGTTTTGAAATTATGAATTTAGAAGTTTGAACGTAAATTATAGAAATTGATTTAGAAAGACAAATGAAATGCTGGTTTATAAATTCTAATTGAAATTGAATTTGATTTGGTTTTTAAAATTTATTAAACGACCAATCGGTGTAATAATTACCAAAGTTATTAAAGAAACCAGGATCGGTTATGGACATGCTCTTTGTCCAAACCGAAAACCACTTTAATAACTATACGCGGAGTGTGATCCAGAATGAAGTGGTTGGAATGATGTATGTGATGACTGAAGAAAGAGAACGATAATGGATAGCCTTGACACTTGTGTCAAATTGAAAATGACTAAAACAGGAGCCGTGCCGGGCCAAATGGGGTTAGCCACCTCGAGCGAACACAATTATTCGTAAACTACTCTTTACTTGTTATTGATTGGTGTGCACCCTCGAATTTTGGGAGTGTTGTTTCATGGTGTTGCGATCGTTGCGGCGATGCGTTCTCACCAGTCCGGATCTGGCAAACGGTAGTTTCACTACCTTGGGTATTGCATCATGTACCTTGTCATACTTGTATCCCTATAAGCGACCACTACATTTTGTTTTGTGTTATACCTATGGAGTACTCCTTGATATCCCACTAGTTTACAGTGGAGTTTACAGTGCTTTATAGACTATGACGCTTATAAAAATGTGTTAAGGGGGATAATGGTAACGCCTTAACACTATTTTGATACTTTATATTACTGATAGGCATTATCTACTTAGCAAACATATAAATGTTTAACGGATCCTTAGAGGATGGATATTCCAAACATCCTTTGAGTTACTTGTATTTCAGTTGCTATTTCACTTGAGTTGGATTTATTGATATAAGAATGTTAATCCTGACTCGAGTTTTTTGTGTTTTGCTTTGCGCTCAGGTCAGACTGAGTGTACCAGTATTCGAGACTCACCTTTGGAGTTGGAGCTTCGCTTAGAGATCGAGCTATCTATCCAGCTTTCAGATGTTTAGCTGATCCTAGTGATGTATTCTGATATTGTATTTTACTATCGTATTCGACACTTCTGTTGTACCTTATTTTACTCTGATATGTATATAGTAGCTTCATGAACTACTATCTTTTGTTTCCGCTGCATTTATTACTCTGTGTCTGTAATATGTGATTATTTATTTACTGTATATGCTTAGTTTTGACAAATTTAAATTAACAGTTCGGTATTTTGAATTATTCAAGTCCGACATGTGTGAATGCGAATAGTCCAGAATAGCGGGTTGTCATAGGGATCTTGGCCTATACTGATGGGTGAGTATTTTCAGCTAAAGTAGGACTAACAAAGCGGCTCAAATACGTTAGGATTATGAGTTTTTAAGTGGCTCAGATTGAGAGAAAAATGGTATGAGATGAGATCCACATTTCTCTCTTCCATCCACTATTTAAACACCTCTAACCCTAATTACAAATAACATTTGGCTACCATTCCTACCTACTATTGCTGGCCGATTTCAACCTCTAGGAGCTTCATCATACCAAGCTCAAACCAACTCAAGATCAATCACTATCTGATAGTCAAAGGTCTACAGTTCAATGACTAAAAAATTACCGGAATGAAAAGCTTATAAGAGAAGAGAGTTCATCATTACAAGTTATGCTAAAAGGCATTGGTTCTCAGGTATATTATTTATTATGTTATAGCATATAATTTTTGACTTATATTATTATTATTATTATTATTATAATATAGTTAGTTAGATCAAATTCTTATATGTACTGTTGTTGTCACAATCAAGATTGGTTGTATATGTGTATTCATCTTAAAAAACTATTTTTTTATGAACATGTCACATATATAATAAGATTATTTTATTATTATTATTGTATAAATACATATCTTTTAATTATATATACATATTACGTGGTTCGAATTTAATTATAATATCATTCTATGGTAAAAATTAATCCAATAATTTTATACATATATATATATTTGTAGTAATAATAATTTTCGAAATTTAAAAAATATTTTTTACAATTATTTTTAATATTATATAAATCAATATACTATGTAAATAAATTATATAAAATAAAATACGTTTCGAAAATTATTTTTGAAATTTTATAAAATTATTCTACCATAAGAACAGCTCTTAGCCAGAAAATAAAATTAAAAAAATGCTATTTTTAAAAATTAATACAATTAATGGCCAAAAAACAATTAATTAATAGAAATAGATTTTGACCGAAAAAATTATGAAACTTTTTTCAAACTTCAAAGTATCATATAAGATTTTATGGAAATTTAAAACTTGAGTAAAATGCTTCATAGATATTTTTTATTAATAGCTTATCCATATTCGAGTGAAAGATCAATTTATATATATTTTAAATAATAATATAAAATTTCAGTGTTGTACTTACGATATGGAACTATAAAAATTATTTTTTAACTAATACATATATGTACACATATTTAGATATTATAAATATTTTTATGTGTGTGTATATATTATTAAATAAAAAATTATTTTATCGTTATACATATATATATATAAGAAAATAGGCACAAGGACAAACTTAGAAAAAATTACATTGAAGTACGATAAGTTTTCTATTTTGGCTAAAGGACAATGCTAGTTATAACTAGTATTTTATATAGTGTAAAATTGAATATAATGCTAGTTATAACTAGCATTTTGTATAATGTAAAAGTTGAATATAATGCTAATTATAACTAGGAGTTGTTTTGCAGCCTAAGAATAAAACTTGATGTCTTTAAGTCTAATTTTTTTTTAAACTTTGTCCTCTTTCCTAATTCCCCTATATATGTATATATATTTTGTTCATAATTTAAAAAATATTATCTTATTTTTATACATATTATTATAATATGTATATATATATTAATAATATTATATATATTTATATAAACTTTATATATTCATGGATAGAAATATAAATATATAAATATATTTTAAATATTAAATATATGTAAAATTATTTAAACAAGATTAACATGCACTTATATGTGTGTGTATGTTTGCTTATGTGTGTGTATATATATCTGTGTGTGTGTGTGTATGTATAAATATTTATAATATTTATATAAGTAACAAGTTTAAATACATATACATTTTGGAAAACATACAATATATATCGGATGAGCTAACACATTTGTTGTGATATAAATCCCAATATTTATACACTGGTATGTTATACCTTGCACGGGCTTACATGTTACACGAGCATACACATACATATATTATATGATACATATGTGTATATCTATATGTATTGAAATATAAATTACATAAAACTATATATATTTATAAATTTAAATAAAATAATTAATTTTATTTAAATAAAATTTAGAAATATTCTGAAGATATTAGACATTATAAGCCTAATATAGATCTAATAACGGAATTTTTTTTGAAATTCATCCATAACTTCCGCTACGCGTTGGCCCAAAACCAATAATGCTACCAAAGCCCAATAGCCTATATGATTAAAATTAGCCATGTTATGGTTAGCCCAAACATTGTTTCTAATAGAAAAGGCCTAAGTTTGAATAGGGCCTTGGGTTAATTTTCAAAATTATTTGAAAATTAAAATATAAGAATTTAAATTTAAAAGATAAATTTAAAACAAGATATACATATAGCATAAAAGTTATAATATAACAAAATTTTCAAAATATTTGAAAATATTAAATACCGGTTTTGAAAATTTAAACTTGTTAATAAGATTAATAAATTAATTAAATAAGTTAATTAATGAAAATGTATACATGTATTATATATGTTATGATATTTTAAAATGTTTAAGATATCATAAGTATACATGTATGTATACAGTATGATTTTCAAAATTAATATAATTTAATTAAAATTGTTTAGTTAAATAAATTAATTAGAGTTAATTAATTATCCAAATTAATTATAGGTTAATTAGTTAAATAAATTAATTAAAGGTTAATTTATTAAAAAATTAATTAAAGGTTATCTGATCAAATTAATTAATTAAAGGTTAACTGATTAAATCAATTAAATAAAAGTTAACTGATTAAATAAAAATGCATATATATGAGATATATGTGTTATACTATAAAAGTTACAGTATAATATAAATATTTAGTATAAATATTATATTAAAATAATATAAAACTAAATAAATTGTTAAATAATTAAATAATATTCAATTGACATTATATTATACATAAGACTATTATGTAAGTAAATTAAAATATGAAAGTTACATAATAATAAAACTAATATAATATGAATGTATAAACTAAATATGGAGCATCAAAGAAACCTAAATAGACATAAGGAATAAATATATGTGTATATGTATGTATACCACGATTTCTGATGTGTCAGACACTTGAATCATAAGGGTATTTCATAAGAAATACATTATTCCATAAGTCGATATCACTCGATATAACATATTAAATATTATGAATCTTTAATATAATGTTTTCCTCTACCATGTATATTAATAAATTACTTTCATACACTTAGTTGTTGAGCAGACTCGATCGGGGATGTTATGTATAGTATTATTAATAAATTGAATAGAGGAGGTAAGGTAACTATATGCATTTTTTAAGCGGGCCCAACGTACATATACTATACTCTGGTCACCAGGATATGGTTGGTACGAGAGATAATTTCGTTTCAAATTGTTATGCATACTCAAGGTCGAAGCAGAATTAGGACATGGAATCAAAGGATTAGGAGTTGTATATGATACAACTGATAAGGAGTTATCCATCATCCATGGAGCTCTGAATTGTTAAGCAAACTCAAGGTCAAAATTTCAAGACGGTTGAGTCCTAACACCTACTAGTAAAGGTGAAAGACTTCTGTGTTTTGACTTAGGGTTTGGTGAAACATAAAAGAGTAGTGGGAGCCTTATTAGAAAATGAAATGCAAACATTAAACCATTCTAATATTCTAAGAACATATGATATATATTGTTATACTAATCTATATTGATAAATTTGTGCATTAAATATGATTGATAAAATGTTTATCAATTAAGATATACAAATGAACTGAACTGAAGATTAATAAACAGAAATATAACATATATGCTTAATATAAAACACTTTTTGCATGTTAATGTTTTCTATACTCATGCAAGTACCTAATTTTACAACTACTTAATACATTCGTAATTTGGTCGCTTACGTGTTTATCTGGTCGAGACCGTGTATAGCATTCAATGAGTTCCCAACTCAAAAGAAATAAAAGGCAAGGATATTTGATCCATATACTATCACATATAAGTGTTATATAAGGAATGGTCATAGTTCATAATGTACGATACTTCGATGAAGTTAATTCATTTAAAATAAACCAATAAACAGTACTTTTAGATCGATTATTCAATTTGATTGATTACAAAAAGATCATATTGTGTTAAATGTAATGCTAGACTAAAACTACAAGAAAGATCTAAGAATTTGATCATTGAAATGTCAGCTTGATCGATTTAAGCAAAGTGCAACATATTTGATGTCCTTAAATGTTAACGATGTTTGAATACACTTTGGTAAAGAGTTCGTTATGATGTTGTAGTAAGGATTTTCTTTTGAATAGTATGACCATTTAAAGAGAAAATGAATGTATAAGAGTAGATGTGATTAAAAAACTCTCCACTGTAAACTAGTCACTGTGTATGAAATAACTAATATATATTAAGTGAATGATGAACCTTCGAATTTAGTATGTTATTGCAGTAATGGAGAAATAGTGGTAGCATGCCATATAGCACTTATTAATTGCATCACATTACGAAAGTTGATCTTTTCATAAAACATATCGAGCTTTATTTATGAAATAATGACTATTTTTCGGTGTCAACTGAAAATTTGATGTAATTATATTTCAATGTGAATATTATGAATATTCATTATGAAATAAAATTATAATGTGTTATTTGTTTTCAAGTGATGCATTGGAAATACTAGTATCTAAAGTTATTTACAATTATTTTGGAATTATAGACTATACAGTTGTTTTGAGAAATAATCTTTATTATATGATTATGAATCATAGGATACTTGTTAATTATATCTCAAACAATTTAGGGGCTATGCACCCATTTAGTAGGAGCATCATAAGAGTTAATGAACTCTTAGGATTGATTCATATAGATGTATGCAATCGTAAGTTTATTAATACCAAAATGGTTCCACATACTTTGTCATATTCAGCGATGAGTTATCACAAATATGAACGTGTGTATTTGACACACATGTATAAGTCTATGATAAGCTCATAGAATATAAATCAGAAGTAAATAATATAACATGTAGAAGAATTGATTCGATTTGATGACGTGAGTAAGTATATTGAAAAGAGTTCCAAATGTAAAAATGGATAAAGATTCATTCTCAATAGTAACTTCTCCCTATAATACATAATGATGTATTGATAAGGAGTGGTCGAACTTTATTAGACAAAGCACAATTAATGATGTGTGTAGTTGAATTAAACCCTTTCTATAAGGCGTGTACTTAAGAGTAGTACACAAAGTTAAAATTAATATCATCCAAAGAATAGTTTACGAAATCATAAAAGATATGGGTTTATAAGAAACCCTAACATATGCTAGGCCGAAGAGTTGGAAGGTTGTATGAGTCGGAAGACAACATGTAATTATTGTATATAATTGATCTTGTATGAATCACCCAAAATGAAGTTTGGGTACAGCATCATTGAATGACTAATTTATGTTGTGAGCATAAGTATTGTAAACTAAATTCAAATTGTTTTATATATAAGGCAATTTATAAAGTGTTTTTGAATACACATTCCATTGCACAAAGAAACAACAGTTGCTACCACCTTCACAGCGAAGGAATTTCTTTGAGAAATTATTGGAATTAGAAAGGATTTTGACATAATCCAAAGATGAAACTGATTACGTAGGATGCAATGAATTAACCTAACTTAAATGAACACATAACATTAGAGTGTCTAATAAGTACTCGCATATGTCGAAGGGAAACTACAAGTTTCTTTTCCTTGTCAAAAATAGATACTCTTCAGTTGTCAATTAAGCCATTAATGACTCTGTAATGATCTGCCTTTTGGACGTTTTAAGCAGACACGCATGCCGGACTCAAACCATTCAAAAGGGGCATATTGTTATAGGGTAAATAAGAAAAAAGAAAAAAGAAAAAAAATAGATTCTCGCAGCGGAATGGTAAAATATAATAATCAAATAAATAGTTCATGAAGCTGTTTACAAATAACATTTGATTATACTTAAACATACAAAATCAGAGTTGCAAACAACGGAGAATAAATATACAAATGCAGTGGAATAGTATGAACGCAGTGGAATAATAGAATAAACAATAATAGTACAAATCTTCATCTTCGTCCTCTAGAAATAAGGTCTTCAAATCCTGAAATGCTCAGGCTGACCCGAGTGAATTGAAAAAGACAAAACACTCGAGTCAGGACTAAAAGATCTTATGTAAGTTAAATCAACGATAAATATGCATGTGATCACATCAGATATGTTTACGGAATTTGGCACCTCCTATCCAGTATCTAACATGAGTGTAGTAACTCAAGAAATGTTCGGGATTCACATCTCCTAAGCATACTTTAAACTATCTACTATGTAGTACAATACGCTATTATAATATGTCTACAATAAAGTAAAATTATTAAAATAGCGTTAATGTGTTACCCATATCCCCTTTAACACATTTTATATATTCCCATAGTCTATACAATACCGTACGCTCCTCCACAAACTGGAGGTTTACCCAAAGGAAACTCCATAGGTATGGTACAAAACAAACTCGTAGAAGACACGCTTGGGCTTGTGAACACGGCACTCGAGGCAATGCCAGGGTAGATATACCAATTGCACTCCCGAACTAGTGGTAACACATAGCAGCTACTATCGCCCACCTCAGAACAAACTTTCAAATCAAAATAAAGGGTGGCCACCAAATCAATCACAAAGTCAAAATATAGTATCGAAGAAATGTGCCCGATAAGGAAATGACCCCACTTGGCCCGATATAGCTCATGTTTTAGCCACATCAAGCTGACTCACGGGAGTCAGGGTTATGTAAATACCTCATACAGAATCATTCACCAAACCATCCTACTTCATTTCTAGAATCTCCACCACGTACATAGTTATTAAAGTGGTCCTTGATATTGGCAGAGAGTATGACAATATCCAATCCCAATCTCTTTAACAACCAACCACTTATTTCACACCGGATGATTTTTTTTAAATCTTCAAAACCATTTCATACTTGATATCAAAATATCATATTCAATTCAAACCATATCACTGTTGAAATCATTACTTACTTTCAAAATTATATTCACCTTTGAAAACATATCACATTTGGAATCATAGTTTCGAAATATATTTTCTTTCAAAATTCATGTTTCCAAATAGGTTAAACTCTCATTTCAAAATCATCATATTAAATAAAATATGTCATTTAAATCCCAACTTAAGTTATAATATCATGTAACCATATTCTCTTTAAAATCGAGGATTTAAAATATAAACCCATCTACATTATTTAGTTTGAAATTTAGAAAGATAGTTTAGATAGTTATAGTATAGTTTAAACAGTTATAAATGTTAAAATGCTCTAAAATAATTTAAAATATATTAAAAATAGTTTTGACTTGATTTAAGATAGTTGAGTAGATTTAAAATAGATTAAAAACAACTAAAATAGGTTAAAGAGCTTTAAAATGGATTAAGTAGATTTAAATTAAATTAAATGGTTAAATTTGTTTAAAATAATTTAAACTAGTTTAAAGTATGTTAAAATAATTTATATAGTTAATATAGGTTAAAATAGTTAATAATTTTGAAATCTTAATAATTAGAAATTTTAAAATAATATATTTTTAAAATAGTTTATATTAAATATGTATTTGGAATTTATGTAAATTTAACTATTTATTTCATTTCAACACATCTAGACAATTTCACATTTCCAACTCACAAAATAAAATTTTAAAACCTTCAATTCAAATTTTACATAAATTGTTAAATTTTATAATGCTTTCAAACCATGTTTGAAATATCAATTTAAATTCCTCCAAGTCCAATATATTTCAAAGTTATATTTCAAACAGTTCCACTAAACTCAATTCCGTTAAATTCCATTTACTTCGAAATTCGACTTAAAATTTCAATAAAATTTTAAACACTTCCTTTAAACCAATTCAAATTTCGACATAAACTTGATTTTCAATACTAATTCAATTTATATAAATCAAATTTTAGTTAAAAATATCATTTGACTAAATTCCACCAAATAAAGGATTGAAAATCATTTAATTTAACCAATCCGGTGTCTGTATATAATTCTCTACCCTAGGGTCAAGTGATACGGATATTTATCGTTTTAATCCACAATTTTATATTTTACGATTATATATCATTTCAAATCGCAATCCCAAATTTACAAAATCCATAAAATCGCTCGAGTCTATCATTTCAACCTATAACGATTTTTTTTAAATCTATAGATCGTTCGGATATATATCATTTCAACCCATAGTGAACTGGCAGTTTATAAAAATATAAATACAACATCCAGTCATCCAGTATCAAATTCAAACATACATCAAAAACATCTTCCAACTTAATCAATAAACATTAATAGATAACTTATGGTAAATGACAGGCATTAAATTGAGGGTTAAAATTCAATATTTAAATTTAATGATAATTAAATGCAATAAAAGTCAAAATTAACCAAAACGACAATTTAACATACCAACCAACAATCAATAAATTTCTAATCACATTATAACTATAATTTAACTAACATAAGAAATTTTAGAAGTCTTAAGTGCGTTAAAACACTCACCTTTAAATTTAAATCCAATTTTAATCCAATTTAGGACTAAAATTCAAACTGTCTCAGAATTCGTCTAAACCAGCATCAAAATATCCGAAATTTCGATACGATCCCATGCAAGAAACCGCATCCAATTCCGAGTTCGTATATAAAAGTTATGTAATTTAGAACGTTTGAATTAGAAATTATAAAATTAAAAAGTTAAAAAAAAACTCACGAATAGCAGACAACCACATCACCAAGCAAAAGCGAGAGGAAACCTTATCCGCACTCTCGACTTCGACTATCAGCAAGCCGCCACAACTAGAGCAAAATCGACGTCGCCTGGTACACTTTTGTGCCGATCCACACACGGCGTTGGGCTCATGCCGTTGGGCCCTCCACCCTAGGGTTACGCGACCGCTCCGCCGCTTCCCTGTAGCCCCGCGCCGCCGTGACATAGTCCATCCATTCTGGTGAACCTAGGAATCGACGGCAAGGTTCAACCATATATATGTGCTCCACTCACCCTCCTCTACCCGCTGCAACTTCCCGATCGACGAATGGTCGTCGATCTACCGTCCAATCAATAACCGCCAATGGACAGTCGAGGCTAAAATACCCCGTTCTGGCCATAGAGAAATTCGAAATGAAAAAATAACAGCAGATTTTTACTCTGCCTATCGAGAGCTTGAAATTGATATATAATTCGATATATTTTGAGGAGTTTGAATTCTGGATTTGGTTTTGAAATTGAAATTTGCAATTTGAGAATTAGGGTTTTGTTTGCCTATCATTGGAAAGAGGAGATGTGAAAGATATGTATGTGCAAACAAATGAAAATAAAAAGTTGCTAGGGTTTATATCGAGTTATTTATAGGCAGATCAGAAATAGAAATGAACGGGTTAGATTTGATTTGAAAGTTGAACGATAAATGACCCGAAAAGCCCGTTTCATTTCCAAAACGAAAATGGGTCATCCTATATATCAAAATAGATGGTTTTGATATTTTTAAATTCAATAGAACAGGTTTCAAGTCCAAATTTCATCGTATGAAGAATTGCTTCAAAAATCAGCTTATTTCAAATTGATTACAATTAAATTGATTTCTAGCCGTTTTGAGTTCGTATGATCAAATGACAAGTCTGATCGCTACTAAACTTAAAAACCTATAATAATTCACTATTACGGATTTGATGGAACTGGTTTTATCGAAATCCGAGACAGTTGCCAAAATGGACGTTTACACATTAATTAAATAAATTAATATCAAATTAATTAAATCAAATTTTCAATTTCAATTCTATGATTAACAAATTTTAACATTTTTGATTTCTTAAACATTCACAATTATTTAAACAAGTTTAGATCTCAATTTAAAGTTAATTAATTTACCAATTATAGTGTTTAATTTCAATTGTAATTAAATCCAAGTAATTATAATTTAATGCCATTACGTTGATTTAATTTGACTTCAATATTTATATTAAATCAATTATTTCGCTAATAACATCGTTAATATTTGCTGATATCTTATTCCACTAATATGCTACAATTTCCATCTTTTAATTGTATTAACTATTATATTTCAATTTTATTGCATTTATGTCAATTTTACACATTAATTATAATTTAAAAATCCCAACAAATATATTTATCTTGGTTTCATTCTCTTATTAAGTCAATTATTAACTTATGAATAAAATTAACATTTCCATTCATTTTATTACATTCACAGTTTCCCGTTATTGTCTTAAATCACATCAATGTAACATTTAATTCCATTCAATTACAATTGATTTCCAATTTACTTAATAGGTTAAATAAATAGGTAAAATATAATAGTTTGTCACCATTAACTCTTCATCCCATTAGTAAATTTTTTTACAACCAAATGTTATAATTACATACATAACAATGATTTTACTCAATTAGCATTAATTATATATCATCTCATTAATTGATTCAATATTTTCATTTGTTTTCCTATATTCACTTTATAACCAAGTTGTAACATTTACGTTATTTCAATTAATTGAACTTCATTCAAATTGTTAACGATTAACTCTAATTAACATTGTTATATTTCATTTTGGTTATTATTTCATTAATAAATCCAAATTTTTTATTTCTTTCAATATTAAATTACAAAACCTTATGAAATTAACCATCGAAAATTATGGATCGTTACACTCTCCCTCACTCAAAACTTTTCGTCCCCAAAAAGGAAAAAGAAGGGAAATGGAACTAAGTAATCAAAATATCTTATTCAAAATATTAAATTTATAAACAATTAATTTACATTATTAAATAATTTAAATAAAATATATCAATTTATAACAATTAAATCCTTTCATATTCAAGTTAACAAAAGTTTGGAAAATATTTCACAAAATTTTCTAAGTGCAAAATTCACGAAAAATTTCGACAGAGTCCCCTTTCTATGGAGAGGTCTGGGAGAAATAATAATATCAATAGTAACAATATATATCATAATTTTTCAAAATAATATATCCCAACAACGGGAAAAATAATATAATATCGCTATAAAACCATAATCTGAGAACATACCTATTTTTGGGGCAAATAATGCTTATTTTTTGAAACCAAAAGCAGTAGCAATTGCTTCCATAACCTGTATTTCACTTATATAATCCAAAGGAGTTAATAATTATATAAAATGAAATATTAAAGTTGTTTCAACCACTAGCAAACAAATCAATATAATACAACAACAATCACTTTCAGCCAAAAGCATAACAATCATCATATGAAATCAATGTAATCAACCATTCATCCGTATCAAGCAAAACAAATGGCTTGTTCGGTTTTAGAAACCTTTAAATCGTATAGAATGACAAATAACTACTAAGTATACCGTTTTCTCAACAGTCTTAGATAAAACCCAATAGATTATTCATACATCCAAATAATTAGCAGTATCCTTACCCAAACAACCCATAAACCAAAATAAACAATGATTCCAAGCACTAATCAAGTTCATTCTTATTAATTTCATTTCATATTATCTATCTTTCTTTAGTTTCATTCATACAATGACTATTTCATTCATTCACATTCATTTATTTACATTCATTACTTGCAAAATTCATTTTCAGTTATTCGTATAATGTCATTTCATTTCTTTACTTTATATTTATTTCCTACATACGTTATTTCCATTCAATTTATTATATCATTATGTAAGTATTTCATACATTTTATTACAGTTTAGTTCACATTAGTTAATTTATATACTTGACTTCAATTAGATATTAATATTCATAAGTGCATAAGTTCATACTTAAGTTTCTTACTTACTTTTTAATTTACATTCATCCTTTCTTATAAAATGTTATTGAATATTAAATCCATTTTATAAATATTTTTAACTTTTCTAAAGCAGTAACCATTAAATTTAAGATAATATTCATTTTATTATTTACTTTAATTATCAATAGCTTCAAACATTAACTTAAGTTTATAATTATTTACTTACAGTACTTCACTTTCTATTTCATTTTACTTAGTAGTACTTCAATTATAGCTTAAGTTCATAACAATTACAATATCAAAGTTCTCATTTATAAAAGAAATTCTATTGAACACTTTCATTACATAAGTTTTACTTGCATAATATTCCATTATATCTCCTTATAAACATTACAACTTTTAATATTTGGTAAGTTATATATATATCTGTGTGTTTTTAAGAATGCAATTGAAAATTACATAGGTTTATCTTAATTATTTTAATCAACAAAAATGCTCAATAATCATATCTTTTAGATTTTCATTATTTTACTTTCAGGTTACGAATTTCAAATTCCTTGTATATTTCATTTATAACCGAGCATTTACTTTCTTATTTTTCACTTTAGAAGTTCCAATTATTAATTAGTTAAAGTTTCATTTCACTACAATAATTAAAATCTCTAATTTATAGAAACTTAAGAACTAAACAACCGAGTTTCATTTTAGTTATTTTAAAATAATATATATAATCATATCCTATATATATATCAAATCATATTTGGAATTTAAAACTAAGGTTAATCTATCAAAACAATTGTGCAGTAAAATTATTACACGGTCTTCCCACTTTGAAACTCGAAAATGAACTTCAATGATGCGTGCACTCATCACCGAGATTATTTTCCAGTGACTAAGAGGGAAGCATAAAACTTATTTCCTTTAAAATTTTCTTTTAAAAACATTTCTGTGACGCCCCACCTCTATACCCACGCTAGCCAAGAACACTACGGTGTAGTGCTGTCAACTAGCACAGAGAATAAGGCTGTTGAGGAGCGACCATCCATATGATTGCTTATCACACGGTGGCTATAAATAATCTTCGAAAACAAACATAGAAATAAGCATAACACAAATCAGTCACAGACATCCATATCACAAAGGCGGAAGAAGATATGAATATATAACTAACACATGAAAGTGTACATCAGAGTAGTGGTCAAAAAGATCCGCAATAATACAAAATAATAGCAACATGTGCTATACAAAAGAATACAACTATGAGTCTATATCTCAAGTGTATACAACAAAAACTGCTAATCTAAATAGTTAGCCAAAAGTCAGAGTGGCAAATCCCGGGAAGAAGTCAAGTAGAAGCACCTGTAACATCTTGGTCTGACCCGAGTATTATTTAAGAAAATAATAAACGGATCAGTCTAGCTATAAATATCAGATGACATGGTATAAAATAAAAGATATGGCATAAACATAAAATATCCATACCGACATACTACTATAAGTATGCAAATGATGATCAACAGAAGACCAATCAATAAGAGATAAATCGATATCACAAGAATCTTCTCAAAGATCCAAAGAGGGAATCATACCCTAAACTTGTACTCATAACTAGTCAATGACATAAATTCCAGAAATCAACACAAGGAATCCAGAAATCACAGAAAAAGGAAAAGAGGCCTATCACATGACGGTCCGAAGACCATGGGGAGATACCCCATATAGGTGAGTCGGAATCACCCAGATGAGGTCTAGGCTAACCAAAAAGCATAAAGGAATGTGTGAGTGGAATCACACAAATGGTGTCTAGCCTAACCTCGCAACAAAAAGGTATGTGTGAGTGGAATCACACAAATGGTGTCTAGACTAACCTTGCGGACAAAGAGATATGTGTGAGTCAGAATCACACCAATGAGGTCTAGTCTAACCTTGCAAACAAAGAGACATCGCACAATTGCTAGTCTAAATTATAAAATGATCGTCATGATCAACGAGAAGTGTCAATTACACTAAGCTAGTAAATATAAAAGTCTAGCTTCGTGTCCCATAACCACTTGCTTAACTTAAATATTTACGAACAAACTGTAAATCTTCACTAGAAAATTGTCATAAGAGGTTCAATCGAACAAGTCCAAGAATTAACCGATGAAGTGAACGCAAGCGTTTCATACCACTTTTTTTACTAAGCCGTTTAATTAGATTTCTCATCCGAGTGAGGTAAAGGTTTGTATATACTAGTAGATTGGAAAACGGTTTAAGAAAAGAGCTTTGTTATTGAAAATAGGGTTGAAATCATTTTGTTGAAAGAGTTTTGATATTTACTACTAGTATAGAAAACCTTTATATTTTAAAGTGACAAAGCATAGAAGTGATTGTAGAAACAATCAATCGTAAAAATTCACATTCGAAGACGTGAATAAAATCCAAAGAAACCGATCAAGAACCCATCGGAATAGATATTCAAAAATCCATAAAATCGACCGAGAAGCCCAAGATAGTTTGTCTCGAAGAATGGTTAACTCAGCATCTCAACAAAGCAAGTTCTGTTGAATGTTTTTCAGAATAAGATCCCCTACGGAGGGGGGGTTCAGGGGGGTGGCAACCCCCCAAGGTGGGGGTGCGGGGGTAACGCCCCCGCTACGTGGTTCGACCTGCCCGGTCAGGTCGCGGGGGTCCGGGGGGCAGCACCCCGTCCAAAACGGTATGAGTTAGTGAAGACCTAAGGGAGGATAGGATCGAGCGACCTAGAGGTGTTCGCGACCTAACGACCTAAACAAGGTCGAGCGAGTTATGGTGATGCGCGACCTAACGTGTCACGCGACTTAACGAAGGCAAGGCCGAGCGAGTTAGGGTGATGCGCGACCTAACGGAGGCGAGCGACTTAAGGGGTCATGCGACCTAACTGGAATGGCCAAGCGACCTAACAACCCAGGCAAGGATGAGCGAATTAAAGTGGTAAGCATGCGGCCTAGGTGGACGCGACCTAATGGTCAAGCGACTTAAGGGGGTACGCGACCTAAGGGAAACTCGCGACCTAACATTACCGAGCTAAGGTAAGGTGCGACTCAACCAGGTGAGCGACCTAAGGAGGACGAACGACTTAAGGAACTCGTTGGTTAGAAGAGGCGAGCGACCTAAGGTCATACGACCTAACGGGGAAACAACCTAATGTCATACGACCTTACGGCCTAAGGTCATACGGCCTATCTATGTGAGCGACCTAAGGGTTTAAAGGCCACGCGACCTAACGCCTTAACTAGGCTGAGCGACCTTACGCTGCAGAGGGGATTTAAGGCCAGAAACGACCTACGACCTAAACCCCATACGACCTAACGTGAAACGACCTAATTCCGAAGTGAAAATTCAAGGCAGTGCGACCTAGCGCGATAACACGTGAGCGACCTAAGGGTTAGGTCACGAGCGACCTAACTCCGAACACAGAAAAATGGCCAGAACGACCTAAGTGCAGAAAATTCACCAAAACGCTAAAAATTGGAGTTTTTCGCCAATCCAATCCAAACCAAATGCTAATATGCATGCAAAAATGATAGGGAATCATTCCCAACAGTCCAATATAGTTATAGGCTAGAATTGTGAGATAAAAATCTCACCTTTGCACTATATTTATGAAGAAAAGCTTGAAAGCAATGGAGAAGTAATCACATGGTTGAATCCAATATCTTCTTCTTGAATTTGGAATTGAATGTTGGATTTGCAAGAGAATTTTGAGCTTGGAATATTAATTTCCCCTTCCACTCACCATTAATGCTAAAGCTTGGTTGTTAGGAAATTTATGAAGAGTGAGGAGAAGGAGAGAAGTGAGTTTGAGTTATAATGGCTAATCTAACCCAAAGTCCAAAGCGGGAAAAGTAAGTGAAATTCCACTAACTCCAAACCTATCAATGTTTATACTTAAAAAAATTGTAAACGGCATTTCGAACTCAATGGAAGTGGTCTCGAGTCCTAATTTGACCATTTGCAAAAAGTAGCTTTTTGGACCAATATCCGATTAACGACAAAATATTTAAATAAAATATTTAAATATAAAAACGATAAATATGCGGGTTGTTACAATTTCTTTCAAATCACATTGAAATATTTATATCAAAAAATACATTTAAATAATATAAATATCATATTCAGAAATCTTTTGAGACATATTTTTCAAAAATCCTGGAAATTAAGTTCTCAAATCTCCAATTTATATTTATTTTATTTACAATCCCATTTTCAACCGACACTTATAAATTTCATTACCTAACAAACAAACATATAGCAACCAACTATATCATTTACAAAAATTATTCTTTTATATATACAAAATATATAATAGGAAAAATTATTTCATTTACCAATGTTTCAAAATAAATATTGTATCGGTCTGTCCTATTATGTGTTTACAAATCCCTATCGATGTCATAGCGTCATATGCACCAACCAGAATTTATAAATACAAAATGGAACAAATTAACACAATACTGAAATCTTTTTATAACACAAACAAATACGATGTATCATATATATATACACACACACATACACACTCAGAGATACATTCTAGGGTATTACTACCCTATTTAATATGACTCAGACCCCACAAAGCTAAGGTTATCACTAAATCAAAGCTCTGATACCAACTATAACAACCTGCCTTTTTGGACGTTTTAAGTAGACACACATGCCGGACAGAAACCATTCAAAAGGGGCAGATTGTTATGAGGTAAATAAGAAAAAGCAGAGAAAGAAAAAACAAAACAGAATCTCACGGCAGAATGATAAAATATAATAATCAAATAAATAGTTCATGAATTTGTTTACAAATAACATTTGGTTATACTTATACAATACAAAATCAGAGTTAAAGACAACAGAGAATAAATATACGAATGCAGTGGAACAGTATGAATGCAGAGGAATAATAGAATAAATAATAATAGCATAAATCTTTGTCTTCGTCCTTCAGAAATAAGGTCTTCAAATCCTGAAATGCTCAAGCTGAGCTGAGCGAATTGAAAAAGACAAAACACTAGAGTCAAAGCTAAAAGATCTATATAAGTTAAATCAACGATAAATATGTGTGTGGTGGTGTAAGAGAGGTTTATGGGGTTTGGTATCTCCAATCCAGTGTCTAACGTGCATGCAGTAACTCAAGAGATGTTCGGGATTCACATCTCCTAAGAATCCATTAAATTATTTACTATGTAGTACAATACGCTATTATAATATGTCTATAGTAAAATAAAATTATTACAATAGCGTTAATGCGTTACCCATATCCCCCTTAATACATTTTATACATTCCCATAGTCTATACAGTATTGTACGCTCCTCCGTAAACTAGAGGTTTACCCAAAGGGTACTGCATAGGTATGGTACAAAACAAACTCGTAGAAAGCGCGCTAGGGCATGTGAACACGGCACTCGAGGCAATGCCAGGGTAGATATACCAATTGCACTCTCGAACTGGTGGTAATGCATAGCAGCTACTATCGCCCACCTTGGAATACACTTCAAAATAAAAATCAAGGGTGGCCACCAAATCAATCACAAAGTCAAAATACAGTATCGAAGAAATGTGCCCAAAAGGGGGAATGACCCCACTTGGCCTGATATAACTTCTGTTTTAGCCACATCAAGCTGACTCACGGGAGTCAGGGTCACGTAAATACCTCATATAGAATCGTTCACCATGCCATCCTACTTTATTTCTGGAATCTCCATTACGTACACAGTTGTTAAAGTGGTTTTCGGTATTGGCAGAAAGTATGACAACATTCGATCCCGGTCTCTTTAACAACCAACCGTTTATTTCACACCGGATGGTTCTTTTAAATTTCAAAACCATTTCATACTTGATATCAAAATATCATATTCAATTCAAACCATATCACTTTCAAAATCATTACTTACTTCCGAAATTATATTCACCTTTGGAAACATATCACATTTGAAATCATAGTTTCGAAATTATATTTTCTTTCAAAAGTCATATTTCCAAATATGTTAAACTCTCATTTCAAAATCATCATATTAAATCAAATATATCATTTAAATCCCAACTTAAGTTATAACATCATGTAACCATATTCACTTTAAAATCAAGGATTTAAAATATAAATCCATCTACTTTATTTAGTTTGAAATTTAGAAAGATAGTTTAGACAGTTATAATATAGTTTAAATAGTTATAAATGCTATAATAATCTAAAATAATTTAAAATAGATAAAAAATAGTTTCATCTTGATTTAAGATAATTTAATAGATTTAAAATAGATTAAAAATAAATAAAATAAGATAAATAGCTTTGAAATATATAAGTAGATTTAAATTAAATTAAATTGTTAAATTTGTTTAAAATAATTTAAACTAGTTTAAAATAGGTTAAAACAATTTATATAGTTAATATAGGTTAAAATAGTTTAGTAATTTTGAAATCTTAATAATTATAATTTTAAAATAATATATTTTAATATAGTTTATATCAAGTATAAATTTGGAATTTATATAAATTTAACTATTTATTTCATTTCAACATATCTGTATCATTTCACATTTCCAAATCACAAAATCAAATTTCAAAACCTTCAATTCAAATTTTCAAAAACTAATAAATTCTATATTGCTTTCAAACCATGTTTGAAATATCAATTTAAATTCTTCCAAGTCTAATATATTTCAAAGTTATATTTCAAACAGTTTCACTAAACTCAATTCCGTTAAATTCCATTTACTTCGAAATTCGACTTAAAATTTTAATAAAATTTCTTTAAACAATTCCTTTAAACCAATTCAAAATTCAACATAAACTTGATTTTCAATACTAATTCAATTTATATAAATCAAATATAAATCCAAAATATCATTTAACTAAATTAGATCAAATTAAGGATTGAAAATCATTTAATTTGACCAATCTGGTATCCGTATATAATTCTCTACCCTAAGGTCAAGTAATACAGATATTTATCATTTCAATCCGCAATTTAAAATTTTATGGTTATATATCATTTCAAAACGCAATCCTAAATTTACAAAATTCATAAATTTACTTGAGTCTATCATTTCAACGCATAATGATTTTTCCCTAATCTATATATCGTTCGGGTATATATCATTTCAACCCATAGTGAGCTAGCAGTTTATAAATATAAATACAACAACCAGTCATCCAATATCAAAATCAAACATACACCACAATCATCATCCAAATCAATCAGTAAAATCAATAGATAACTGATGGCAGATTACAGGCATTAAATTGAGGGTTTAAATTCAATATTTAAATTTAACGATAATTAAATGCAATAAAAGTCAAAATTAACCAGAATGACAATTTATCATATCAAACAGCAATCAATAAATTTTGAATCACATTATAACTTTAATTTAACTAACATAAGAAATTTTAGAAGTCATGAGTGAGTTAAAACACTCACCTTTGAATTTAAATCAAATTTAAATCCAATTAAGGCCCAAAATTCAAACAGTCTCAAAATTCATTCAAATCCACGTCAAATTGCCCAGAATTTCGATATGATCCTAACACAAGAAACCACACCAATTCTGAGTTAGTATGCAAAAGTTATGTAAGTTAGACGTTTGAATTAGAAATTATAAAAATAAAAATAAAAACAACTCACGAATCACAGACAGCCACGTCACCAAGCAAAAGTGAGAGGAAACCCTAGCCGCACTCTCAACTTCGACTATCAGTAGGCCACCACCACTCGATCAAAATCGACATTGCCTGGTACACTTTCACGCTGCTCCACGCATGCCGTTGGGCTCGCGCCGCCGA
This sequence comes from Allium cepa, assembly GCA_030765085.1. Classification (NCBI taxonomy): domain Eukaryota; kingdom Viridiplantae; phylum Streptophyta; class Magnoliopsida; order Asparagales; family Amaryllidaceae; genus Allium; species Allium cepa. Next base: position 90,777,757 of record CM060944.1, read on the forward strand.
GCTGCTCTACCCTAGTGTCGCGCGACTCCTCCACCGCCTCCTTGTAGCCCCGCGCTGCCATGGCATAGTCCATCCATTCTGGCGAACCTAGGAATCAACGGCAAGGTTCAATCATATAGATGTGCTCCACTCACCCTCCTCTACCCGCTGCAACTTCCCGATCTACGAATGGTCGTCGATCTACCATCCAATCAAATAACCGCCAATGGACGGCCAAGGCTAAACACCCTATTCCGACCACACAGAAATCCAAATCAAAAAACTAACAGTAGATTTGACTTGCGTTCGTTGAGAGCTTCAAATTTACATATAATTTGATATATTTTGAGGAGTTTGAATTTTGGATTTGGTTTTGAAATTGAAATTTTCAGTTTGAGAATTAGGGTTTTATTTGTCTGCCATTGGAAAGAGGAGATGTGAAAGAAATGTACGTACAGAAAAATGAAAATAAGAATTAGCTAGGGTTTATAACGGGTTATTTATAGGCAGATCAGAAATAGAAATGAATGGATTAGATTTGATTTGAAAGTTGAACGATAAATGACCCGAAAAGCCCGTTTCAATCTTGAAACGAAAATGGGTCATCCCATATATCAATATAGATGTTTCTGGTATTTTTAAATTCAATGGAAAATGTTTCAATTCCAAATTCAATCATATGAAGAAGTTGTTTCAAATTCAGCTTATTTCAAATTGATTTCAATTAAATTGATTTCTCGGCGTTTTGAATCCGTACGATCAAATGACAAGTTTGATCGCTACGAAACTTGAAATCCTATAATAATTCACTATTATGGATTTGATGAAATTGGTATTGTCGAAATCCGAGACAGTTTTCAAAGTGGCTATTTTCACGTTAATTAAATAAATTAATATCAAATTAATTAAATCAAATTTTCAATTTCAATTCTATGATTAACAAATTTTACCATTTTTGATTTCTTAAACATTCACAATAGTTTATACAAGTTTAGATCTCAATTTAAAGTTAGTTAATTTACCAATTACAGTGTTTAATTTCAATTGTAATTAAACCTAATTAATTATAGTTTAATACCAATATGTTGATTTAATTTGACTTCAATCTTTATATTAAATCAATTATTACTCTAATAACATAGTTAATATTTGCTGATATCTTATTTCACTAGTATGCTAAAATTTCCATCTTTTATTTGTATTAACTATTATATTTCAATTTTATTGCATTTTTGTCAATTTTACACATTAATTATAATTTAAAAATCCCAACAAATTTATTTATCTTGGTTACATTCTCTTATTAAGTCAATTATTACCTTATGAATAAAATTAACGTTTCATTCATTTTTATTACATTCACAATTTCCAGTTGTTGTCTTAAATCACATCAATGTAACATTTAATTCCATTCAATTACAATTGATTTCCAATTTACTTAACAGGTTAAATAAATAGATAACACATAACTGTTTGTCACTATTAACTCTTAATCCCATTAGTAAGTTTATTATTTACAACCAAATGTAATAATTACATACGTAACAATGATTTTACTCAATTACCATTAATTATATATCATCTCATTAATTGATTCAATATTTACATTTTCTTTTCTATATTCACTTTATAACCAAGTTGTAACATTTACATTATTTCAACTAGTTGAACTTTATTCAATTTGTTAACGATTAACTTTAATTAACGCTGTTATGTTTCATTTTGGTTATTATTTCATTAATAAATCCTAAATTTTTATTTCTTCCAATATTAAATTACAAAACTTTATTAAATTAACCATCGAAAATTACGGATCGTTACAGACTCTATGGTATGGTATGATGCGCCAATCCAAATAGATTCCAAGTATATTATCGGAATACGATTTTGGTAGTTGTCCTCAAAGGGATATGTTCCATTGGCCACAAATATATCTTTAAGAGAAAGACAAATGCAGTTGATGGGAACAATAAGGTAAATTTCGATTATTGAAATTAACGTAACAGATTTAATTTTCGATGTGCTAAAGTTGGTTCAGATTTTACTCATAAAATTATTGCATGGTATGACATTTTTTTTGGAAACTCAGGAGAACCTGGCGGTTAGGTAAACTCCTGAGGAGGGTATAGTAAAGCCATCTGCTGATCCAAGCCCCCATACCCCCTAGTAAATTTGGTATGATATTATATTTTGGTGCTTATATGTTGAAACGGCAAACTTTAAATAATAATTCAGAGCAAACTGTTTACGCATAAGAACCAAAGTGCCTCGTAGTCAGTGGAAGCGATATTGAGTTTGTGGGTTTTTGGATGCGATCCAAAAAATGATAGAAAAAATCATTTTAAAAGCATCAAAATTGAATAATTTTTTGATGGAAATATCAAATATTTTGATTGACAATCAAAATGAAAATTGTTAATGATATACTTGTGTTAACGATAACAACACTTACTGAATTATTAATGATATATAAATATTTCTAAACCATAAGTAAACAACACACTACTGATTGTTAACGATGTAATTGTGTTAAATTCAGTTTTTATTTGTTTTAATGCTCAACCTTGGATTTTTAAATGATGTCTTTTATAGTAAGTACAAAAATGTTGCGAATATCCTATACGATGTGCAAGGACGCCTTATTAAAATGTTTAATAAGAATATGTAAGATGGATTCCTCATGCATTTGCTATAGGAATTATCATACATGTCATGATGTCTATGCTATCATGATTTGTTTATGTATTTGATACATGAAGAAAATATCAAACCTAAATTGATATAACTAATTGGTTGTTTGAAGTATTCTCATATATTTATGAAATATCAGAGGAATGTTTACAAAAACAACAAACTCCTTATAAAGAAGTGTACAGACTCAAACTTTCATAAGTGATATTGAGTGTAATATGTTAATAATAAATTCGAGTTAACAATCTTTAAGTTGTAAATGTTGCAAATGAAAGACTATTGTGCATTCAATGAAAAAAAAGGCTGAGTACGTCGCCTTGAATAGCGCCATAATAAAATAATGTATATAAATATAAATGCACAAATTTATAACTAATTCGAGGTTAATTCCAAGTGTTGAGAATCCCATAACACACCTATATGATAATAATATCACGATATAGTTCATAACAGAACTTAGAAATCACTGGAAGTTGAGAGACATACTCTGAATCATTCCACATGATAAAGGTAGTTTATCAACATCGAAGAGAGTTGACTGGCAAAGTAGAAATTGAAGCATAATAGCATACCCGTTCGCTGAGGGACTGACCCAATTGGTTTTGAAAAATCGAACAGAGAAGTTGGAATGAAATTTCATATTGACCTCAAGTACAAGTAGGAGATTGATAAAGTTATGGTATGCCCTAGGGACAATTATGTAATTTGTTACATATGTCAAACTCGATAACCAATCTCGTTAGAAATAAAAGGTGTTTTCTTTCTATTATATACTTGATATAATGTGTTATATTAATTAATTTATCTAATTAAAAGTATATTCAATAGAAAATCTATAAATGATATGTTTTGTGATAGTAGTTACAACATCTTGTAACCATGAGTAATTTATCACAATGAAAACAAATATACCATTTTACATGTTCTTAATCAAGATGCATCGAGACTGGATATCGATGTATCTGTTGAGACTATAGTACGTAACACTCTCCAAATGTTAGGCAGTGTACTACTCATGAATATTGGGGCAATGTAGAGGTTATGTACCGATAATTATTGAATAATTATGGAATGACTCATTTGATAGTTTTCTATTGGTTAATATAACTAAGGTCAAATAGAAAATATTAATGTGATTGATTTACACACTTCTCTCGACTTAAGAATACTGTTAATTTTCGATATGAAAGCTCTACTTTGATTATAGTCAAATCATGGCATAGCGTCCATCGAGCGACTATAGTTGGGTCGAGGGAAAGTATTAGAAGTGAAGCACTATTCAAGAGAGTATTCGTCTCCTTAATTATACGGGGTTAGTATCGTGATCAACTCAAGTTAACTCAAAATCAAAGTCTCTAGCCAGAGCAGTTTGGCTAATAAGAATTGTTATCTTTAAACCAGGACTTTGTATTTGGACTATAAAGTCGAATATGGATGATATTGGAAATTAGCCCATTACCAAATTCCATAAGTCCAAAGTGATATAGTTTTGACGAAAAGAATTGGTGTAAATAAAATTCATAAGGGGTTAACGCTTAGTAAAGTGAAATTAGATTTTACCAAAACCAAGTAAATAATAAATTTGGACGAAATATAACACTACCTACTAAGTGACGTATGAACGTTAACATTCGAATATTTCAATGTTATTCGCTGATAAAATTTATACCTAACAAGTCACACAACTAAAATGATGAATTCTGTTTTTGACCAAACGATTTAGTTAGTTTATAATTGTTATAAATCAGTTAAATTAATTAATATTTATGAAATATTAGTTATAAATTTACGATTATGATTTGAGGAATGAATATTATTAAATATGTTTGTGATAGTTGTAAATATATCAACTGATATAAGATATTGATAAACAATTAAATTAGATTTAATTAAATAATATTTTCTATAGGCTTAAATGGGATTTTGCCCATAATGATGGGTGAGCATTTTCGGCTGAAATAAGATTAAAGGGGTGCTCAAATATGTTAGGGTTTTGGGGTTTTGAATGGCTCAGATTGAAATATACATACATCCATATACATACATATATATACATAAATTTAATTATATAATTAATACGAAATATTAATAGTAAGTTATTGTATAAATCATTAATGAATTATATATACATATATATATGTATGTATGTATGTATGTATGCGTGTGTGTGTATCTAATATTAATAAAGATAATTCAATGAATATGATTTCCACGGTGTCATTTTGAAATTCCAATGATTTCCTACATCCCTCAACAATATGTCACTTTTGCATCTTTCATTGCCATTCCCTTTCAAATTACTTAAAATGAAAGTGTTATGATAATCAAAGCTTTTGCACTTATAACACACATTCGCCATAAACCTTTAATTAGATAAAAAAATATTTCTCGCCATTAGATGCACATACATGCAATTTGCATTAGTATATATAAATACAATTAAATTACAAAATTATTTTGAATATTAATTTGTAGAATAACTTAGTGTATTTGTTATATATTTTAAATTCCAAATTTTTTTTTGAATTACTTTATATTTATATAAATATATAACTATTTATAAATTAATTAATATATATACATATATACATACATACATACATATATATATATATATTTCAATAAATAAATTTTCCATAACGTTCAACTAGAAATACTTATGTATATAATATATATAAGTATATAACTAGTTATAAATTATGTATACATACACACAAAAACTTTTAAAAAAATTGTTGTTGCTCTCGGCCATAAATATATTTTAATTTTTTTTTCGATTCAATAATATTTTACTAAAATACTTATTAAATAACTAAAAACCATACGGATTAAACTAAAAAATAAATAAATAATAGTAAAATATTCTAAAATTTTATAATGTTTATAAGTGTGTATAAGTGTACTTTGTTTATTTAACTAGTTTTAGATAAAACAAATAATTAAGTATATATATAATAAATTAAAAAAATTATTAGCGATAAATACTTTTAAGTATAAACAAAACTTTTAATTTTTTAATATATATAAATATTGTGATTTAGTGTTTTATATTTAGGTTTGATAAAATGATTTAAAAATATTATTTAAATAATTTTTTGTAATTAGACCTTGAGCATGTAGCATGTATACTAATGATAGTAATAATTTTTTATATGCACATGTATGTATAATCATCCAATGAGGCAAAATAGTTATAAATCGATTCATTATATTGATAATTATCTAAACTAACATATGAAATAATGATATATTAAACATTAATATATGATAATAAGTAAAAAATGATATCCTTCACCAGTGCCTAGAATTCACATGTAGAAACAAAGAGTTAAGCACCTTGAATTGAATCTAAATTCAGAAGGTTCTAGTTCTCAATGGAGCTACCACCACCAATCGGATTGGATTTAATTTAATGTGTTTTGTAGTTGAATTTTTGGAATATGATTGGGGTGGTTTTTGGTCGAAATTTACAACAAGAAGAGGTGGAAAATGTAAGTTAAAAGTGAAGATTTAATGACATTTTGTAAAGGAGAGACAATGGGGAGAAAAGTGGATCACTACCCTTCTTTCTCTCTTTACCATTTCTTTCCCTTTTAATCATTCAAATCCCACCTACCTACCAACCCATAGCAGGCTTAACCTTGCCATTTCCTAGTCATTCCCCATATGGGCCTCAAACCTAGTCCAAGCTAGAACAAAATTCGTTGCGATTTAAATTCAATTTAAACGCATACAGATATCGTATATTGATCAGTATATTTATAACTATTATAAACGCACTACTTAATATTGTTCAAATCATCATATAAAGTATTATAACTAATATTTCATAAACAACGATTAATTTAATTACTTTACAACAATTATAATTTAATTAAATCAGGCGGTAACAAGAGCATTTAACGTTTCGGTTTTGTGACTCTTAGGTGTAAATTTGATTAGCTATTAATACCGAACAATTTGAATATTAACATTCATACTTCGCTTAACAAGTGGTGTGATATTATGACCAAATTTATCGCTTACTTAGTATTGGTAGAATCTAATTATACTTTAGTAAACATTATCCGATATTGACAATTATTTACACCAATTCTTTTCATCAAAACTATATCATTTTGGACTTATGGAATTTGTAATAGTCAAAACTCCAATATTGTCCACGTTCAACTCTACAGTTTGAATACAATGTTTTGGGTTTAATAATAACAATTATTATTCACCAAATTACTTTGGCCAGAGATTTCAACTTTAGTTGACTTTAGTTGACCATGGTACTAACTTCATATAAATAAGGAGACGAATCATCTCTTGAATAGTGTTTTACTACAATACTTCCACTCGACCCCCAACTATAGTCGTTCAATGGTCATCATGCCACAATTTAACTATAATCAAAGTGGAGCTTTCATATTAAAGATCATTAGTATTCTCAAGTCAAGAGAATTGTATAAATATCACATCGATATTTTCCATTTGACCTTAGTTATATTAACCAACAAAAAATATATCGAATGAGTCATTCCATAGTTATCCAATAACTATCATTACGTAACCCCTTGGAGCCTCCAACAGTCATCGGTAATATAGTGCCCAACATTTGGATAGCGTTATATACTATAGCCTTAATGGATTTATTGATATACAGTCTCGATACATCTTGACTAAGAATATTTTAAAATGATGTGTTCCTTATATTGTGATACGGTACTCATGATTACAACTACTTGTATTACTATCACAAACGCACCATTAATGGATTTTCTTTTAAATATACTTTAATAAAACAGTTAATTATCTATAACATATTATAATAAATATATAATAAAAAGAAGTCACCTTTTATTACGAATGAAAATTGATTACAGAGTTATTAATTTACAATAAATTACAGAATCTTCCCTAGGGCATACCTCTAACTCTGCTAATCTTCCACTTGCACTTGAAGCTAATTATGGAATCTTAATCTCGTCCCTTCGATTAGTTTCTTCGGAACTGACCGAGCTAGATTCTTATTAAATGGATTTGCTATGTTGCCCTTTGTATCTATCTTTTATATTATGACACCTTTCATCTCAACGAATTCCCCAATGGGGTGGAACTTGCGAAGAATGCGTCATGACTTCTTGTATGCTCTAGGTTCCGTGGCAATTTGTAGTGCAGCATTATTTTCACAAAACAATGCCATTGGATTTTTGGTATTGGGAACCACTCTAAGCTCACTTAAAAACTTGCGCTTCCAGACCACCTCTTTAGCTACTTCATTGAGAGCAATGTACTCGGATTCCATCGTTGAATTAACTAATATTTCTTGTTCGAAACTTCTCCAACTAACAGCCCTATTATTAAGTGTAAAGACATAACCAGACACCAATTTACTATCATTCATATCACTTTGAAAGCTGGAGTCCGTATACCCCTTCATAAGGAGGTCCCATTCTCTTATGTGAGGAATAAGTCTCAAGTATTTATTAAATACTTGAGTATACAATTTACAGTTGTCCAATGTTTTTCTCCATTATTGGACTAGTATCGGCTTATGCATCCTAATGCGTATGCCACATCTAGTCTCGTACATAATATATCGTAAATAATGGATCTTATGGCTAAAGCATATGTGATCCTTTTCATATGCTCCTTCTCCTTGTCAGTATGAGGAGTCTCCTTCTTAGAAAGGACAATTTCAAATTACATTGGAACATTTCCATGCTTGAAATTCTCTATACTGAACCTTTTCATTATCGTGTCTATGTATAGGGATTGGGAAAATCCTAACAGCCTATTAGGTTTATCTCTATAGATCTTTATGTCTAGTATGTAGGCTGCTTCTCCTAAGTCCTTCATTAAGAAATTCTTAAACTTTCATTGATTGTAATAATGATGTACATTTCCAATCAATGGTAGATGTCAACATATAGCACTAAAAATACGGTAGCTTTGATCTGTTCCTTTCTGTATATGCACGCTTCCTCTATGTTTTGCTAAAAACCAAATTATTGGATTACCTTATCAAAACACTTATTCCAACTCCTTGAAGCTTGTTGAAGTCCATAAATGGAGTTTAACAACTTGCAAGGCTTGCTCTCACTCGCACTGACCACAAAACCCTCGAGCTGCAACATATATATGGTCTCTTATGAATTGCCATTTAGAAATGCTATCTTCATGTCCATTTGTCATATTTCATAGTCATAGAATGTTGCAATGACCATTGATGTTCATGTAAATGTGCATATTTTTACCATCGTATTTAATCTATTTTAATTAAATAAATGATCATATTGGGTATTTAACGTATTTTAACCAAAATCCATATTGATTCCAAAGTGTCACATATCCATCTACATATAGGGGCAAAACGGTCATTTGTGTGCATATATTTCTTTGAGAAAAATTAATTGAAAATTTATATATATATTTTTTTAGGAATTTGATCTCAAATAGGAGTGGCTTCATGAAGGAATATGCATGCACAAAGAAGATATAAAAGAATGAAGATAGAAATAATTCAAAGTGAAGAACATGGAGACCCCACTTACCCACCTACCTTAATGTACACATTAGAGGTTAATGCACATGCTTATGAAATTAATGGCTTCATGTACACATAAATGATGATTAGTAGAAGCTAATGATTACTTGGTCTCCATACTTTCTCAAGGGCATTTTGGGCATTTCCAAAAATATGAATTAGGGTTTAACACATGTATATATACCCTTTATATTTCTTGTAATCCTCACTTAGTTAGTTCCTCTTAATTTTAGTTTAGGCTCAAAATAAAAAGATCTTCTCTCTTCTTTTTCCATGGCTACTTAGCCATTTTTTTATTTTATGCAATTTTCTTTTCTTTTTATGCAATGTTAATTATTGTTTCTTTTTAATTACATGTTCATTTTACTTTTATGCAAGTAGTGTAGATTTTCCTTTATGCAATTAGATTAGTTCTTCTTTTCATTAGATTTCATTTTCCTTTCTTTTTGTTCAAAGTTGCATGTACATTTGTTCATATGATAACAAAAATGAGAGCTTAACCTCTTCAATTTACGGGTAATGAAACCTCTAATCATGTAGCTTCAACATTTTGATAATTATAGCTCCTTTTGTGCTTAATGACAATGCTTGAAGTGGTTTAATTTGTTGTTTTTGTTTTGAGATAGCATGTATTGTTGACACCAAATAGCCTATGCTTAAACAATCACTAACACAAATATATCTTCATCAAAATATGATTATGGCATAAGAAAAAGTGATTTGAAATTCAAATTTGATGGTCTATATATCTAATTAATAGTTAATAGGCCATACTTAAAATAGATTTCATTTTTCACTTTGTTATCATTTTCATGAGAGTTAGTAACTGGTTTAAAGGCTGTGTTATAGTTTGATGGCATATGTTAAGCTAATTAATAGCACAAATGAGCCATAGTTATGATAAACACATCATTTAAATTCACTTATGACTAAAAAAGAGAGATCATAATTTGTTGAACTATATGATCTAGAGAGTGGAATTATCTCTAAATTGTCATTTAACTCTCATATTTTTATCACTTTCTTTTTGTCATTTTTCTACAATTTTAGCTTCACACTTTTCAACTTTGGTTAATTTGATTGAATAGAAAATTTTAAAATCAACAATTCCCTACGGATCGACCCGTACTCGCCACGTACTTCAATAGTACGCCGTGCGCTTGCGGTGTATTTTAATTTTGAAATTTTTCAATGGTTTCTAATTCCATAGAATTTCCGTCGTTAAACAAGTTTTTGGCGCCGTTGCAGAGGATGTTATTTGATTTTTAATTTCTATTTTTCAAATTATTGTTGTGTGATTTTTATTGTGTGTTTGTTTTGTGTGTTGAGTGCATTTGAAAAAAAATTGTGTGAGTTTGATTTATAGTTGCATTTGTTTGTGTGTTTGTAGCTTTTCTGTTTTGCAATTGCATTATATATAATTAAAAAAAAGCAGATTCAATTTCAAACAAAAATATTTTTATTACACCTGCGTCACATCTACATTTTCTATCTTGGTTTTACATGTTTCTTTTTTTTGTTACATAAATAAATATACAAAAACAACACTGTGCACAGTGCACACATTTCTGCATCCCCTCTGTCAAACCATATCACAAACAACTCTTTTCAACTGCCATCAAAATCTCAGTACAAACTCCCTACAGCCAAACAACTCCTGACAGCAGTATCATTCCTCTTCCATCAACTCAATCTTCCACCATAGTTTATCAACAATCTACACACCACCACAAACACCCCTCACATATCAAAACCACAACAGTTGTTCCATAGAATCACCAGCAACAAATACAAACTTCACAACTCCAACTTCACCGCTACATTCCAACACAAACCATTGTCAACAACTAATTTTCCTCAAACACTTCATTTTCTTCATTTTCAATCTTCACTGCATATATACCATTCACGTACCCTCTCCAATCATCTTATCGCTGTCCAGACCATATTGCAACTGACCACAAGCATCACAACCACCAGGCTGCCACCTCATCAACACTCACACATAACTAGTTGCTTCCACAATTCATTACTTCACCTGACTTCATTGTTTGCTTGATCACCACAAAACAGTCAACCGGTCCTCATCACCTTCAACCACTTACAATCCCCATCGCACTGTTATTACCCACTCATATACGCTGCAAGTTCATAGTTGCTCACCATTTCAACACTTCACAAACCGCCTGCTCCATCCACTTCAGCAGTCCCATCACCCTAAGTGTGACGCCCCACCTCTATACCCACGCTAGCCAAGAACATTACGGTGAATGCTGTCAACTAGCACGGAGAATAAGGCTGTTGAGGAGCGACCATCCGTGTAATTGCTTTGGGCGAGCATCGATATGCCGGTTAGTGTTACATGCATTTCTTTATCAAGAGGAAATCCGGCATACCGACACAAACTCAAAGCGACTACACAGTGGCTATAATATCTTCGGAAACAAATATAGAAATAAACACAACACAAATCAGTCACACATAATTCATATCACAAAGGCGGAAGAAGATATGAATATACAACTAGCACATGAAAGTGTATATCAGAGTAGTGGTCAAAAAGATCCACAATAATACAAAAAAATAGCAACACGTGCCATACAAAAGGAATACAACTATGAGTCTATATCTCAAGTGTATACAACAAAAACTACTAATCTAAGTAGTTAGCCAAAAGTCAGAGTGGTGAATCCCAAGTGAGAAGTCAAGCTGAAGCACCTGTAACATTTCGGTCTGACCTGAGTATTATTTAATAAGAAAATAATAAACGGATCAGTCTAACTATAAATATCAGATGAAACGATATAGAATAAGAGATATGACTAAACACATAATAATCACAATGCCAAGCTGTGATATATATAAGTAATTAAAAATCAACAAGAGATTAATCAATATCACAAAATCTACACAAGAATCAAAAAAATGTCATACTCCTTATTTCGTTCACCAAACCATAAATATTGACGATTATATCAATGTCAATCACAAAAGTCAATGACACACAAATTCACCAATGCATAAATATTGATAAAACTTATCAATGGAAATCACAAAAATTGGTGAAACACAAATTCTAGAAATCATCTCAAGAAATCCAGTCAATGACACATGAATTCACCTATGCACAAAAATTGATAAATCATATCAATAGAAATCACAAAAATAGGTGAAGCGTAAATTCCAGAATTCAACACACAAAAACCAAAATTCACAAGAAAAGGGGGGGAGGCCTATCACACGAACGGGAGCATGAAAACTCACCAACATATGTATCACACGAACGAGACGCTATCTCATGGTAGCTAGCCATTAATTTTTGACACACGAACGGCCCGAAGACCATGGGGCGCTACCCCACCAATTTGAGTCGAAACTCCACAAAACGGGGTTTAGTCTCCCTCGCAGACAAAGAGACATCGCACATTTGCTAGTCTAAATCACAAAAATAATCATCATGATCATCAAGAAGTGTCAATTACGGTAAGCTAGTAAATATATGAGTTTAGCTTCATGTCTCATAACCACTTGCTTAACTTAAATATTTACGAACAAACTGTAGATTTCCACTAGAAAATTGTCACAAGAGATTCAATCGAACAAGTCCAAGAATTAACCGACGAAGTAAACGCAAGCGTTTCATACCACTTGTTTTACTAAGCCGTTTAATTACATTTCTCATACGAGTGAGGTAAAGGTTTGTATATACTAGTAGATTGGAAAACGGTTTGAGAAAAACGAGCTTTGTAAATAAAATAGTATTAAAATCATTTTGATGAAGAGGTTTTCATATTTAATACTAGTATTGAAACCTTTATATTTTTAAAGTGACAAATTACCAAAAATGATTGTAGAACAATCAATCACTAAAATTCACATTCGAAGACGTGAATAAAATCCAAAGAAATCGATGTCAAATCCATTAAAATGGATATTTCCAAAAATACATAAAAAGAAGTCATCAAAGTCGATAATAAATGATAACGACCAATAGGATCGCTAAAATCGATAAACAATGGAAATTCACACAAAACAGCCTGAATAGGCAAAAATAAACATCTCTAGACGTCTGATTTGGAATCCAGTCGTCTGGATTTGTTTTCTGAAAAATAGTTCAGAAAGGTACCCAGACGTCTGGAATAGCCAAAACAGACGTCTGAGACATGGCCAGACGTCTGGTTTTGAATCCAGACGTCTGGTTTTGTTCTCTGGAAATAACCCACAGAACACCCAGACGTCTGAAACATCAAGTCAGACGTCTGAGACCTATCCAGACGTCTGATCCTAAATTTCAGACGTCTGGAATTAGTCTCTGGCATTTTTTTATAATATGCGTACACACATTTTTCTTTCCAGGTCCAAACCAGACGTCTGGACTTGGTCACCAGACGTCTGGTCACCTGGTCTGGGCAACAATTTGCCTAGGCCAAAGTGGCCAAAACGTATCGGGAGCGATCGGACGAGCAACGACGACTAAGGATTTATGCCTAGCGACAACCCGGCCTTAAAAGCTCTTCGATACACCCCGAATATCAATGTCCAAATGTCCATAAAAGGATTTCCATAAAATTGGACCAAAACACACAAATTTGGAAAATTCACCAAATCAATTCAAATTGAAAGCAAATGAATATGCACATATGTGAGGAATTCATACCTAACAACAATGATAGAAATAGAAAAAGACGTGAGATAAAAATCTCACCTTTATGCACAAGAACACAGAGGAAGAAGCTATAGAACAATGACAATGACAATCACTCTTCAATTCCAACTCAACAAGCTTGAATCTAAGCTAAAAAGAGAAACATTCCCAAAATTAGGTTTAGGAATTTTTCTGAAATCAAGGAGAGAATGAGTTGGAGAAGAAGAAGAGAAGCTTACCAATGGGTTCTTCTATTAGTTTGGAGCTAGTGCTTGATTTGCAAAAGGAAACTAGGGTTTTGGAGTTTTAATTTCCCATCTCTCCCACCATTGATGCTTTAGAACTGAAAAGAGAAGGAAGTGAGAGTGAATGGGGAGAGTGGTTCAGATTTGAGTATAAGTTAAACATAGGGCTGAACCAAACCCAAACCCAAAGTGAAAAAGTAGCAAAACTTGACTTTCTCCAAACATATCAAAGCTTATACTAAAAAAGGTCGCAAACGGCATTTTAAACTCAATGGGAGTGGTCCCGAGTCCTAATTCGACCGTATGCAAAAAGTAGCTTTTCGGACTAAATTCCGAGTATTGATAAAATATTTAAATATAAAATCGACAAATATGCGGGTTGTTACAGACTCCCCTCCTTAAAGAAATTGCGTCCTCGCAATATTTAAGAAGAAGATATATAGTAATAACCATAAAAGCATTATTCAACACAAAAGAAGTTTGAAATGAGAAGTTCACCTCAAAGAGCACGAGAAAGTAAGTCCGGATGTGTTCGCTCGATGAACTCTCTAGATTCCCAAGAACAATCCTTAGGATTTGAAGACCATTGAACTTTAACAAGCGGAACATCTTTATTTCGAAGTCGTTTGACTTCCGAAGCAATGATACGAATAGGATGTTGCTCTAAGTTAAATTAGGCGAAACTTCAATCTCTTCCACAACACCGGGCTCAAGAATAGAATCGGAATCTCGAAGACACTTCCGAAGTTGAGAAACGTGAAACACGTCATGGATAGCAGAAAATTGAGCCGGTAATAAAAGGCGATAAGCCATGGAACCAATACGTTCAGTGATAGGAAATGGCCCAACATATCGAGGCGCCAATTTTCACGATCGGCTGAAACGCACAATACCTTTCATAGGTGAAACACGAATAAAAACAAGATCTCCAACAGAAAATTCTAATTTCCTTCTTCGGTTATCGGCATAGGATTTTTGTCTACTCTGGGCTTTTTTCATTCTATGTCGAATAAGGTCAATTTTCTCTGTAGAATTCCGAATAAAATCTGGACCTAAAACCAGCTTCTCACCAGCCTCAAGCCAACAAGAAGGAGATCGGCATGGCCTTCCATAGAGTGCCTCGAAAGGTGCCATACCAATACTAGATTGGAAGCTATTATTGTAGGAAAATTCAACAAGTGAAATATGATCTTCCCAACTTCCACCAAAATCAAGAACACATGCACGAAGAAGATCTTCAAGAGTTTGATTCACACGCTCGGTTTGTCCATCGGACTGAGGATGATAAGCGGTGCTAAAATTAAGCTTCGTTCCTAAAGCTTTTTGAAGACTCTTCCAAAATCCACTAGTAAACAATGGATCATGGTCGCTAACAATAGAAGTAGGAACTCCATGTAATTTAACAATCTCTTTAATAAAGAGTTTGGCCAAAAGAGGAACGGTTCGATTAGATCGAACGGGGATAAAATGGGCAGATTTAGTAAGCCTATCAACGATCACCCATAAGCTATCATGACCCAAACGAGAACAGGGAAGGCCATCTATAAAATCCATGGAAATCTGATCCCACTTCCAAATTGGAATTTCTAAAGGTTGCAATAACCCACCGGGCCTTTGATGCTCGGCCTTAACGAGTTGGCAAATCATGCAACGCTTAACGGAGTTAGCGATGTCAAGTTTCATTCCCTCCCAATAATAAAGTCGCTTCATATCCACGTACATTTTACTACTACCGGGATGAATGGTAAATTTAGAACGATGTGAATCTTCTAAAATATCTTTACGAAGATCACTAATATTTGGTACGATAAGTCTACCAAATTTCCGAATGCCGCCACGAGAATCGATATTAAAGTCTTTCAAACCTTCAATATCAATTTTATCCTTAATATTTTGGCCAAGAAGAGCCATGTAACGACCTAGAATTTTTAATAATTTAATTTGAGAATATTTAATTTATTTTAAATATTTGAATGATGGTTTGATTTGAATTTCAAATTATCAGAATGAAATTGGCGATTAAATTATAGAATTTAATCTATTGAGAGTTGAATAAAAATTTGAATCTTTAATTTTAAGCCAATTAAAAATATTTCAAAGGCTAGTAAAATTCATATTGATAATATTGAAGATTTTAGAAGCTTCAGAATTTAATTTGAAAGTGAATTGTTCAGTTTTGAAATTATATCGTTTGAATCGATATTCAAAAATAGCCGTCCGAGGTAGAGTCTCGGAATTCGACGAAACCTGTTCCATTGGGTCCGTAATATTGAATTATTCTCGGATTTCAAATATCGTATTTTTCGGAGTTGGTATGTGAGCACACGGTGAGTAAACGCATTGGGATTTAATCGAATTCAATTTGAATTTTAATTTTTAAAATGAGTCAAACTTCACCACGTTCTCCCTTTTCTCACGCAGAAAATCACGCCTAAAATCACGATACCATATCGTGTAAACCATACTTCGTTCAACCTTAAATATCTCGTTCCCCCTCCTTCTTCTGTTCGTTCAAATCAAATAAAACAATGGGGTTCGTTCCCAAATTATAAATTCGAAGCCCTTCCTCTTCAAACCGTTCGCATAAAAAAAAAATACGGCTGAAGCCCAAATCGAAGTCGCGAGGCACAGCGACGCGCGGCAGTGGGCGCGCGCGTAGGCGAGATGATGGGGCGATGTCGCGATGGGGTATCGCGTGGCACGAGGCAGCGGCGGTCACGAGGCGATGGCTTCTAGAGGCGCGCGCGATGATGGGTTCCTGGAGGGGTCTAGGGCATCGCGAGGTCAAGCACGCTGATGTCGAGCTCGCGTTGATGTCGCGTGAGGCTCCAGTGAAGATCGATGTGAGGTAGGGCAGTCGACGTTGCAATGATGAAGTCGCGATGGTTGCGGCGTTCGTAGAGGGCTCGTGACCGACTCAAGGAGGGTGGATGGCGAAGCAGTGTGGTCGCGTGTACAGTGAGGTAATATTTTTTTTTATTCGATTTCTAAATTAATATATATATATATATATATACACAGTTTTGTTTTTATAAAAACAAAATATACAGTTAAGTTAAAAAAAAAAAAACAAATACTATCTGTTTACAATAAAAGAAGAAAATAAATAATAATGTTTATTTCAAGTTGAAAACTAATTTAAGTAAATTAGCTTAAAAAGTTAATGATTTACTTTAATATGTTAAGTTAAAACTAATTTATTTAAAGTGGTAAATTTTTCAAATAACTTATTTAATCATTTTAACTATTGGAAAAAAAAATTAAAAAAGAAAAAAGAAAGTATAACTTTAAATTTATTTGTTTAAGTTGTTATGAACAATAGTTTATGATAATTAATTTATTTTATCTATTTTAGTTACTAAAAAGAAAATCTTTAGTTAAAATTAAGTCTATAGTTAATTAAATTATTTAAAGGAAGATTTGAAAATAAAAATATACATAAGCATTTTTTAAATTATATATATATATATATATATATATATATATACGAGAATTTGGAAATATTGATTTACTAAGATATTTTGAAAATGTAATAAAGGATTACAGTCTGCTTATTTTTAAATTTAGATTTAAATAATTAGTTAATTAAATCTATTGAACAATAATTGGTGATTTGAATTTTTCGAATATTAAAGAAAATCATGGGTTAATTTAAATTAAATTTACAAAAGGAAAATTTGTTCAAAATTTAATTGAAAGATAATAAAGATATTGTATAAAAAAAAGGAGATTTGTTTAAAAAAAATAGAATTGGTTAGTTAAATAAATTTATCGAAAGAATTTGATTTAAAGATATTAATTTAAAGTAAAATAATTAGTTGAAATAAATTTATTAAAGAAGAAACTGGTTTAAATAAAACTATCAGTTAATTGAACTATTAAAAAGAAATCACCGATGAATCAAAATTATCAAACGAAAATTTATTATTTGATTATTTCGAATATTAATAAATTGTGTAAATATTTATACAAGGTATAAATCAAGAAAATCGAGTCAAGATGGGAAATGGATGGCAAAATAAAAGCTAAGGTGAGAACTTCTCACTCTAAAGGATTTATTTAAATTTTAAATAGTTAGATTTAAAATTGTTAGTTGTGTTGATTGAATGCTTGAATGATGATTGTTATATATATATATATATATATATATATATATATATATATATATATATATATATATATATATATATATTGGATGTGAATAGACCCTATACGCCGTTAGTAAGCGGAGGTTATTTATTACACACATATACCGCGATATTCCACCTCGAAGTGGAATTGGTATTATATTATATATATAGCAATATATATACATTGGCATATGTATATATTGCAGTTGATTGATTTCCCGTATTGTATAGCGGATGAGACCCTATTGCGCCATTAGTAAGCGGATAATATTTTATAAAATCCCATATACCGCGATATTCCACCTCGAAGTGGAATGGGTATTGTGCTAATGTCTGTGGATGCAGGGAAACAGGTTGGAGGGATCCAACTGGATTCCTCATAAATATTTATTTGATTTCATATATTGTGATATTTGATTGTTTATCATGGATGATATATGATGTTTGAAAGTCGTGATTGACTATTGATGTGTTGCATCATCGGATCCAATTTTTGAAGTTTAAAAACAACGATTTTGATTTCTAAAGTGATTTTTGGAGATATACGTTTATAAAATAAATTGAAATTGATTCATCTTAAATAAATAAACGTTATAATTTTAATGTTATAAAAATTATGATTTTTGAGAAATACAGTTAAAAGTTGATTTTTGAAAATATGAGATTAATGATTTTATAAAATAGTTTAAACTGGGATTTCTGAATTTATTATAAAAAGTTTAAAAATAGGATTTATAAAATTGGATTATTTTATAAATCAAATGATGAAATTATAAAAGAGTTTAAAGACGTTTTAAAAGAATAATATAAATTGTTTTATATTAAAAGATTTATAAATTGATATTTATAAATTAAAAATATTGGAATTATAAAACGAGCTTTTACAAGTATTAGAATGAATTGTAAAGGAATTTCATAAATTGGAATTCTAGAATTATAACGGTGAAGTTATAAATGGAATTTTATAAACAGTAGGTTTATAAAATTTGTAAAGTTATTTAAAAAATAGATTTTGGATAAATAAAAGAATCTTATAACTTATAAGATTTATAAATTTGGGGAGTTTAAAGAAACAATTTTGTAAACAAATAAATTATAAGTGTTTGACTTATAATATGAATTTTTAGTATATCATTGTGATATGAATTGAGATAGGTTAATAAAGGAATTTATAAAAAGGAGTTGATATAAAATAAATGGAAATAGAATTTATAAACGTTGTTTTATAAATCCGCAACGACTTATTTTGATAAGGAATTGTTGTAATTTGTTAATGGAATTATATTCATGTTTTAGACAGTGAATAATCCTTTAAAATAAAATGAATAGAAGTGATGAAATTTATTAACAGAGTATATTCACGTTTTTGAATAGTGAATATTATGTTAAAGAAATTGTTTTGGATGTGATGTTTTAAATAGAATTAAAACGATCTAAAGATGTTTTAAAATATATTAACTATCGAAACCATAGATTTCAACATTCATTGTTGAAATAGACGTTTTCAAGAAATAGAAGGAAATAGTAGATTATAACACTGTTGTTATAATAGATAATTTCCGAAAGGAAATGTTTTGTATAGTATTGGGATTTATATATCTATTTTAATTTCAAATCCCTATACTAGTGATTTTGGGTTGTCGTAACGATGTTTTACGCAACATTCGTTTTGGCCCAAATAAATATGGTTAAGTGAATGATTTCCTTAAAGAATGAAATATATACTTAATTTCGATTAGAGTATATTGAATATTTTCCAAGTATAGAAAATAAAAAGACTTGTGAATTACTTATAAATAAATAAGTATGGGAATGTTTTTCCAATATTAAGTGAATATTTTGAATTTATCTTTTTAAGGATAAATTGAAAATGAATATTTGAAAACGAATGGGAATCGTATATTCATGAATATTTTTGGAAATATAAATTTAATATGGAATTTATAAATGAAATTGGAAATTTGGTTTAAAAATAAATATTGATTTATTTTTAAAGAATGGAGAATATATATCTTCTAAAGATATTTTTGGGAAATAAATAATTTGGAAAATTATTTGGAATCTGGTGATGTTGGCATATCTATTGATAGTTCAATAACCGACTATCAATATTTACCTTTAAATAGGTATTTGTTGTGATTTGCTTGAAATTGAATGCCACACTTATTTTTTTTAAATAAGCGCTCACTATTCGGGTTAACCGGGAAAGGACCTTGGGGTCGTATAACCCATTCCGAATATGTGATATGTCGTTATGAATTGCATTCGAAGATCGGTGTTGAAGACCGGATATTTTCGAAAACGAAAGGGTTTCTTGTTGATTGTCTCTGCACTAGCTGATCCCCGGTATAGAGATCTCCATATGTGATGGGAAATCCGAACGTGATTAGAGATTATTCGAATTGCAAGGACTTCTTTGTAAGTGCCTTCGGTTCTGTTCGAGCCCGGAACAGACTTGTATGGATTGTATGTCTGACATTACAAATTGAGATATAAAGCCGATTTCTTTCAAATATATTTCTGTTGGTGGCGGAGAATTTATTCTCTTAGCTTAACACCCTTCTCTGAGACGTACGAGCTCAGAGGTTATATAGTTGAAGGTTATCAGCGATATATTCCCAATTTGGTAATGTGACATACTGAGTGTTGCTGTGAAATGATCATTGTGTTGATTATTTGTGATAGGATCATTTGTTTGATCGTCTATCTTGGTGATCATTTCTATGATCATTTGTTGACCCAAAGCATGACTTTTGTATAAAGTATGTTTTTGTGGACGAAACTTCGTCGAGCCTCACACCCCGGAATGGTCAAAACAGGAAAGATGCAGCAAGGTTATGAGGGGTAGCGCCCTTTAGGATATGTGCATTTCCTTCTGGAAAAGGGTGGTATCATGGTATGGAGCCCAGATACTTACTCATGTTGAAAACACTTTATGATTGTGTGAATTGATTGTGAGCGCTCGGTTAAAGGTCCCAAAGGACCGGGGGATGGCATATTCGGTCAGTTGTTACTCAGTTAGGGGTAACCCGGCCTTGTGTTGGTAGAGATCCGGTTTGGTTCTCGGGGATGTCCATCCAGAGGCATTCTCATGTGGCAATGGGAAGTTCGTTGGCCTGATCATTCGTTGGAAATCCAAAGAAACAATACGAGACTTGTACGGTTTTAGTTGTAGAACCTGCCATCTAATATGGTAGCTATAGTAAGCATACTATAATGGTACCTATGCTGGCTAAGATTATATTCTACTTTCGAAATATTTTCTACACTATGCACTAGTAATAATATCAAATGTTTTTTTATACGTATCAAGCATCTTTGACTAACATAAGAAGAAATCTCCTCCAAGTCTGCGTTTGCATTGTGTGTGTGGCAGGAGGTCTTATGGTAGTCTCATTTTTAAAAGCATTGCGAATTGACTTTAAAAATATTCCTCTATTTTGATTTTTAAAGATAAATAAACTGTTTGAGTTCCCACACCAGTCACATGACTGACTCAGAGTTTATTGTTTTCCTTCCTAAACTCTGGGTGCCCACCAATTTCTACACGGGCAGTCAAGAGTTAGGTTTATTAGGATATTCTGGAATTCAGAAGTTGCTGGAGCCAAGCTGGATGGCATAGCGTATTACTAGTATATAGTATTTCTTTTCCGTTGTTGTTGTTGTTATTGTACACTCTGATGATGTGATGTAATGTAATGTAATAACTGATATAGTTCTTTGTTAAAGATTATTCATTTATCTATTATATGTTGTTCCGCTGCGAATTGTGAGATTCTGATGTTGTTCTGTTGTTTCTATGTTCTATCTTCTTTTCTTTCTTCTTCTTTTCTTTTTCTTAAAACCATAACATTTCGGTTTTTCGGCAACGAAAAATCTGAAACGTTACATTTGGTATCAGAGCTTATGGTTAAGCGACAACCATGGTTCTGTTGGGTGTTACTTATTAGAGATAGAGTCAGTAGTACTCTAGAATGAGTTTGAGTGTAATAATAGATATGAGCGCGTATTTGTTAGTGAATATAAAATTGTTTTTGAATCGGGAGAATAAGATAATTTTGCCCAAAACTATTTTTGTATAGAAAGGAAATGATTTTCTAAGAATTATTATAGTATATGGTTGCATGATTGTTAGGAAGTAATAATATTAAATTATTATCTTTATTATATGGAATTAAATAAGAAATAAAATGGATTGAATTCAAGTAAATTAACTTGATAATTTATTTATTTGTGAAATAATTTCAAATGGAATGAATATGAATATGAAATGTGAAGATAAATTTGAATTTGTATATAAATTCAAGTAAGTAAAAGAAATAAATTGAAATTTCCTTTATTAGTAATTCAGTAAATTCGAGATGAATTGAATTCAAATAGAATTGAAATTGTGAATTGAATTGAAATGTAAAATTGAATGAAAATAAACATGTAACTTCAATAGTGAAGTATAAATGTATAAGAAGCATATATTGGAAATTTTGTAATAGAATTGGCAAAATGGTTTGAATGTTGGAATTGGATGCTACTACTAGCAGGTTATACAGGTGTATAAAGGAATTGAGATTTTGATTTTTGAAGATAATTTAAATGGCTCGACAAAAAGGTACGTATTTGAATTTCAGTATGAAATTTGATGATTTTCTTCTCCAGCCACTTGGCTTTCTCTTTTCTTTTTGATTCTGAGGGGCCGTGGTGCCATTTTGTAATCGTACCGAGCTAGCCGTGCAAACGAGACGTTGGCGAAATTTTTCGAAAATTTAGGGTGTTAGAAAAAATTTTGAAAGTTTAAAATTTAAATTTGAATTTAAATTTGAATTGTTAGGAAAACAATGTTGTTTGGAAACTATAATTGAAGTTGG